>QVAJ01000056.1:2803243-2838835 GCA_003546035.1 Mixornis gularis
CCCTCGATCGAGGCATTGCTGTTGGCTAGAAACTCTGCTGGATTTTCCCTGCAGAGATTGATTCAATTGGCTTTTTTGTGTGTTTTGCAATTCTGTTTTGCCAAATTTTCTTTCTAAATTATTTTGTAATAAAATTTGTTTTGGATGCAAATTTGGGTCACCTTTTATTTATAACACTCTGAATAAATCTTTAGGTGGTAGGGGAATACCAATCCACGAAAAGAGAATGAAAAGGAATTATTCTGTTATTCTGTGGCCATGACCCTCCCAGCAGGAGGAACCTGCGACCTCACCTCTTCCCTCAGGAATGGAACGGAGCTTCACAGAAACCTCGGCTGAGATATTTGATGTCCTTAATTAAGGAGAGTGACCCCAAGAAAAGCTGAAATCAGTCAAGGGCTCTCCCAGTTATCACATGGAGAACTGAAGATTCCTTGAACATCATTCCTTGAACTCCAGGACATCAAAAAAATTACTCAAGAATTTGTAATGGGACTTGTCTTTGTGTGGAGGAGAAACCGGATGGAAAGTCCTTCCCTGTCCTGCACTCACTGAAAATGTTGCTTTTCAAACACGAGGCACTGCTGGGTTCTTCAGTGCTTAAACCTACAAGAGGAATCAAGAATTGACAAAAAGTTATTACTGCAATAACAGAGATGACATCATTTTCCTCCTCTCTCTTGTCTGTACAAGTTTGGGAATGAAAAAAAAACAAACAAAAAACCAGGGGTTTAATATCATGGGAGAATTTGCTGTTCCATCAGAAATGTGTCTTTTGCCAAATGAATGCAGATGTTCATGCCAGGACAGGAGCACTTTGTAATTGAAAAATAGCTGAAAATAGAAAAAAAACCCCAAAAAATGAAGTGCATTCTTCCCATGCCTTAAATTGCTTGTAATCCTTGAAACAAAATCAGTTGTATTCAGCTACAATGAAGTTTTTTGCTGGATTACTTCTCAGTCTGCCAACAATAGCCGGGAAGTTCTACAAAGGGAGCAATGCTTTTCTAAAGATAATTAGTCCACTTTGATGTGCGCTGAGAGTTTTTAGGGGAGGAGAAGTACCTGTCTGGCTTTTATGCATTCACTGAGCCTAAGAACAAAGAGGAGTAAAAGATACCAGAAACTTTCAGAGTGCATTTGACACTGGGATCTGCCCGGCAGAGGAATTCCGCTGAGACTGGGATGTTGTCCTCTCTGGAATTCTCTTTTTTATGAACGCTTGTGAGGTTTATTTCTGAGGAATAGATGGGGATGTTGTAAATCGCAGGAAGAACCCGTGGGAGTTGGGTTTTTCAGCTGCTGGAAACAATTCCAGGGGCCTCGGTGGCCAAACGCCCGTGTGTGTGACAGCAGCTCACTGCAGCATCGGGTCATACACAAAAACAAGGACAGAAGAGAGATGAAACTCGAATTCCAACAAGTCCCAATTTCACCTGCTGTTCACAGAAGTTTGAGGCATAGGAAGTGTTATAAATGCATATTATAATATTGGCTTTTCGTAAATATTAAAATGGATGCTATATGTATAATGTTAAAGCAACTTTCCTATAAAGATATGGTTTTTATTTCTGCTAGCAATTAACTTAGACGTAGTAATGAAATAGCTGATATAGTTATGCCTGTAATTGAACTGCCTGCTTGGTTGGGATAACATCCAGTTGTGAAAAACGAGGTTCATTTTCTATGGAAATTGTAAGAAATAGGTTTAATAGAAAATAAGACAATTAGGAGATAGAAAAAAAGCAAAGTACGGCCCGGGCCGGGTGACTCGGCATTCAGCCAAGTCCACACCCTGCTAGATCAGAGACATTCTTTAAATCCCCTTTCTATTGCATCAGTTTTATGCATATTCATATTCTTCCATAAACTAGTTTCCCTATTCCAGGAGCTGTTTTGCACAACCCCTCCCTGGGTTTGCCTTTTTAGAGCCCGTGTGTTCCTTGGCTGTGTCTTCATCATCACCTCCAGCTCGGGCCTTGGGCCACACTTTCTTCAGATGGGAGATGCTGATAGTTGGTCTGTCAATAGCAGGGGCTTCTTTACATGTTTATTGGATGTTATCCCGACCAAACAGACAGTTTAGGCAATTACTGTATCAACTACTACCACTCTGCCTAATTTTCTTTACTAATAACAGAAATTAAAACTTATATCCTTACCACAATGTTATTAATCATGTAGCACACATCTTGCAAAAAGCCAACTTTATAATATGCATTTATAACACAATGAACACATGATGAAGACCCTGGTACTGACATGCCAGCTATCAGCACCTGCTGCCTGAAGAAAGCACGGACCAAAACCCAAGCTGGAGGTGATAAAAAGAACGGACTAAAACCACAGCCAAGGAACACTCATGCTCTAAAAAGGTGGACCCGAGGAGGAGCCATGCTAAACAGTTCCTGGAACATGTAAACTAGTTTGAGGGAAAAGTTTAAATATGCATAATTGTTTATGAACATGCAATAGAAAAAGTATATAAAGGGTGTCTCTGAAATTGTAGGGGTGTTCTTGGCTGAATGACAAACACTCGGCCATTGAAACTTGCTTTATTTTTGTCTCCTATTGTCCTTTATTAAACTTTCAAATTTTACCCGGAGAGTGAACCTCGTTTTTCACAGGAATCCTCTCCTCAGTGCCAGCGCTAATGAACCGAGCCCAAGGTGGGGCCAGAGATCAGCTGAAGCCCGTGTGACATTCACACACCGCCAGCACTGAGGAAACATCGGGTCAGGTTCTCTTTCCAAGAATTTCTGTGGCTCTGTTCAGGTACGTCTGGCAGAAGGAGCCAGACTCCGATGTAAATTGAAGCAAGGTCTTCCTAAGATCCTATCTAAATTTAATAACCCCAAAGAAAGCTGCTCCTGTGTCCCACTCCCTCTGCAAGGCATTATTATTGAGCTTGCAGCCAAGCACTGTTTATTATTTTCCCAATTTTCAGCCACAACACAGTCTATTCCAGCACAGCAGCCTCCCAATGAGCCTGGCCTGCAGAATATGTGACTGTCCTTAAAAATAAAAAGCTCTGGTAATACAGGGAGAGGAGCAAGGCACGGGCTGTGCATTTCCGAGGGGGAATGGTGATTGAACTGACCAAGGAACAGCTTTTAGGCTGAGCTGAAGGAAATGGATGTGGCAATAATCCCGTGTTACCTATTGAATGGTAATTTCAGGGACATTCCTTGCTGAGCGTTTGAAAGGACGAAATTTGAATTCTAATTTCCAGACAAGGCAAAGGCATTTATAACAATTGCCTTTGTGCAATTGCCGGAGCCAGGCTCTGTGGAGGGGCACAGGACAATGCATCTGGTAAGGAGTCAAAGATAAATGGAATAATCTGAGATCTACAACTCTAATTATGTACATCTCTCTATCCTAAAGGGGTTTATTTGGCTATAGTTGCTTTTAGAGCCATTAACGAAATGTTGCATTATATCTCTGTTAGTGTGGGGGCATGTGCAAAGGCTGCATTTATGCCTGCAGCCTATTTTTACATTGAATGAGCCCTAAAATGGAATTCAAATTCAGTTTGTTTCCATTACAGTGCTGTGATCATTGCAAGTTATTATTTTTAAAAGATGCTGATAATCACATTTCTGCATTAAAAGCGTGTGTAAGAAAGGAACAGAATCCATATTAAAAAAATGCGAGTTAGGAAATATTTACAAAGGAGAGAGCAAAGAATAAACCTGCTGCAAATTCATTATCCTCTCAGCAACACGAATCTCAGCCTAAGATTTCTCCTCAAGTTCTGTGGGCTACAAACCCAAGATTTCTTCTGCTTCCACGCTCAGGCTGGGGCTCTGATTTCTCCATCCTGGTGTGAACCAGGGCTGGCTGGAAGGGTGGGAGTGAACCAGGGCTGGCTGGAAGGGTGGGAAATCCCAGGTCAGTGGGAGATGCAGAACATCCCTGCAGGAGGCTGCTGAGCTGGCTGGTGTCAGGAACGATTGGGAAATATCATCTCTGCTCCGAGGCTGCAGCAGCCAGAGGAGTTCAGAGAGCTGCCAGCCAACTGTGCAGAGCCTGGCGGTAAGGAGGTGTCCTCCTTCTGCAGGCACAGGTCACAAAAGCACAAAATCAGCTCCTGAATCTCCAAAGTGCTGCCTCTGTCCAGGCTCCTGGGGTTGCCCCGGAGAGGAATTCCTGGGCAAGGGTTCTTTAGAGGACAAGGTTGATTTAGAGCAGCATGGCAGGGTAAGAGAAAGGAGATTTATCTTCTAAATCAACACTTTGCCTCAGCATTCTTATACTTTCAAGGGGAGCACTTGCTCAGCCCCACCCTGAATCAAATGTTTCGGTTTGGAAGAAGTCACAGCAAAATTTTAACATTTTTAACATTATTTAACATTAAATTTTAAATTTAATTCGTGTTCTAAATACAAGTGAATCCTGTTGACCAGCAGATGTGAATGTTTGTCCTGCTGTCACCCAGCACTGCAGGAGGCCATGGCCGTGGAGTTGTGAGCATCCAGTGTCACATTTTGTTAGAAAAGCAGCAAGGTTTGGGCCCACACCATCTGACTGCTCTCACCACACATCTCCACGCCCCATTTTAATGGCAAGATCCATACTACGACAAAAGGAGAGAAAAGCCTTTGACTAGAGACAGAAGTGCAGGCTGAAAGAAGAAGAGGAATATGCAAACTAGACCTAAAGTCGTTCACTCAACAAGTTTTGAGGACAAATCAGAGATTCAGAGCGAGTTACAAAACGAAGTCGGTTCTACCAAAGATGTTCTGGCTGCTGAAGAGATCAGCTGTCCACAGCCTGTCTTTGACCAGGAAATCAAACAATATTTACTGTCTGGAACCCCGGGGCTCTCAGAATAGGTCACTGCCAGCCACAAGAGACTTACCAAGAGCAGCAATCAACACAGATCCTTTGTTCTCTTAATCCTCACGGTCTAACTTTGTGTTCTCCGAGCTGCTTGGCCCTTCAAAGCGGGAGAGGTAATTGAATTTCAATCGTATCATGGCCTGACTCAAAATAACCCATAATGGCACTCATTTCAACATCGCACCACGCTGATTCTTATTCCGGGTGTAGTGCCTGTTCTTTGCTGGAGAAATTTCCATATGCTCCTTGCCCTGAATTTCAAAGAATAACTTTGTCTAATGAAGCTGAGTATTGAGATTTTTTCCCCCTCCCATGACTTATGGGTGCAATTCGAAAGAGGGGGGAAGAAAGGTAACAAGTGAATGAAAAGCACGTCCAACACTGCGTGGTGATAAACAGCCCTCGCGATTTGCTTAGCCAGAGCTTGTTCTTCATCCCCAGAGGCACCAGTCACTTTTATTATGAGATGACAGCTGAGTTTTATTCTCAAGATTGTGCAGATTTCTCACCTGACTAGCTCATGACTGCACATTTCAGGTCAGAGAGCAACACGAGCTGGGCTCTGTTTTTCCTCTCGTGTCTGCTCTGCCCTGCCATCCTTTACGTGGATTTCCATTTCTCAGTCCCACCAATCAGCTCCATTTTCTCCAGTTATTCATTTCTATCTCCAAGAACCATCCCCGTGCCATCTTTCCCAGGCAGGAATCCCTGCACACCCCAAACCCCGTGTCCCTGAGCCGGCTGGGTTGTGGCTCACAGATCTCTGCTCCTCGTTCTTCCCTCCCCAAATTCATCTCCACAAAGAGGAGTCGCTGCAAGTCGCATTTCTGAGCAGACAATTTGCTGCAGTGTGAGAGTTAATGGACGTGGGAGCACTATTAGTGACATTTATCAGTAACAATTTATGTAACTGAAAGGGCAGAGCCCTGCCTGCAGTTCAGGGGTTCCATTATCAGCTCTGCTGCTGGTCTGCAGAGTTACCCTGGGCTTCTGGCTGCCATCTGGTATTTTAATTTTCCACGTGTAAATGGGCAGATCTGGCTGCTCTGTGAAATCCTTCAATCCCATGGATCTTGTGTACCTACACAGAAGTCTGTACTATTTTAAAACGTGCTTATAAACACCTGGCAGGGAGATATTCTGTCAGCTCAGTAGAAGAGGATCCATTTCTGAGTCCCTGGCTTTGAAGCATCATCTCCACAGCACTGCTGAGCAACTTTTAATTGGTTGTTGCAGGACGGGAATGATGGGAAGAATAGACTTGAAATTTGTTCTACCGACCTCCTTTTCCAGGGCTATCAAACCAACACTGCTGCCCTCCACTGCTCTTGCTTAGGAAAATAAATCTGAATTAAGTGTGCAGCCCACATCTGCACCGACAGGTCAAAAAACCTCAGAACACTTGGATAAACACCAGCCAAGCCAGATGGAACATTTAGTTAGCAAGGAGACTGCATTGGAAAGCTGGATTAAAACTCAAATCACCAGGGCTGTTTTCAGGGTTGATAAAATCATCCTCGAGCGTTGCTGCCGCATTTGGCTGTGTCAGTTACTGTCAGCATCGGCTTCAGAAACTTCAAGGTCCCAAAAGGGAAGAGTAGATTGAATCCTCTCCAGAAATTTGGCTTCACTGATTAAAATCTCTGCAAGCTTCCCCCACAGCTCATACTGAGAACATCTCTGCCTTTGAAATCATCTTCATCTAGGAATGGCCATTATTTAGGGAATTTCAGCAATAAAATCCAGGCTCTATATTACACTTGCAATGCCACTTGTGAGATTTAAGACCGTCTCTACATCCTACAGGTCCAGGATACAGCTTAGGAATGAAAAACCTCTCAAATCTCAGCATTTCCAAGCAGATCTTTTATTTTGTCAGATGAGAATATGGGTTTCACGCTACACAAGGAACTGGGTATATTTATTCATTCATTCATTCCTCAAAATCTTCCTTTTGTACCCTTACCACGTGTAAATTTTATTTTGCCTTCTCAAGTTTACCTTGGAAACAAAGGGGCAATTACCAGGAAACAAAAAAACAATTTAATAAAGTAATGGAACAGTTTCCAAAATCTCCTCCATTGGGGATTGGAATTGAGGTCAAGCCCTGAGGACCATCCCGTGGTCTTGACTTGTTGAAGGGGTGAAGGATGAGGTGAATCCTCCTGGAAAAAACGGTTTTTGAGATCCTAAGTCATCAGCTGGGCAGGTGGAAGCTCAGCAGATTTCCTCATGGATTTTTACCTGCATCCGTGTGATAAATCCATGGATGTGCAAACATTTTAATGGAACGCCTTAAACTTTTCCCAATTCCTTCAATTCTCCTTACAAAGAAATGGCACTGGAGCAAGAACAAGTTGATCAAAGAATCCCAGTTGTACATGAACTACTGGTGTGGTATTTGATGGGGGTAACAAAGCTGAGTTTCCTCAACATCTTTTTTACCTTTTTACAAACCCACATTCTCAGTAAACCACAGAGGGACTGGACACTTCCCCGCTGAACAAATAAAACCTGAATCTGCAGGTGGCTGGTAATATTTCCTCTCTCTCAGCTTCCTCCTTGCTCTATTTTTTCACCCTGAACAACAGGCAAACCAAACCCTGGGCTCCTTTAATCCATTTGAGCAGCACTGCACTCATCTGTGGAGGCAGCTGCTCGCCCACCCCTCTGTCTGCAGGAGAGATAAATACAGAGGCTCAACAGAATTTCTTCTTTTTCCAGTGTTCTTGGCCTACTTAATCAAAATCCACCCTTGCTGCCAACTGTCAGCAGGCTCAGGGTTTGTAAATGCTGCAGTTCATCACACACTAATGCTGTATGGTGTCTTAAAATAATTACAACTTTCATCCCCACCAAAATTGAGAATTTTTTTGTGTGTGTGTGAGGAGCACGCTGGCTAATGTTCAGTGTGAGTTGAGTTTTGTAACAGTCTGGCTGTTTAATCTGGGGGTTGAACGTTTTTATTTCGTGTGAAGTGTTGGAGAATTAATCCATTGAATTTTCCCTGATGCTATCCTGAGATTCAGGGAACTCGAGCAGCCTCTCACATTCTGCAGCACTGTTTTTTCACAGAGGTCCCTGTGGAGAACAGGAGATCCCAGATTTAATGAAGTGTAGCAATCCCAGCAGAGTAATCCCAGCTGGGAGCAAAAGAAAATACAGTGGGACCAAGGGAATCCCATGCAGGAACAGAAACAACAGGCAATAGCAAGGAAGTCTGTTGGAAGAAAATGAGTTTGAGGAAGGTTTCTTGTCTGCTGAGGAGCAAATCCTGGGCAGGATTCCTGCAGAAGGACGTGTGCTCAACTCCAGAAGAAATGATCCAGCCACTTCCCAGGGAATGAGAACACAAAAAAAAACCCCAATGGAGAGCAAAACTGGCACCCACATCTTGGGGGTGGAGGCTCAAATGCCTGTACATGCCAGTGGAGACAAATAGTTCTGTTCTGAAGGAGAAAAAGCAAAGCTCCTGGAACTGCAGAAGTGGGAAAAGTGTAACTCAAGTGCTTCTTGCAATTACCAGCAGAGAAAAATCAGAATGGCAGGGAGTCAAAAGCAGGGCTGCCCCATCCTAAAGGCCCAGCAGCCCTTTCATCTGCTCTTCCTTATTCTGGAGAGTTTGGACACTTTTAAAACGGACAGGATAAAATTATTTTATTATTTTTTAAAAAAATAAAATCAGAATCTGTGCCCTGGAATGAGTCATCAGCTGTCCATTAGCACTGAGGCAGAGGTTAGAGGAGATGATGCAGGTTGGGATAAAATCCATCCCATCCTGAAATATCTATGCAGGGGCCAGCCCAGGAGGGGCTGACAAGGGGGTACCATGAGAGCTCAGCTCAGAAAATTAAACCCCAGGTTTGGCTGCAAAAGTTTCAAGTATTTAGGCTGATTTTGTAAGTATTTCACAGAGGGTTAACGTGGAATTTTAAGATGAAGTTTAACACTAAGGCATTCGAGGAGGCAGGAAAGCATCAGTTGGTCACAGCCTGGAAGTGAACTCCCCAAATTCAAACCAAAAGGACGTGGAAAAAGTCTCAGATCTCAGTCTGCTTTTAGGATGGACTTAGGTAAATCAGAACAGAACTGAAAACACCTGACGTGTCTAAGTGTGAGTAACAGCTGGGGAAAACTGCACAGCAGCTGCCAACATCAATAATTTATTATTAATTGGTTGCACAGCCATTTCTGAGGCAGTCATGCCTGGGATCAGTGTTACAGGGCAGGGGAAAGGTGGGCACTTCTGTGCTGCTGGATTTCCCAAAATTTTGTGTATTTCCTGGGCATGCAGCTGCTCTGGAGACACAAAGTACAACCAAACAACCACAAAAGCAGCAAAAACACAAACAAATCCAGGAATTCGTGTCCCCCGCAAGGCAGGAAGACAGAAACGGAGGGGAATGCATGCTGACCATAAATTTTTTTACAGCAATTGTACAAATGGATGCAGTTTCTCATCAAAATGAAACGGGGCTTTGGAAACCTCTCTGCTCGAAGTTGTGGGGGCTGAATCCACTTCTGTTTTGATATTTTTGTTATCAATTAATTTGACTGAACTTCCTGGGCAAGTTATTAAGTCCCCATGCCACTTTCTCATTATCTGTAAAATAGGGCTAACAGTATCAGCCCCAGTACTTTACAAAGGAGATCAAGGATTATATGGAACTACGAATAATTCCCAAATCCTGCTCGAAAATTGCATGCCAACTTCTCCCTCTTATCTGGGAACCTCCAACCTCCCTCCAGTGTCATTAAAAGGAGACTTATTCTGGCGTATTATTTTATGAAAACAAAACAGACAGTAAGCATTTCAGATAAAAATTTGCCTCCAGTCCTGGCTCAGCTGCCGTTCCCCCTGTTTCCTGAAAGGAAAATCTGGGTTTTGAAGGTGACCTGCATTACTGCAGTGTTAATAAAAATGCACTGTGTGTAATCAGTTATTATTTTATCTCTGAGCATATTCAGTGCCTCCAAATGCACAAGCATTCCCAAGGGGAGCATCGTGCCAGGAGGAGAAGGCTCTTCTTCAGGGAAAAAAGGGGCTCAAATCCTCCCCCAAAAGTACAAAGTCCCCACTGATATCGATCTATCTAAACACTGCCCAATGCATTTCATAGTTACATTGCCATCATGGCTTGGACTTTGTCACAGTTTTTATGTTTTGCCACAAGAACAACTCATTTTCCTGTTGCTGTCAGTGCTGAGATCCTGCTGGCCACAGCACAGGTGAAAATCTTGCTGGTGAAAGAGAATCTCTGTAAAATAAAGCTGAGCTGCCGAGAAACAATCTACATTTTCAAGCAGAACTGTCCTATCCTGTGCCTCCTTCACTTTGCTTTCAGTCACGCACTCCTGCTTCCCAGAAAACTTGAGATTTGCAAACAAAAGCATCTCATTTTTGTAATGCTTGGGCTCAAAAGCAGAGTTTATGTAGAGGATCCAAGGGCTGCGGGGAGGACAAACCCTCTGATTTCCCGTAATTCCCAGGAGCAATTTCCTGATGGAACCTGAGTAGCTATGGAAACAATCCCTTTTGTTTCCTGCACAATAGTCTCCGTTTCTAAAAGCTTCCCCTCCAGAGAAGGACAGCACTCCCTCACAGTGACAACTTCTGTTCCCACTGAGCTGGATGGGTTCAGCTGCCTCACCTTGAGCAGCTGGAATAAGGAATTCCACCCTGGAGCAGCGTTTGGATCAGTAACTGATCCCTCTGGGGGTGTCCAGTCCTGCTGGAGGGACAGCAAAAACCACCCGCTGCTGCACTCAGCCCTTTCATCACCAACTGCTGCTCCAAAGGTAAAACAAACGGGATCTGTCCCACCCAGAAATGGGGATCACACTCTGCACTCAGCCAGGGGCCTCCAGTGCCCCATCTCCATCCATTCCTGGGCACATACATTTATATATATATTTTAAAAATTAATATAAATTCATTTAATTTAATTTATAGAGGAGATTTAATTTTTATAAGAGGTTTATATAAAATTAAATCTCTCCTTCATTACCCCAAAGGCCAGACCCACAGGAGATGAAGGTCTGATGTGGGCCTGGGAAAATCAAGATATTCCTTCTGGCTCGACAGCGATTTCCAAGATAACCTTGGCAAAAGCCCCCCTGCCTCAGTTTCCTTTTCAACAAGAACAAGGAGATGCCATCCACCTCCTCCAAGTGTTTTAAAGTCTTCTGATGGAAACTGCAAAATGAGGGTGGCAAATATCTTTATCAGCAGAGAGAGAAATAATCCTACTGCTGTCTGCACATATTTTGAAGGATGGGTCAATAGATTTTCTTCATCTGATTTGTTCCCTCCCCAGCAGATTTTATTCTTATCTAAAAACTTGCTCTTGAAAATCCCATTTAGTTTTATAACATGCTTGGGAATCCTTTGGAACAGTGTATACTTTATAAATGCAAGATAATCCCTGCTGCTTCCAGCCTCCTGCCTCTAACTGACACTCATCCAAAAACCGTAAACAGGTCGAAAATTTTGCCAGAAATGCTCCATTTTTTCCCCCAGAGTTCCATAACCTCGGAGTGGGTGAGCTGAAGGACTGGCCTGGCTGTATTTGTGGGTGGGTTCCACAGAGCTCATGAAATCCTCAGGATTTCATCCTCCAGGAGCTTTATTCTCAAGCACTGATGGCAGCCCGGTGTCATAAGTCCTGGTTTGGCATCAATGATGCAATCCTGTCCCTTTTCCCCTCTTTCCCTCTGTGCAGCTTCCTCCCCCAGTGAAATTTAGGATGGGAGGAATCTAAGTAGGGATTAGACATTAAAACACTAAAAGCAAATCCTTTGTTTCCCATTTCTTCAAGCAGTTAGTCCACAGCAAAAGCCTTTCTCTCAGCCCATGGCAACTTCAGTTATTTCAGAAGTTTTTTCTGATGGATCTTACCTGGAGGATTTTTGGAAATCCATCTAATGCAGCACAAACCAGATCACCCTTCACGTATTTATTGATTCTATCCAAAAACTCTAATGGCTTTGTGAAATATGACTTCCCTCTGCAAAAAAACAATGTTGTCTCTTTCCCAGGGTATTTATCTGGGTGTCTGTCAAGTCTGTTTATTACAGTTTTCTACCATTTCATCCAGGAGAAAAGTCAGAGCTGCTGCTCTGCACTTTCTCAAGTTCCTCCCACACTTCTTAAAAGAAAAAAAAATATCCTTTTTGTGGTTTTATATGTCCCACTTTCCACTCCTTACAACCACGACAGGGTTCATTTCAGTTCTCTGGAACCCCTGAGTGCAGCATTTTGGTTGTTTTGGTGGGGCAGTGCTTCAGTTCCTCCATGCAGGAGAAGGAAGAACAGCATTTCCTTCGCTGTCACAACAATTTGTGACAAGTCTGGCACAATCAGAATTTCTTCTTTTTTTAAATTTTGCTAATAGAATAGTTGGATTTTTGGCTGAAAACTGACTTTTCCTCCCCCAGTTTTGCAGGAGAGGGGATGTTCTTGCTGGTTGCTGCAAGCAAGGAGAAGAAGTGGAACGTGGCACTGCTTTCCCACTTGCAGAGCAAATCAAGAAAGGGGCAAGTTGGTTCATTTACTGTGATTAAAAATCATCTCTCGGGGTTCAACTCCAGCTCTGACAAGAGTGACTTTCTTTACAGGGTAAAATTATACAGAGTCCCCACTGGAAGGTGGAAGCGCTGAGAAAACGGGGATTTGGGAGTTTTGTAACGATGATAATTGTAAAGCACATCCCCAGCTCTGGCTACAGGCAGATCATCCCTGTCAGGAGGTTTGTCCCTCAGCCTCCAACAAGTGGAGATTGTTCTGTTATTTGCTGGTATTTAGGCACAGGAATAAAGCAAATGAGCTGGAGGACAGAATCTGCCACGTTGTAGTTCCTGCAGATGAGGATTTCTATTTGGTCTGAACTGCAGCCTATTAATAAGGAAATAAACAGTTTAAAACTACTTAAATTCTTAAATGGTATAAAATGTTCAAGATTAGCACTTTTTTCCATAACATAAATCTGATTATGGGCTCCATCTAAAAACAGATTATTCAGATTCTAAGGAGTGTGCTTTGCTGTGGAATCCTGATTCTTATTTTCTTGTTTATGATTGAGCCAGGAGATCTGTAAGACGTCACTGTTGGTTTTATATATATATATATATATGTCTATCTCACTAAATCAAATCAGAGAGGGGATCTGTGATGTCCATTTTGATCAAAGCTGAGTCAAAACTCGTTACCTGCTGCAGTCTGGATGTCCTTGCCTGCCCAAGGGACAGTGTTCATTTCCAGCAGGTGGAAAGATGAGAATTCCAACCCCTGCAGTGTCAAACATCCCGGGGTTTCCATGGGGGATCAGACCTCAGCAGGTGTCAGAGGTGTGGGATAACCGCCAGGGCAGAAAGAGAGGGCTGGGGGAAGTGGGAACAGGTGAAATTCAGATTAAATTCACCGTCTGCAGTGTGAGTGCACAGCAGGAACAGCAGCCAGGAGCATTAGCAGGGTTACCTTAATAACCCACACGGCCCCCATAAACCCTGGAGAGAAGAAGTGCCCCATAAAGCACAGAGATGTGAAATAATGCCCACTGCTTGGCTGGCCCTGGGAGGATTTCATCCAGATCACTTCTTCTTACTTCTGTGCTATTGACTCCAGGGAAATTGGAATTAAGTGCATCAATAACCAGCTTGGTGCCAAACCCCCAGAGCTCCGTGCCCTGCCCTCCCTGCTCCTCCAGACACATCCTTTACCTCACCCAGCCACAGCACTCTGCTCTGCACAGCCACAGCAAATACACTGCAAGGTCACCTGGGCACGGAGAGGAGAAAAACTTCAACCTCACCCTTCACACACCAGCGGGATCATCTGCAGTCACCAAAGGCTGGCTGTGATTTTTAGGGGTAAAATAACTGCTGTGAAAAATGTGGGGGGATGTAGCCCTGGTTCCGTGCCTGAGGTGTTTTGGTTTTCTGAAATTCTTTTCCCAGGGAATTTTCTGTAAACAGGAGAAATGTTTTTGTAACTGTCCCTTTGTTATTCATTTCTTTCCCTAGGAGGGACTTCTTCTTGATGTCCCTCTGCTCTGACCAATGTGAGTGAAGAGGTTTGTCTTTGTGTCCCCAATCCAATTGGTCTGTGTAGAATAGTATAAAAGGGAGACACATCCCAAAAATCAAGGAGTCATCTTCAGCCTTCTGAAGGTCAGAGTCTGTGTCATTGTGGAGTAAAACAGCGTCAGGGGGAAATAGAAGGGGTTCTTCCAGCCCTGGTTCAACCTCCAATTTTCCATCCCTGCATTCCAGMGCTGTGCTGAGACTTCCTAACCAACAGCTGTTCATGAAACAAGGATTTACAGCATTTTACAGCCCCTCACACTGCAGAGCCATTTCCAAAACCAGAGCTCTTAAAACCCAAAAGCAAAGATCAGAAGTTGTTTTAGGAGTCCAGAGATGGGAGCCAAASCCAGAGCCMCACTCCACCATCMCCAGCAGAGMCAGCCCTGCTCCCACATTTTGTTTCTCTGCTTTTGGCTGAAGGGTGACGCTCAAATTATCCCCAAGAGGTCACAGKGAAAGGCACCAGCAAGGACTGGAGCTGGATCAAACACTCCTGTCRAATTTCCTCCCARATTTGCCCTAAACCAGGACAAATACCCATAAAAATRAAAAGAACAAGGTCACAGCTTTGGCCTGGTTGAGAGATGGAGGARCAATGAGTTTTAGGACAGTGAGGAAGCGTGAGCCGAGGCACACGAGCCGTGTTGGAGCACTCTGAACCATTTCCATAMTCCAGAGGTTGGAACAGGCTGTGAATTTATGTTTTTGGTTGCTATGGTAATTTGTATTGTCGAAGTTTTAATAACCTCATCAAAAACATGCACTCAAGAGCAATGTGGCACCTCGACGTAATTTACCAGCAATCCGTTCGCGGCTTGTGCTGCCGTTTGAAACACTGCACAAGGAAATTAAAAACAAATAGAAATAAATCACCACCRTACCCAAACCAATAAATATTTAGGCTGAAAAGGTGAGCAGTCAGTGGAAAGAAAAAGATATCTTCAGAAGAAAGGATGGAAGCTGCTCAGACAATTTATTCTCCTCCCAACAGCGAGTGCAGGGCTAGCCCACATCAGTGGTAATTAGCTGAGAACGATGGGCTCCTTTGCTCATTGTGCATGAAAAGCCATTTTAAGCAACAGCTTTTCCAAACTCAGATTTGTTAGCCCCCGAAGTACAAAGCACACACGTTGCTAATATTTAATTAAGGCAGGTTAARAACGATCGTTTAAACCCCAGAGAATATGAGGACTACTCTTCACAACAAACCCTTTTGGAGCTTAATTTCAATGATGCCGGCGCTGGTTCATCCGGATGTACTTTGGTCCTGTCTCTAAATCTCCTCAGTGTCCTCACACACCATCAAATTACTCGAATCATTTGTTTGGTAGCTTTACATGCTGCTTGTGCATCATTTGCAGGAAAGGATAATTACGTTTCAGCTCTTTAGTTTGTTTTTCTGCTTGAACTTTATTGCATTTTAATAGGTTTTCTAGTTCTCTCTAGTGCCTAAAGAAGAGGAGGAGAAGGGACTTYAATAAATAATTTTTCTTTTTTTGTCACTATTACGGTTCAACATGTGAAAATGGCAACACCTTGGACTTCCTTATGTTTTTAAACTGTATTAAAAGAGCTTGAGATAGTAGTAAACTGAGTATTAACTTAACTGAASCCAAACAATAATCCATTTCAGTGTGAACCTGAATTAACTTCAATTTCTGACAGATACACAAACAGTTACAACCCACAGTTCCCCTCATTTTYCTCTGGACAGTTTTATCTTCCTCTGGACCCATCCTTTCTTCTCCTCCCAAGGTGGATTCCTGCCTTTTTCCAGCCACAGTCACATCACAGCTTTTATTTAAGTGTATTGACGTGGCTTTTAGTCCTATTGAAAAGGAGACGACAAATATTTATTCACTGCTCTTTTTTTTTTTTTTGTAGCTCCCACTTGAAAGGAGTAAATATAAAAGTGCTCCTGATCCTCCTGGCTTTGTGCTGCTGCTGGATAAGAGAGAACAGCTGAGGAGGAAGGTGCTCCAAGGCATTTTCATGGAAGGGACGGACACTTCCAGTGGATTTGCAGAAATCCTTGTAAACACAGAGCTCCAAAGAGACTGGCAAAAAAAATCCCGGGGGAAAATCAGATTTCTTTTAGCCCCGTGATCTCGGGGTTCACAGTAAGGCCAAACCTAGAAACTCCAGAATAAGTAAAATCTCCTGCATCACCAAAAGTGTTCCCTTGAGCAAGGCCCGAGGTGCTCCAGTGGCCAAAACGTTTCTTTCTCAGGACGAGGAGAAGTTCCCGACCCGAAATGGCTCACAAAGGAACTTCTGGGTTTGGGGTCTGCATCACCACTTCAGCCACACCGCCCTCCTAAGCCAGCCAGGCCTGTGCCCTGGCAGCAGAGCCACCACATTTATTTCTTTGAGCCCACGAGGAGCTGAACTCCTCCCTGGCTGCAGAGGCACTTGCACTGTGAATATTTTAATAGCCTCGAATACCTCAGGCAGCAATCAGAGTTTCCCCAGGTGCACAATTCTAAATGAATCTCATACGGAGCTTTTMTTTTTAGAGAAATATAACGATCAGAATCCAGAATAGCCCCATTACGGCTGTCACTTCATTCCCAGGGACTTCAGAAAGRAACAGGCTTGAAATGTTTAAGGTTAATTAAGGAAAACAAAAAGATTTATACGGCATAGAGAAGCTTTGAGTCAAAGGTGTGAATAACAAGTGATCTAACTCCTTTGATGGCCTTGTGATGTGAGTGAGGGTGGGAAGGCAGAAATACCCAGAAAAAGGAGAAAAGGTTTGTGAAATTTGGCAGGGAAGTCCCATTTCTGTCAMCAATGTCATCCCCTATGGAACAGCGAGCAGGATTTGAATATCATGKGAGGATGCAAAGGAATGAAAGGTAATTCCATCAGCTCTTCCCTGCTGGCAGAGCAGGATCTGCTGAGCATTGCTCCATCACTTCTGGAACTGCTGAGACATCCTCCATGTTCCAAATCACAAATCTTTCTTTTCCAGCTCTGTGCCCATGCCTACAAGTGTTAAAGCATCACTTCTGTGGCAGCCACAGAATTAYTTGTCTCTGTTTTCAATTTCCAGGCCGCACTAAATACCATTAGCAATATTCCTCTTCAYTTTCTTTCCTCTCCTTTCATCTCTGCAGCCTGCAGAAGAGACAAAGGCTCCTCCCGCACCTGGCCAGAGCAGAAAATCTCTTGCTGGTAGCAGAGGAGACTGTGAGAGGCCCTGCAAGAATTCCAGGAGCTGGAATTTCTCCTCCTGGTTGCTCTCAGGACTTATTTCAGAAGCACAGATTGATGAGAAGGGGGAATCTCTGTCACAAAGTGTGTCCTGTGACACCACGGGAGCTGCTCGAATTCCCTTTATCACCCCCTCGAGTCAATTAGCAGCAAGAGATTGCAGGAGCTGATCAATTAGGTCCCATAACCTGCTTAAAGTCAAAAGCAATTTTCAAACACCACAGCAAARGGCGGTGCTGGTTTCCCCTCCAGCAATGAAGTGATCAAGCCATCAACTTTGGTAATTGAAGAATGTTTTCTCTTAAAGCTGGCCCAAAATAAGTTGATGCAGTTTTGACAGGAAAAAAAAATCATCTTTCTACAAAAGCTCGTCTTTTAAAAACTTTAATTTGAAATGCTGAACTTTTTTGAAGTTAATTTGGAAACAAAGTATTTCAACRAGCAACAGAAGTTTCGTGTTGTGTTCTAGAAGCATCTTTCCAACAGCTCGGTATTTTAAGTCTGCGAAAATCTTCAAAATTGCCTGCCATAAATTTATCACTTTGTCCATTGGAATAGTCACCAAACCAAAATATTCGAGAAGGCTGTTGAAAGGTGTCACAGGCTCATTAAATTGGTTTTTTTTGCAAAAGTGAAGCGTGTAAGTGTAATAATTAGATCAGTGCAGATCTAAATACACACACACATTGTGTTGCACTGAAATCCATCCTTGCACTGACACCTCCCTGGASCAAAATTATAAAGGAATGAAGAGCACAACCTGCTCCAGTTGTGCTAAACCTTAGTGTAAGATGGGGGCAGAGAAACGAGGAGCTTAATTGGTTTTATTCCCGAAAACAAAGGCTGCATGCAGAGAACGGGCTGCTCTGACAGCGGTGGGAAAAGCCATTAAAAGCTGATTAGTGGGAGAGGTCCAGGGAACACRGAACTTTAAAGGAAAGAAAGTTTTGCCAACAAGAGCAGCGTGGTTTGATTTTCCACCTCAAAGTTTCTTCCGAACTCAAGAGCTGGGAATACTCAGGTGCCAAATCCCTCCCTGGGCCGTGGGAGGGAGGTTTGGACACAGACAAAGGTTTTTAAAGTCCCGCTGTGGAATGAATTCTGTGCAGMACCTTTCAGTGACTGTCCAAAACATTCCTCACGCTCTTTAAGTGCCTGCCACCAGCCAAAGGAGACAAATGATGGATGTTCACTGCCTCTGGACAATAAATATAAACACCAGTCTAAACAGACACTGCAGTTCTGTGTAAGAGTCTGAGGAAAGTTAAAGCTGATCTACATGCTCAGTGTGAAAAGGAAAATATGGATATTCATCTACCAGAAAAGCAACTCTTGAGATTCAATAATTTTTAATATTCCATAAGATTTATTCTTTTTATTTCTGAGGGAAACCCAAGTTTGGGCTCCTGGAAGAGCCAGAGAAAGAAAGCAGCATGTCTGCACGAGGTAATACCCTCCTGGTGACCAGCTATTGAGAGCAGAAAAGTGCCATTTCAGCCAGATAGTGCCCAAAATTAACAATATACCAGCAGGGCCGGTGCCTTTGGTGAGGCCAGCAGAGCTCTTTGTTCAGGAGGTGCTCATTGTTTAAATATTTCCTCCAGRAATTCCCCAGCCACTGCTGCTGCTCTCCCTTGCAAGCCTGGCTGTGACACCAGAGGCAGAGGGGACAATGATGGGTGAAATCCAATCCCCGTGAAATTTAAAAATTGTGGATTTTTAAACAGCAGGTTTAGATTAGAGAAATCGATTTTGCCATCTGAAAATTCTGAGTGATCCTATCTCAGCCGAAAATTGTTCCAAAGAGAGGTTTGATGGAATATTCTARTCTGTGTGGAACTCCAGCATTTCTGCAGTGTCTTCTGCACAAAAAAGAATATTGGGAGTAAAGGGAACTTCTGGTTTATGAATTCTGTTTTTATAACAGTTATAATTTACTGAAATCAAAAGAAAAATCTCCAGCACATTCAGTGAATTTAGKTTTGGTCGGGTTCTCTTGCTCCCCTTCCCACACCTTGACATATTTCCCTACCTAGAATATTTTCTCTCTTCTGTAGAGTGAGAAAACCTTAATCTGGCAGGATCTTCACTCTTCTATTTTCAGTCTGAACTTACATTTGGCATCGGATTGATATCTGATGTAAAAGAGACACAGAAAATGCAAATGTTGCCCGTTTTGACTCGAGATTTGATCAGATCTTGTTCAGCTGCTGTTGGCACTGTCAAGTCAAGGAGACCAGAGATGTTCTTGCTCCTGTGGAAATGATTTTACAGCAGGAGCAGCCCCGTGGGGATCACACCCAACTCCTCAGGGCTGAGGGTTTGGAGGAGGTGAAAGAAACAGAATCAGGGTAAGGAGACAGAGATATTAAAATGATCTCCTCTAAAATAAAACAGCATTTGACCCCAATGAGCTCTGCTTTGGGAGTGTAAAAACTTCTCATATTTTTGCTTATTTATTTAGTTTATTTAGGTTATTTAGGTTATGATCTCCCCTAAWATAGAACAGCATTTGACCACAATAAGGTTTTGCTTTGGGAGTGTAAAGGCTTCACATATTTTAGTTTATYCTGTAGCCAGGAAATAAGGATGCTGTGTGTCTTCCTGCATATAAACAGGCTCACATGCCCAGACACTTGCAGATATAAAGATAACCAGCAGACAGATATAGTGGATGAAATGCTCTCAGAAAGAAAAAGAAATCAACAATAAAACTCAAAAAACGCCCCCCCAAACCCCCTTTGTGAACGGTATCACAATAAAATTCCCGTGCTCTCCGTGGYTGGATGCTGATGTCTCCATCAATAATGTAAATAACAGGATTTTTAACGCCTTCAGAAAAGCCCACAGCCAAAGAGAAACGTGTTTTTAATAAGTGGTATCGGAGAAAACTTGGCCCAATCTGTATGCAAATTGTGAGATCTGATTCTCTCTGCTCGTTAAAGAAACCTGCTGTGGAAAATTTATGTGTGTTTTTGTTCTTCAGAAGCTTCCAAAGTATTTCACCAAAATGACACCACACTTTTGAAATATGGTTACCTTGAAAGCAGCAGCTGACAGTGGAAACARAGGAAATACTACGGGACTGTGATCAAATGAAAAATGTGTTTTTTCACAAACACTCCACACAGGCCACAGGAGTCTTCCCATACAAAATATTGCCCAAAATCCTTTATCAGCTAAAGTAAGTGTCTACTGGCACAAAAAGAACCCAAAACAARCCCTGGCTTTAAACTTTGGCATAGTGAGAGAGGGAAAAATGAGAAAAAGATGGGACTTAATACAAGAAACTCCTGAACTCTCTCATCCTGCATTGACACTGATTTTTTCCTTGGCCATAACTCATCACAGCCCSCTCACCTTCCCCTCAAGGATCAGATTTATTCACTCAGGTCCTGACGGAGTGGAAGTCAGTCTTTACTCAGCTAATTTTACCAACTCAGGGAACCAAGTGAATAATCTGGTAAGAAAGATCTGACCCTGAACCAAAACCTGCTGTGGAAACACAGGAATCAATTCCCTGTCAGCTGAGCCTTGTGCTAAAGTGACTTTTTGTGGATGTAAATCTCRGTGTAAACTCTAAGGAGGGCTATTATGTGTGGTCATATTTAACAACAACAACAACAAAAAAATCCTGTTTGCAGAGAATTTCAGAGACAAAGAGCTGCAATTCCAAAGAAATTCCCACCAGATGTGGCTCCCGAGGCTGAAGTGCAGAGCCAGCTCAGCAAAGTGGCTGCAGGAGCACCTACAGCAGCACCACTTCCACTGGCAGGGTAATTGGACAGGTGAGGCACCTTCCATGGGCAGCAGATTAAGCCATAAATCCCAGCATCATCAATCCAAAGTGATGCACATGAAATTGCTTCTCCTCTCGTCTCTGCGCCACGCTGTGGTTGGGTCGTTAGTTTTTATTAAAATATGACAATGCTGTGGAGTCTCCTCCTAACTGGCTTGTACCAGGGAAAGAAAGAGAGACAAAAGACCATAAACTTATCCTGCAGGATGTGATCTGGTCATAAATACAGTTCTCTGTCCCCATGATTTGATTTCCCTTTCTGCTCCGTGCAGCTGGGGAAGAGGGAGCTGGAAATCACATCCAAACAACCTCAGAAAAATCTGAAATCAGTGCCTGATGCAGCAAGGAGGCAACTGAGGAGGGAAGTGTAGGAAATCCCCTGATCTGAGAGAGAGAGGAGCTGAGAAAAAGGATATTTTTGATACTGCACTKGGTCTTATGAAGAGTCAGAAGGAAAGGTTCAGTTCCAACCAGAAAGCCTCGTTCAAAAAAGGACTTGTGTCATCAACAAATATTTCTTTCATTTTGTTGGTGCTCAGACCCTTAGCAGGTGGGTAACTAACTCATTATTTCATGCAGGCTTTTTACCTACCTTTGTTCCTGAAGGCAGGGAAAAAACCCTTTATTGCTCCATGTTTTCTGGTACTGCAGCAGCTGCTGTTTATGGTAATTCCTGCTTACTTGCAAATAGACCTGTGTTTATTTTGTGCCACGCCAGCTGTCAACAAAGACATTCGAAGAATAATTTCCCTGCTCAAAGGAAAGGCTCTGCTCCCCCTTCCTGCTGCTCATTTCTTGCCTCTGCATTTCAGATCCAAGGGGTGTTGAAGTGGAGAAGAGTCTGATGGTGAATTTTGGGACGAGCTGAACCTGCAATGCCTGCTGCTCCCACAGGGATCCATCTCTCACCTTGGATATTTTGTTCAGCCCACTGTGAGCTGCTCATCCCCAGTGCTCCAAGCACAGCACAGACACTGCTGGAGCCCTGGAGGCTGAAAAATTTCAGCCTTTCTGTGTTAAAAGGTCCTGACCTTCAAGCAAACATTCAAGCACCATTTTCCCAAAGAATCTGGAACTGCCTGCATTTTCCTCTGGAGCCACAGCACTGTTTTCCCAAAGAATCTGGAAGTGCCTGCATTTTCCTCTGAGATATGAAGCTGCCAGTGCCTCGTTCCTTCAGACAGGGTGTTAGTACCCATTAGCATTTAGTACATTCAGTAGTAAGATCAGAGAGCCCCTGAGGACAAAAYGCTCTCAGATCAATCATCCAGGGACTCCCAGCTCCCTCATTCCCTACAGCTTCTGTGGAGGGAGAAAATCCATCCCCTGCTCCCCCAGAGCCATGGCCTGGCTGTTCAGAGGGCTGGAGCACTGATTTATTGCTCACACCTTGGAGAGGTGTCTGTGCCAGCTCCTGCTCCAGGGGCTCTGGGGAAAGGACACTTCATAGCAGCAAAACCCTGCAGGGATGAGGAAAATCCTTCTGGATTTTCCTTCTGGAGCTTCTGGGAAGCGCAGCTATTTCATTGTTTTGGGATGGATTGGCAGCATCTCTCGGTAGCCAAGTGACACAAGAGGATGTTGTCACCAGCACATCTCATTCAGGAATAGCTGCCTGAAGTCAGCACTCGCTCCCTGCCAAGCCTTTGCTGCCTACACCTCTAAATCCAAGCAGGCAGAGGAACATGCCAGGACAAGTTGGTGATTTCTTCTTTTCCTGCTGCAATTACTTCCCAGCCAGCAGMCACGGAGAGCAGCGCTGAATCCATTCTCACTCCGTGCACTCCATATGTTCCCCAGGAMTCAATCTCACAGGATGCCAACAGGAACAGACTTACACTGCTGGGAGAGATTTCATCCTGTGCTGCCTGCCCAAAAGTCACTTGTCCAGGTTCAATTAGGAGAAACGTCCCCCTAAAAGGCAGGAAATCCTGTTACAAGTGGTTAGTTAACAATGAGGGGGTTTGACTCATCCTGCAGCTTTCCAGGGAGCAAAGATTTTCCTGTGCTTCCTTTTAGGAGTGAGCATGTTTGTAATATCACTGAAATGTTTATAGCAGCATTGAAATCTGTGTAATATCATTGAAATATTTAAATTATATATAATATAACTTATATAACTTATAGAAATATATAAATTATATAATTGAAAATATAATAATATAATTGAAATCTTTAAATAATCATTAAAAATATTTCAATTATATTATAAAGATTTCAATGATACGCTAAAGAATTCGATGATACTATAAAGATTTCAATGATAGTATAGAGATTTTAATGATAATTTAAAGATTTTAATGATAATTTAAAGATACATTGCTTTCTGGCCATCTCCTTTTTCCCTGAGAACCTCTTGCAAAGCAATTCAGTGAGAATGAAGGCTCTGCCTGAGGAAACACGGACGGTGCCATCCTGAAGGAGACTTCCATTTAACAGGTTTGAATTTTTGGAAGGAGTTCCTATACGCTATTAACTGTGTGCCCCATCTGCAAATGAAGTAATGAATAAATTATCATGAATAAACACAAACACCCCAAGTCAGCAACAGCAAGAAAGCAAAAAAAAATAATGAAACTATGAAGGAAACGGTGCCTTTTTTGAAAAGGTTGTCAGGGTGGGAATCAGCCCATCAGAAGGGAAAAGTTTAAATACTTTTGCTGAAAGTTATCTCCTAAAAACCGGCCTAATGGTAAAGCAAGCTTCAAATTCCTCAGCACAAGCTGTTTACASGGATCCTGCAGGCACCAGGCTCACAGATTGGCACAATACAGGCAGGCAGATAACTGTGGAGGCATCCACATGGATTCAGTATCCTGAGAAAAATCTTGACAGGCCTCACGGATACCCATCGGCAGCGCTGGAAATGCGGGAGCCAAGCTGCACAGCTCTGAATTATGCAACTGGTATTTCTTTCTCCCACAGCCATCAGACTCAATAAAATTTTAAAGTCCTATAAATCCCCCTAGAAGTGCTCCGTCTAGTCACTGTTTTCAGCCAGGAATAAACGTGTTGGGGGAGTGTAATCTRTGGATCTCAGTGATKGAGATGCAATCCCGTGCAGAATGCAGATGTGGGCACTGCTGGGCACGGAGGGTTAAATGAAATCCTTGGAAGGGTTTGGAGCTGGGTGGATCCAGCAGAGGATCTAGTCACTGTTTTCAGCCAGGAATAAACGTGTTGGGGGAGTGTAATCTGTGGATCTCAGTGATTGAGATGCAATCCTGTGCAGAATGCAGATGTGGGCACTGCTGGACACGGAGGGTTGGCCTGATGGTTAAATGAAATCCTTGGAAGGGTTTGGAGCTGGGTGGATCCAGCAGAGGGGGTGAAGCACGACAAAAACAACTCCCCAAAAAAGGATCTTTGTCACAGGATCCTTCCCAGGGAAGCCCAGGAGGTGGCGGGGAGCAGGCACACAAACGCAGGGCTGTGGCTCTGGGTAGGAAAACACACACAGACCCTCAGGCTTGTTAGCAAGTGAGAGCGATCTTTACTCTTTGAAACTTTATTTTATAGACTGTTCTGATGGAATAAAACTTCACTGGGCAGTAAACCGATCCATYACCATCAYTGGACAGTCAGGAACAACACCCCTCAATCACTTTTTTGGAAGACAAACARCACCTGCAAGGGTTGTTTTGCTTTCTCCAAGRASTGTTTAAATTCCTCCTCACAATTTCTCAGGCCARTATGARAAATGTGTGTGACTCAGTTTCCCGCAGACACTGTGCTGCTYTGCCTGACTTCTCACATTCAGCATCCCCACAGGGATGTTTGGACAGTGCAAACTCCATTTGGAGTCACCTGAGCTGGGTTTGGACACCTGAACTGTCCTGCCCAGGACCGGGATCCAGCCCTCAGGAGCCGCCTGTTGCTCCCACTGGTGCTGAAACAGCTCCTCGGGAAAGGGAAAACAAAAAAAAGGTGAGGCTGGGAACCTTCTGCTGCTGCTGCTGTCTAGAGATGGGATCAGAGAAAAGCCTTGGGCAGAACATCTGGAATGTGAACAGACAGATGTTTGCACTCRCAGTTCCGTGCTCTGGCCGCTTTTCCCAGGAATTAACATATATTCCTGGAGTTTCTGTTCCCTTCCTGGGAGAGGAGAGGTAATCCCCCATCACAGCAGGTCCATTTCCTGCTTTGCTGTAAATGGGGAGGTGGGTGACATTTATTTGTTAAACATCACCATAAATATTTGGCAGAGCAGGGCTCAGTGGAGAAGAGGACGTCTGAACAGATTGCTGGTGAGCTAACCCTTGGAGATTTTCCAGATTTCTATCTCTTCCTCCCCTTTTTTTAAGTTTTTTTTTTCTTTACAAAACAATGAAATAAACATTTGAAAGGAGACTCAGGACTGGAACAAAACCCCCATAAATAATTCAAAAAGAAAATTAATAGGATTCGAGATACACTTTCTGATTACCAGCACTGGATGCTGCTCTCTATTTTACTTTTTACAGTAGCAAGCAGCTGGTACAGTGCATCCTGCTAATCAGGGAGCGTCTCTCCCATTCCTGAAACTCCTTGGAAACACCAATCTCCCTCCATCAAACCGCTTTGAAGTTCAATTTTAATTTAGATGCAAACTATCCCAAAAGCACTGATRGTCTAAAGAGCTGCCTCTGGCAGTCCATAATTATGAGGCAGCRGAGCTGTCAGCTTTGATTAGGGGGTGGCTGCAGTCACTCAGGCCCCTCCTGCTCATTTAAATAATCAATAATTTATTCATTAGTTAAATAAATACTCCCGTGCTCACCCAGCACCGGGGTTGTGGGGGACGGATTTGTGGAGAATTTCCAAAGCTTGAAAGAAGGGTCACACAGTCTGTGTCTGTGTGCAAAGTYTGTAGAGAGAGAGAGACAGGGCTCCATTTTTAGTTTTTTAGCTTGAAGTGCTGCAGAACTSAGRGTTTGAGTGTGGCAACCCCAGCCCAGAGATCCCCAGCCCTGAGCCCGGCCCTGGGAGATGCAGGAATCAGGAATCTCGAAGGCAGAAAGGCAACACCAAGCACAAAGCACAGCAAATCCCCCTCTGTGGGGATTTTAWTCTGTGTGCTCTGGCCCTGCTGCASGCCCAGGCCCGGCCGGTGCCTCCCCTCTCTCCCTGTGTGCTCGTTTTTATCCCCAACTCTTGGAATTCCCTGTCTGAGACAGACACTSTCTGTAAGGCCTGAAGAGAGAGAGGCTGTTAAAATCTGGGGAAATGCTTTTCCTTCAGCTCCACTGTCTTCTYGTTTGAAGAGGTGAAAACAATCTGGCAATAAATTGGGATTTAGCAACGATGCCCAACGTTGCCCTTTGTGACTCTGTCTCTTCTAGATACTTTTCAGAAGCAAAGACAAAAAACAATAATTACATTTCTGAGGGTTCTTCCTTCAGCCCAAGTGCTCTGAATGCCACAGACCACCTAAGCCCTCCCTGCACAAGCTTCTCCTCCTGCCCACCCGTGAAATAAGATCTCATCTTGCTCTGAAGCTCGTGGGCCTGATATTTCTGGGTCTGAGAGATTTTACCCTGCTAGAAGCTGCTGAGAACGTTTTCCCAAGGAAAAATTTCTCAAGAAAGCTTCTTCTCCAAACAATCCTGGCAAACAGCTCTCCTTTCTCAGAACAATCTTTCTCCAGGTGGTGTTTTGGTGTTTCTCTGGTTTAACCCATGGGATCAGAGAGGTGTCGTTCCTATTCCCCAACCATGTTCAGTCTGTGTGGGAACACCTGATAAAAGGCAGTAAGAATTAGACAATAAAGCCTTTTTTCTGTGCTCTTTGCCTTCTGAAATATTTGGAGTCTTTCTCTCGTGTCCTACAGTGACAGAAGCTCTCATTCCAAGCCACATCTGAAGGTCACATCAGCAGCCCCCAGAAAATGTTTAACAACTTCCCATCCCTMAAACACGGTGAGAGCACTTTGGGTCTCCTCAGGGTCAGGCTGAGAAACAAGCCTGGCCATCCAGAAGAGTTTCAATGGATTTGGAGAGCTGGTTCAGCAGAGTTTGCATCTCTTGTGCAGGCTCCACTGGAGCCAGCCTCCCTCACTCTGCATTCAGCCACCCTCAATATCACTCAGGGCGCTTCACTCAGGCAGAAAAGAACTGCAGGCAGAGATGAATCTCATCCTTTCTCCTCTCAGACAGCTCAGGAAGCCACCAGCTTCCCGTTTGCAGCCTAACTACAGAAGACAATTTTAATGAGGCTCAGGGAAGATGACCTTGAGCGTCAGCCAGCAGCCCACTGCCACCAGAGGAGCTCCTTGCATGGAAATCTGTGTAGCCCTTGAATAAATCTCTTTGATTCTGCTTTCAGTGGGGCTGGGCCTGTCCCTGCTCCCTCAGCTGTCAGGGTGGGAGCGTGAATGTGTGGGGAAGACAAAGGGGTCACGTCGGGATCTTGGTTGTAATAGTTAATTTGAAGAAATTGCAGCAAGAAGGGAGGGATGAAGGGTTTGGAGAAGCATCTTTCATTCATTTCTGTCTGTAAAGAGACAGACAACAGGAATGGAAAACCTGCACACGTGCACAGACACTCAGCTTCTGCTGCCCTGGGAACTTCCCCGTGTTTGCCCAAATATTCACCTTCTCCTCCTGCCTCAGTCTGGGAAACAAGAAGAGATAAAGAGCAAAGAAAAGCGACATCACTGTTGGAAAATGTGTTTTACACATAAGCAGGGAATGTAGCAGGATTCCTCTGTCCCTGATAGCASATGAATAGAGCAAAAAATGAATTCTTCAAAAGTTACAGCTAATGCTGACCTTAAAATGGCCCAATTATTTGAAAATAATTTCAAAGGTTTTAGCCTGATTGTTTAAATACACCGTCAGCATTTCCTGCCTGCCATAATCAGACAGTCATGACTCCTTATCTCTCAAACATTCACCTACAAACCAGTCATTAAAATTAGGCACGGGGGTGCTTTGGCCACTGCTTAAAAACTGGAGCACAAAAGTCTCATCTCCACCTTGAATCCTCCCCTCTGCTTGCTGCAGTGCTTGCTGTCCTTCCTGTGTCAAGCAGAGGGAAATCCTTCCTGTGTTCTTGCAGAGCACCCAGGGGTTCAGCTGGCACCAGCATCAACCTCTGGTCTTGTTGTGTTAACTGGTTTTGATATGAAAATCASGGCATAAAGGAGGGCAAACGTGGAGGAGTTTGCACCAGAACAAAAATAAACTGGTTGTATTCTTTTTTTTTTGTTAACAAATCATGCAAATGTTCTCATCTCTCTCACAGATTAGGAGTGTACTGAGTCAGGGGAAAACATCTGTCCAAGCAGTGAGGAAGGAGGGAGAGCCATATGCCTGAGTGAACTGCTGCTCAGGAGAGAGGAAAGAAAATCTAGAGGAGGGCTGGCTTGGGATTTGGCTCTCTGGAGGGGAAAAAAGGCAAAAATTCACTGCAGTCTGATCACGTAGGAGAGAGGGACTGAGATGGGAGGGCATGGTGACAGCAACACCTGCAGGAGGGATATTTGTGGGTAGCACAGCCTGGGCCAGGACAAACATCAGTGTTGGTGTGAGCACTGCTCAGGACAGGTGGGAAGGACAAGACAGATGATACCTCTTGAAATAAGCAGAATAAATCATCCCCTGAAAGTCTCCCTTTCTATTTACTGAATGTACAGGGAGTCTAGTTTATTTAGACCAGAAATCTATTTTTCACATGTCCAAAGCTACGTGACATGAGCCTCACCATTTTTTTTCTACCCTTTTTCTGAACACTGTCAGCAAACTGGGAAAAACATCTGCAGTGACACTGCTGGAGACACTGAAGACATCATCCATTCCTGTTTCACAGCAGTCACCTGCAATCCTACCAACAACAGCTCTCTAAGAACATAAACAGATTTTTAAAAGGCAGAGGGTTGGGGGTTTTTTTAAATTATTATTATTTATTTGTGCTGTAGGTTTCAACACTAGCCTTTTATTTTTTTCCTATCAGAAATTAAAGGTTCCCGTGAGCTGCAGCTCTAAAGGGAGCTCTACACAATATCAAAGGCAATCCTACAAAGCCACGTTTTTATTTGGCTGTTTTTGAAATGAAGAAAGGGAGAGGATTTTGATCTACATTCCAATGGTCTCAATTCTGTGAAGTTTGACAGGAATAGTCCTGAAACCTTCTTATCAGTCAAGGTCCATTTCTATATTGGGCAGATGAAAAAGTCTGCGGCTTCACAGAGCTGACTGCACTTCTAAATGCCTGAAAACACAGATTTGACAGAACTGAAGCCCTTCACAAACAGATATTGATCTCTCCAAGAGTGYAGATAAAAATCTGTTGAATAAGCTTGAGACATTTGTTTGTCTGGAAGCGTGAACTAAATGTTTTAGGTAGCTCTGATTTTTAGATTATACGCTGAATGATACCTGTCAAAAGGATACARCTGGAATATGTCAGAAAAACCAGAATTAAATACTTCAGCAAAGTTAATTATAGGATCTCTGAGATTTCAAAGAAATTCCAGCTTGGGGTTTTGGTTTCGTGGGTTTTTTTTTTTTTTTCTGCATTTGGAACAAACCCAGAGTAAGAGATGGCACATCCTGAAGGAGCTGAAATCCCTCCAGGATATCAGCACAAGCAGTAAATGCTGTTTGCTGTCAGTCCTACAAGGCTCATGTCTTGGAGGAGCAGCAGAGTGAAGACATTACAACATTCCAGGGGTTTGTTTCTTGTCTCACTCATCTCGTTTGCCCTTCAATTGCGTTGTGAGTATGAGTAAAGCACAGCACGGGGAAGCCTTAACCGTGGTGTTGATTGGAAGGCGTCTAAGCTTTTGAGTCACCCAGATTTCCAGGGAATTATTTGTTATTTCACTCCTGAAAACCACGATAAAATCATGCCAGCAGCTCTTAATGCTCCTTTTCCACATCAAATCCAGCACTTCTCAGGAGGGCTCGGCCACCAGGTGCTGTTTTGATTTCAAATGTACACGGGAGAGATGAAAATGAGCGCAGTGTATTATCTCTGCACGCATTTGTCGCTGACAAAACGTATTAATTGCACATGGAAATCAATGCAGAGCAGTGTAGCTTTCAACCAGGCTGCAGAATTAAATACAGGCCCTATCAAAGCTGATAATCCCTCATTGAGTGAAACCCATGGCCAAGGTCACCCAAAATAAGCAGCCTGTGAAAGGGATCAGAGTAAAGCACRTGCATTGTGCTGCACGTCCTGAGCAGCACCTGCCATTGGAGACACCCCCAGAAAACAGAAATGTTTTCATTTAGAAATGGGCAGCCCTGAGAAGGAGGGAATGAGGCCCATGTGGAATTAAAGCTCAGTTCTTGGCTCAGCCTTATGATTTGTGCCAGTTGTGTGATGATGTTTCTGTGCTTTGGCTCTGTGACTGGAACTGGAATCCCRAACTTTCTCTCCTCCACTCAGCCTGGGGAATTCCAAGCAGTGGATGTCAGGGCCTGGGTGACATCTGTCAGCAGAAGGGGCTGGCTCAGCACTCAGGATGGCAGTGACTGACACCGAGGAAAGGTTYTGAGCAGAAAACTCTTGACCATTACAGAAAACACCGGGTTGCTCCAGCTGAGCATCACTTTTACATTTATTTCCGTGTGCAGCAGCCGGGGCAGCACTGCTGGGGTCACTGCCTGCCCCCTGCACCTCCCCTCACTGATATTCCCTGCTCTTTGCTCCTGCAGCATCCTCCCTCCTCTCTGCTGGCAGCTCCATCCTCTCCCTGCCTGAGCCCAAACCGCTCAGTGCCCCCAGCCCGGAGGGAAAAGGACATTTCTGTGCTCATCAGCACCTGCTGCTCCTTCTCCTCACTMTTTATCCATCCTGCCTCTGGATCTGGGAGTGTTTTGGGTCGGGGGGGTTGGGTTTTGCTCTCTGAGCTGGGGAAAATAAGGAGCTGTTTGCTAATCCTCAGTCACTCCCACCGGGATGGCACATTAGAGCTCATCAGCAGCTGATTATCGAGTCCGCACCACACTTAAAACAATGCCCAAATGTATCACTTCTAAAACAATGCGCAGCTATTCCTCCAGTAACTCTGCCTGCTGCATTCTCCAGTGTTCCTTTGATTTATGAGCCCGGTGTGTTATTAAAATAATGAATTATGTGTTGGTACACTGCATTTAACGCAGCATACACAGGGGCAAGTACATCTGCTACCTATTAATCAAATATCCACTAACAAAGGTTGATTAACAGCATTTTACATATTTACAGCAGGAGTGAAAAGCATAATAGAGCCGCACTGAAGATAAATGCTAATAAATTATTAAAATGCATTTATCTGTGCACTGATTAGTGCGTGGGATAGGCAGAGCTGCAGGTATGGTTGTGTTCATCACACAATGCCAGTTTTCTGTTGAAGAAACATTTATTTAACACCTTATTTTCAACTTTTCTGGGGGAAAAAAAAAGCCCCCCAGCCCCAAACCCTGTTSCCAACCCAGTTGAAAGCCGTGGAATTTCCATGTCCAGCAATCCCTTGGTTTGGGCTTTCCCATCTCCCGTGGTGGGGATGTGCAGCTCAGAGCCTGACACCCCAAAGCCCCAAAGCCAAGGTCTGATGTAGCTCTGGCTGATCCCTTCYAGGACTCTCTGCAAGTGGAGATTTGCCAAGGGAGCACCAACAAAACCCAAGGCCTCCTAAACGGATATTTCACAACTTCTTCCTGCTGAGAGCTGAAATTATAAAATCATATTCTTTATATTTCCTGTGTGGAGAACAGGCCAGGAGCATTTTCCTTTCGCTGGAGCTGAGTTGATTTGCACAGAGCTGAGCCCGGTTTTCCTGCCTAGGCCCAGCTCTGACAATGGATTAATGGGCTGGAGTCCATGGACCCCTGGAAATCCYGCTGAAATCAGGCAGAAATCCGAGCCCTTCCAGGCAGCGGGATCCTTCTCCCGTGCTAATTATTGGCAGTTTTTTAACCAGACTTCAGAGAAAATTCCTAAATTGCCTTTGTATTGATTTTTGACATAACAGTATCCCAGCAAGCAGACATGGACTTTAAATGAGGGCTCAAACATGCAGTGCACATAGTGTGGAACAGGGGAGAAAAATGTAGTATGTTAATAAACCCAGCTAAAAGAATACAAACCAGAAAGTAAATAAACAGATGCAGGAATTACGGGAGCTCAGAATTCGAGTTCAGGGAGAAGAAATTAGGGTTTGCATTAAGAAAAAATTACAATGCAAGGAAAAATATTATGGGGAAAAATAATATTTGCGGCTGGTGTAAATCAATAGCGACTCTGAATTTACTCCAGCTGAGAATCTGGTCTGTTCATCCTCAGGTTGGTACAGAGAAAAACAACCTGATTTTTCCTCTGTGGAAAATAATTCCACGTGAAAAAAAAAACCCAAAAACCAACAACCAGCTTCTTCCTGATCATTTATCTAAGAGCTCACTTGTAAACCATTCTACTGAGAGTAAATCGCTTATCAATCTTTTCCATGAAACAAAGAGGCCGAGGGAGAGCCCTGGGTTTAATCTGCTGTGAGTGGCACCGCGTGGCCAAGAAAGCAATTTAGAGAGAGCGCAATTAAAACGACCTTCAAAGTTTTTGCAGCGGAGCCTAAAGAAGCCCAAACTTGAGGAATTTAAACAATGAAGAGCACATAAAAATACAAACTGCACGTCTCTTGCGGATATTTCTGTTTCAGAGCCTGAGCTCAGCTCCAAGGGGGGAGGATGTGTGTGACAAGGGGTTACACTGGGGGTTTCCCAGTGGTTAAAAGCCTTTATCTGGATTTACCTGGGGGTGTGGGGGTGAGTTGGGTGTGGAACAAAAGCCCAAAGGAAACCAGGCTGGATCAGCTCCGTCTTTTACATACAGGTAAAACCTCACAAAAGAAAAGCCTTGTAAAACTGAATGGATCTGGCCCAGGGGGGATTCACACTCCCACAGGTGCCCCCCCATCCTTACAATCCAGGACAGCTCATGTAAGGACACCTGGAACTCTGATTTCTTCAGAGGGTTCAGAGCAAAGTTTATTGGAAGGCAGATTCTTTTATCCAGTGTTTGGTACAATCAATATGATCGATTATTTTAGAGCAACACCTCTTGACCATCTGTTGTTACGATTCAGGAGGGCTCATGTGAGGACATGTAGAGGGCTTAGAGCAAAGTTTATTGAGAGACAGATTGTTTTATCCAGTGTTTGGGTACAATGGATAGGGTTGGTCCTTTAGGGCACCACCTTTTTGTAAACATCTCTACCAGTGAACAATGTAGAAAAGCACCAGGTGTCAGGAGCATGGTATCTACAAGGCTGTTTTGGGGTTCCTCCTCACGATTTCCCAGGCCAGACTGAGAGAGTTTTGTCCTTGGCTTTCCCACAGGCTTCAAGGCTCTGCCTGGATCCTAAAAATCCACGTTCTGACCACTGCCAGCTCCCACACCCCCCACACCCTGAGATCATCCCTGTGACGTGCCAGTGCCACAGAGGGAGAGGAAACCCCCCCCCCACAGCCCTGAAAAGCTGAATAAAGCCACCCACCCTCTGTGTCAGGAGGGATTTACCAGCACCTTTTGTCACATCTCACAGCATTTTTGTAACAGGCTGCGTTCAGCTGAGTGACTGCAGCACAGAAACCATTTTGCAGTGACTGTGGAGCTCCCTGAGTTACTGCCTGTGATTTGCACACAGAATTACTGAGCCTCATCCCTTCAAACCACAATCACAGGTAAAGTCAGGCTTGCCGAGAGCCCTGCATCGAATTCCTCCTCAGTGCAGCTCGGCGGGAACCCAATGAAGTTTGTGTTAGAGATGGATTTGGTCCACTGTCTCTTGATTGCTGATGTATTGGGATCAGAGCCTTGCCAGGGATCCCACTGTGGATGGAATGGCTGCGTTTGTCAGTGTTCAGGCATCCAGCAAAATGCTCCCCGCGTTCCCTCCATTCCACAAAGAAACAAAACATGTTCGGTAATGAAAACCTGAGCCCGACAGAAGGAACTGCAAATACAGAGAGTGGGGCTTGATCGTGGCCTGAAATGAGTGAAAATCTGACAGAATGTTTCTGAATGGATTGCTTGGCTGATAATAGGGTTTTTTATTGTATTTTCCTTGCATGTAGCCAGGCTGGGATACTCTAAACCCATTTTTAAACCTTCCAATTAAAATATAAAAATTATCAGTATTATTTCCAGTGAGGTCCTAACCATGCAGGGAACAGAGGGTTGTGCTGSCTTGACAGTAATTAATTTTCCAAGGTCAGGTTCCATCTCCTGTGAGTGACACAGCACCAGTGGTGTCGGAGTTTTCTGAGCATCCCCAAGACTTCTGTGGTCAGAAGTGAATTGCAGCACTTCCCCTGAATTCCATTTCCACCAATGCTTTTTACCTTGTTTAACGTTGGCAAAGGTTGCTTGGTTGGTTTTTCCTGTAACAGTCCTCTCAAAGCAAGAAAAAAGCCCAGAGAAGGTCAAGAACACACTTGTGTTTCCTTGCCTACACCAACAGATCCTTCCAAGGAGCTGTGGCACATTCATTTTTCCCCTGCTCCAGTGCCCTGCCAGCACTCAGAGCATCACAAACCCACACCACCAACACTGGCACACACACAGGAGATGTGGGTTAAAATTATACCTAAAAGTGGGCATTGATTTGGCCTTTTATTTATTTTATTGGCTTTTTATTCTTATGAGTTTGGCTTTTTTTCAAATTGTGTTTTTAACACATCTGGCACAAGGTCCCTGACTCCCAACACTCGCACCAGGAGACGTGAAGTGTAATTTGTCCTTTTCAAAAAGAGAATTTTCTTCCTGGATTTCTTCAAAGAAGAAGAACTTCTTTTTAGCCATATGTCTGCTCTGTGTATGTATTGGAGCTGGAGCTGTGTGGTAGCTCACACGAGGAGGAGACATATGTTAAAAGCTGTTCTCTTTTCTCTGTTCTGGAAAATAAAAAGAAATAGCAGTTGCTCCACCAGACACTGAAGTCAAAGTGACGCCTCACGCTGATGGCAGCAGGAATCAACTCAGAGCTGGGCTGGTGCTCACCGGGATGATTTGTTTTTTCCTCAAGTGAGGTGGGGTGCCTGAGACTGTCCTGGAATTTCACAGGCCAGGACCTGGAATTTCAAAAATCAGGATCTGGAATTTCACAAACCAGGACCTGGAATTTCACGGGCCAGGACCTGGAATTTCACAAGCCAAGATCTGGAATTTCACAGGCCAAGACCTGGAATTTCACAAGCCAGGACTTGGAATTTCACAAGCCAAGGTCTGGAATTTCACAAGGCAGGACCTGGAATTTCACAAGGTAGGATGTGGAATTTCACAAGGTAGGACTTGGAATTTCACAAGGCAGGAGCTGGAATTTCACTGGCCAGGACCTGGAATTTCACAAGGCAAGACCTGGAATTTCACAAGGCAAGACCTGGAATTTCACAGGCCAAAACCTGGAATTTCACTGGCCAGGACTTGGAATTTCACAAGGCAGGACCTGGAATTTCACAGATCAAGACCTGGAATTTCACAAACCAGGACTTGGAATTTCACAGACCAAGACCTGGAATTCACAGGTCAGGACCTGGAATTTCACAGGCCAGGACACAGAGATGAGGGAAACGGGATTCAGCAGAAGTGAACAGGATGAAATGGGGGGAAACAACCCATGTCAACATCGTTATAAAAGTCATATCAACGATTTAAACAACTTAAAAATATCCATAACAACCTCG
>QVAJ01000056.1:2854651-2868362 GCA_003546035.1 Mixornis gularis
TTTAGTTATTAATCCTTTATTCTTTTATCTGTTGCCTCTGGAAATTTGGCTTTGTGTCTCACGGGTTTTCCTCTAGAATGGCAAAGGAAAGATTGTTGAACTGTATTAACAAGTGTCAGCCAAAGTCTAAAGGAAATGAGACTGTGTCCTACCCTGTAGAAATCAGTTTCTTCCCGGGTATCACGACAGAGTTACAGAGACTCAACCCAGCAGAGTTTTGCTTTACAAATGAAGAAAACCCACTCCAAGCTTTGCTGGCACCCGCTCCAAAGGAGCCAGCAGTGACAATCCAGATGCTCCTGACACCCTTTGGGTGGCAGACTCTAATGGAGCTGCTGAGGCAGAAAAGCTGAAGGTGAGCCCAGGTTTAACTGAGGGCAGAGCAGAAGGGGTGGCTGTGCCCCCAGGGCACCCCTGAGAAAGCTGTAGCGTTGTCACCTGCAGGTGACCCGCCTTGGAGGGTTTGGGGGCAGCTCTTTGGGGTGCTCTCACCACCTGCAGCACTTCRTGTCCAGCCCTTTTTGAGTTCCTGGAGGTTTTGTTGGGAGCAGCTGGACGGATTTAACCCAGTCCCATCGTCAGTACAGAGCAGAGACTGCAGCCAGCCTCTCCTCCCACTGTGGCAGAGGGAAATTGCACTTTTAATTTGATTATTTCTCATTTCTGAGCACCTCTCCACGCAGTAAGGTGTCTCTCTGATTAGGAACSGTGGTAGAAACAACACACAGACTCTCAGGCTAATTAGCAAGTGAGASCCATCTTTACTCTTTGAAACTTTATTTTACAGACTGTTCTGATGGAATAAAACTTCACTGGACACCAAACCAATCCATTACCATCATTGGACAGTCAGGAACAACACCCCTCAGTCATTTCTTGGAAGTAAACAACGGGGAGACAAACAACACCTGGGAGTTCAACCAGGAGTAAAACCAGGAGTTCAACTGGGACTTAAACCAGGAGTTAAATAAGGAGTTCAACCAGGAGTTAAACCTGGAGTTCAACCAGGAGTAAAACCAGGAGTTCAACTGGGGCTTAAACCAGGAGTTAAATAAGGCGTTCAACCAGGAGTTAAACCTGGAGTTCAACCAGGAGTTGGTTCCAACACAGCATCACCTTAAATCTCTGAGGGTGAACTGCACAAAGCAGCAAAAAAGACCCACAGGTCATCRTTTTRTGCCCCAAAAGACCCCACAGATCATCTTTTATTGGAACACTCCCATTAAAATAAGAACACGAGAAGGAGGAGCGCTGCCCGTGCTCCACAGGTGGGGTTTCACAGGGTCAGGGTTAGGCTGAGCCTGGGGTTTCACAGGGTCAGGGTTAGGCTGAGCCTAACTGAGCCCTGCTGCCTGCTGGGGCTTCCCTTCACCCCTCATTAATTGCTTTCCTGCTCTGATTGTCCTTTGCACCCAAATGACGTTGAGACAGGAGTGGGAACAGCCAGAGCAGTGTGACAAGAACTCCTGGCTGGGGGAACAGGAGAAATGCCTCAAGCACTTGTGATCACTGATTATTACATCCTCAGCGCTGCTGAAGGGAATTTTTTTTGAAGTATGTTTACAATCATCTCCAAGCCCTATAAATATTGCTTTATTATTGACTTTGTGCCACGAATCCAGTGCTGGAGAAAATATTTCCCCCCTTCCCCCTGCCGATGGCAAATCAGCACTCTGTGCTTTGCCCGGCCTTTGTGCAGCTCAGGAATTTGTAGGAATGAGAGTTCAATGGCTTCAAAATAATGAAAAGAGCGTGAAGAAAACAACTTCTGGCAGGATGAAAGAAGAGCACGAGATTTAAGTGCTGGGTTGTGTTTATGTAAGAGCACAGAAAGAGCACAGCTCCCAGAATTGCAGCTGTTTGAAAACTGCCACTTGTGAAGAGAAAAACCTTGTTAAATACGGCCATGCAGGGGAAAAAATAAATCTTTACCTGTTTATCAAAATCACACCAAAAAAAAAAAAAAAATTAAAAATACTTGTTACAATGCACTGAAATGCTCCATTGATATTGCTGTTAAAGAAGGAATAAAAAATTAAAATATAAAATATTTTTTAAATAAATTAAAATATAAATTAAAATTAAAATATTTTTATATAAAATATAAAAAAATATATACATCATATATAATATCTCACATATATAAAATATAATATATAATGCATTATACAATATATACAATATATACATTATACACTATATATTATATACTATATATTATCTACTATCTACTATCTACTATCTATAATATATAATATATAATATATAATATATAATATGTTATATATTATATATAATATGTTATATATTATATATTATACATTATATATTATACAACATGTATTATATATTATACAACATGTATCATATATTATACATCATATATCATATATTCTATATTCTATATAGAATATATAGAATATAGAATATACTCACACTACTTATGAAGGTGAAAAACCTTAATGTGAATTTGAGCTGAATATTCTGTCATGTTCTTGCTCATTAACAAACCCAAGCCCAGCAAAGGAGGGTGTGCTGATAATGCTGTGCTGAGTGTGGACTCCATCAGCCGCCCTGCAAAGACATTTATTATTATTGTTATCATCCCTGCTGTGATCTGGATTTTATTCCCCGACTTCTCAAGGCCAGATGTCCCTTGGCAGAGTGACTGTGGCACCACGACACAATCCCAGCCCTGAGCATCCTCAGCCTGAGCACAAACCACGGCACAGAGGACCGAAAAGACACAGGGAGGGCTCTAATTCTGCTGTTTGCACCCTCAGCCCAGGTGAGTGCAGCTCTCCGGGSGTGTCAGGGAGGGCAGGAAGGATGTGAGGGATAAAAAATGCTTTGCAGTGCCTGTGTCTCCCTCCCTCCCACAGCCTGGATTTCCAACACTCAGTTTTACACAGTGCTCAGGCAGCAGAAGCAAAAGCTTCCAAGTCTTTCAGTGCCAGCACAAGGCAAACAGAGACAGAGGCAGAGCCAGAAAACTTCGGGCTTGGCTCGTGGATTATTCAGTGCATGGAGCTGAGGCTCAGCTGGGCTCGGGATAAATGTGAGAGGCAGTTCAAGGACAAAAATGCAGCGTGCAGTGGYTGCAGTTAACCCTTCCCCTGCAGGAAAAGGAGTCCTGGCTGGCTGAGGGTTGCAGCAGCCCCGCAGTGGACAGTGGGTTTCTCACTCGGTGAAAATACAGCCAACAATGAACCAAAGAAGGACATATGAGAATCATGGTTGTGTAAGGGATGGGTCACATTCCCCTGTGGGTCATGTCACAGGGCTCTAAGACAGATGAACCTCTGAACTCTGAGAAACATCAACCAGCTCCTTAAATCCTCGTTAATGACAACAAAGCCACAGCAAGGAAAAAAAAAAAGTCACGGGAGAAAGAGTTTTCGTAGAAGAGTAACAGGCAAAACCTCATTGTACGAGGACAAAAAACTAGCAATCTGTGATGGGCTGAGCGGCTCAGAGGAGGAGGGAAGCTGCTGACAGCTCAGCCTGACAGTCCAGCACACACAGCCCTGGCTGATGGCAGATGGGAGAGTGCAGAGTTAATGACAGACGAGATGGATGCAGCTCTTGCTTGGGGAGCTGCTGTTTACATCATGTGAGAGACTCAAGTTCCCAGCCAAGGATAAGCAGGAAAAAACACTTAATAAGGAGGAAAAAATAAAAAAAAAAAAAACCCAAACCCACTCAATATGAGAGAAAATGACTTTAATAGATTTTGGTGATTGCGCCCTGCTCATTCAAAGTGGATAATCTGCGTTTTTCCCTCGGAGAGAATTTTGCCAGAGGTGTCACACAACTCCCCACTCCTCTCCCCGTGCAACACTGCTCCTGGTAATCACTGTAATCAACTGAGCAACGGGAAAAGGAATGGGATGAGCCTTTTAGGGAGCCCAGGGTGGGTCATTGCTGACTGATATAAACCCATCTCCTGTCCCCAGGAGTCCCACTGACGAACACACAAACTATGCATGAAGTCAAGAATTAAAACATCCTTTTAAGGCTGGTGAATTCCACTGATTTCCAACCGGTTTTGCAATTTCCTGGTGTTTTTAACACTTGCTTTATGAAATGACCCAGTGGGGCAGGTTTAATGTGCATCATGCTGATAGGCACAGCACTGCTTTGACTTGTTAATCCCGAGGTCCGTGCAAAAACAGCAGCAACGTTGTGCACAACACATTTCTGAGCTGTTTCTGGAGGCATTTCGGTCTCTGAGTTGTAAAAGCATCCTTTTAGAGAGAGTGCAACATCACAGCTCGGGGCAAGCCCTTTGAGGGGGTTTGTTAGAGAAAAGCATCACCTCAAATAGCTCAGAGCAAAAGCAAAGAGAGCGCTGGTGAGGTTGTTTTATATCACAAAGACACAGACTCTGACCTCCGAAGGCTGAAAATGACTCCTTGATTTTTGGGATATGTCTCCCTTTTATACTATTCTACACAGACCAATTGGATTGGGGACACAAAGACAAACCTCTTCACTCACATTGCTCAGAGCAGAGGGACATCAAGAAGAAGTCCCTCCTAGGGAAAGGAATGAATAACAAAGGTACAGCTACAAAAACATTTCTCCTGTTTACAGAAAATTCCCTGGGAAAAGAATTTAGTAAACCCAAACACCTCAGGCATGAACCAGGGCTACACCCGGGGAGCTGCAGTGCTCCAGGACATCAGGGATGGCACATCCACTCCTCCAAACCCTTCTTCAGAAAACCTCCTGGCTGAGTTTGGAGAGGGACAGAGCAGCTCAAGGATTCTGGGGTTTGAACTCGTCCCTGAGCTGTGTCCTAACACCAGCATTAATTAGAAAATGTCGGTGTGGGAAATAGAAAAACGATTTGTCAGATACACCAAAGAGGGAAAGTTTTATGGGAAAATGTTCCTCACATTGTCAGGACAGCGTGGTTTGTTCTCCTTCCTCCCTCCCCTGATCACCCAATTTGGTGCCTGTGCTCTGAGGCTTGACTCAGTTACTAGAGAAAATAAGAAAGAAATTTGTCCTGGATAAACATTTTTTTCCCCACATTTTCTTAATTGTATTTTTTTTTTAGATTTCTGAAATTTTCCAGAGTATTGATCAATGAGAATCAGAGAGTGCTGAGTCCCATTCCCATGAGAATCAGTAAAGAAAATATGTAAAGAACCCAAGAATGGAGAGATTTGATGGACGAGTAGAACACCTTTTACTAACCAATAGAGTCACTGGCCAGAAAGTTATTAACCAATTGAAGTTGCACACGAGGTCTGTAAAAACCAGATAAAATGAACAGTGAGAATAAAGATTTGGCTTTTCCTGCATGAGGACAATGGAGTCTCGGCTGACTTATTACAACAGGCATCCCTTCACTCCTTCCAGAGCCTCCCTGTCCATTATTTTACACTTTAAACAAAAATATTTCAGCGTAGGAATAAAGAATTTGCTGCTACAGAAAGAACAGAGCCTTGGAAGCTGCTGTGCCAGCCTCCCCAAACCTCCCTGTTCTTGCCCCTCCCAAAAAGTTTCCCCACTGCTGGTGGCTTAAAGGCAGCCCCACCATTTACCAAAGGAATCATTTTATGGAACAAGTGATAAGAAGCTTCTGAAGCTGGTGGAGTTACCAAGTGGGCTCGGTTTCAATGCTGGAGATTTTCAGTTCCATATGTTGTTAATAACTGCATTTCCACACCAGCTGATATTTGCTTGCCGCAATTCATTTGCAAACACGATTAAAAAAAATCCAGCCAAGATGAATCTTTATTTTTCACTCAGCTACCTTCAAACAAAAATCACCTACAGCGATGTGTATGGTAATTAACCCACGCTAAAGAGCTGAGAAATGGGGGAAAAAAAACCCATGTGAGTAAAGTTATTAAAATTCGGATTATTTCTTTTCTACAAAGTTTTGAGGTAGCGCTCTTTAACTTTGGATGTGGCAATTCCCCTGCATCTGCTCCACCTGAGGTGAATAAATAATTGACAGTTATCTGACAGCCCTTTAGAAACAGCACCTGAAATGTCTAAATAAGATGTTACAGGATAATAGCAAGCCTCCATCCCACAGACATGAAAGAGAATTTGCTCGAAATCTTTGTTGTAGAGGCTGAGCCATGTTTGAAATAACTCCAGGGAAATATTGGGACAGCCAAGCTCCGTGGGGAAGGCAGAGCCTGGGGAATGCAGAGCCCAGGTGTGCCTGTGATAAATAAAGGCCATCAGAGAAGTTTTTCCATTCAAGAGAGAGGAGGAGATGTGGGAAATGGATTTGTAGAGGATTCCCAAAGCCTGGCAGAAGGCACTGTCACCAATATTCTGTGGCCTTTCTAAGTCGGTGTAACTTCATCTCGAAGTTCACATACAAATGCACAAGACTGTGTGAGCTTTCTATCCAGCTTTAAAAATTTTCTACAGATCCATTTCCCACTCTGTGCTTTCCTGGCTGGGAAGCACCAGGAGCATCTGCTGGCTCCTGTGGGTCAGGATGTGGGAATCCTGCAGGGCAGCACTGGGCAGTGCAAACCCTGATCAGGCAGCACAAAAACCCCTCCCTGGTGCTAGGGGCTGGCTCTGCCCTGAGACATCTGGCTGGGAGAATCCCAGATGAAATAAAACCCTCTGGAAGGATGCTCATTGTCCTGAGGACTGCATTCCTGCATTCCCTTTTTTTGTTTGTTTTTTTTTTTTAGCATGGTAGACCCAGATATAGAGAAAAGGCAAAGGTGAAGATGCAGAGTTTCATTCTCTCTGTGGCAGCTCCCCTGGGTTCAGGAAAGTTCATTTCCTTGCTTTTTAAGGCCACTCCTAGTCCTGAGCAGGATTCTGGTTGCCACCAGTCGGTTCCAATTTCCATCACCAATCTGTGACCCCACAGCAGCAGGGAGAAGGCCCTAAAAATACCTTCCCAATGGTGGGAGTGGCAGGGAATCAAACCTTCCTGGAGCTTTTCCCTTTGCCTCCCAGGGGGAGGAGTGGCTCAGCTAAAACAGCATGGAAAACGAGAAGGCACAAACACATAAACCCAGGCAGAATCAGGGGTGCTCTTCCCAAACAGAATCCCAAGGACACTGCCCAGTGACACACTGACAGGAGTGGATTTGAAGCTGCAGAGCCAAACATTTTCTCTCTGGAGCTGTCTGAAGAGGAGCAGGGCTGCCCTTCCAACAGGAGGGAGGGAAGAGTGTCTGCAGATCCTCAGTGGAAGGAGAAAGGCACAGTGATGGAGAGAGAGCTCCCTGCTCAGAGCCCAAAATCCTTCCTGTCAGCTCAGAGCAGAGCTCAGCTCAGACAATTAAACCCCAATGTGCAAATGGACCAAAACTTAGAAAAGGGTGAGACCTTGGGACTGTTTTTCCATTTTGTGTCCATTTTGTGACCATTTTGGGTCCACCTTGGGTGTAGCCCTGGCCAGGCTCTTGTCCTGCCCAAGGTGTTCCCTTAAAGGCCTTTTAATAAATCTCTACTTTATTCTCTCAGCTCTGTCCAGTCTCTGTTCCAGCTCAGCCTCCCCAAGGCACCAGGAAGGGTCTCAGAGCCAAGTGAGATGTTTCAGCACCTGCAGGGCACCAGGACAGAACCCCAGGAAGGTTCTGCCAACAAGGTGGGTGGGAAAATATGTTCATTTCCCTTTGGATAGGAACTGAACACAATGTTATTTCAGGAGCCATCAGGATCAGAGAGGTGCACCATCAGGAAGATGAGATGTGACTCCCTGACTTATCCAGGCTGGAATATCCTATCGATTCCCCCCTTTCATCACAGACAGCCCATCTGTGCTCGGCTGGGTTTGGGTCAGAGCATCTGCACGAGCCTTTCATTATCCAGACAAGTTAAACCCACTCAGACAACCCCCTGATCAGCCATGGCAGGGTGATCTGAAACGACACAAATCCTCCCGACTGCCGAGCAAACGCTGACAAAAAGCAGAGGCTGCTGGTGATAAGTGTGCAGCATCAAAAGCAGCAACAGCAGCCACCATTTACTTATAAATTATTTGTTCTGGCGTCTACTAACGTGGATGGGAACACATCATCAGCAGTTGTGGCCTTGGGAGCTCGGGAACTGCGACGTCTCCCAGTTTGCAAACCTCAGAGTTCTGCAGGTGTGGAGCAGAGCCTGGGATGATGAATTCCAGCCTGCCAGTGATGGTCTGACGCTGTTCTGCACCACAACAAAACAGAATCTGAAGGCTGAAAATGACTCCTTGATTTTTGGGATGTGTCTCCCTTTTATACTATTCTACACAGACCAATTGGATTGCTGACACAAAGACAAACCTCTTCACTCCCATTGCTCAGAGCAGAGGGACATCAAGAAGAAGTCCCTCCTGGGGAAAGGAATGAATAACAAAGGTACAGCTACAAAAACATTTCTCCTGTTTACAGAAAATTCCCTGGGAAAAGAATTTAGAAAACCCAAACACCTCAGGCACAAACCAGGGCTACAATGACCCAGTTTTTGAGGTGTCTCACACAGACTTCAGGGCTCACCCCACTGTGACCTGCAGACCAGACCTGGAATCCTGCCCAGCTCACTGGATCTGACTAAACCCCAGAAGAGAAAAAGAAATTTCTATTTCCAAGGGAAAAAATATTAATTTCCAAGTCTGTTCTGTAGATGTGTTCCGAAGAAAAGCACAAGAATAAGTTGGAGTTTTTCAGCTCAATCCAAATATTTTATGATAATTTTGACCTTTTTTTGTCAGTATAGGAAAAAAATATCCATTGAAAGGTCATTTCAAAACAAACTCATAATGCTGCTTGCCAATATATCTACAACTGTTTCATAATGCTGTTTTATAATGCTCTTTTCCAATATATCTACAACACTCCCTTTGATCTGAGACTAATCACAACGAAATAAAATAAAAAATTAAATAGGTGGTCCATGAAACACCCAAATTCTGGGAAAAGGGAGAGCCTGGCAGATGCTAGAAGAAGATCTTTAATAAACTCTGATCTACTGAGGAAAAATCACCTTTTTCCCAGCCAGCTAAGCCAGCAACTTGTCAGGAGGATGAATTAGTAGAAATATGAAATAGAAATATGAAAGCTTCCAAAAAGAACTGAAGCAGGACATGCAGAACATGTCCATAAACCCTTCTTACAAATCCCACCGTGGAATCCCAGAGCAAATATTGATGGACAAGACTGAGAGCTGGGGTTCTGTGATGAAATGAGGATTCAGATAGAAAACAAATTAAAGTTTGCAGCGTTGAGATAAAAGTTTTTGTCGCTACTGAACCTCAGATATAAAAATGCAGCAAGTGATAATGGCTTTCTTTAATGTAATAAAGAGCAAAAAAAAAAGGTTCCTCCTAATTGAGCAAGAAGAGCAATTAACCTCGTGGTGCATCAATACTCAGCCCTGATTTATTTGTAAATTGGGTAATTAGGATGCTTTAGGCTTTATGCACCGGCCGAGTAAGCCTGGGTTTCCCGGGAGTCTTGCAAAGGGCAGAATCTTGAGGAATTTTTAAAATTCACTGATACCATACAAGTTTGAGGCACACCTTGTATTAGCGAGAAAAAGAACACACTCGGCTAATTAGTCCAGTGTGCAAATGCACGGGACAGTCTGGATTTGCAGAGCTTTTTCTTGTGAAAGGTGTACCTTTAATACTGATTTTTTTTCAATATTTCCTCTATATTTCACTATTTCCCTCTAAAATCCAAGAAGTGCGAGATATAAACTTGATAAAAATAAATAAATAAAAATTGTAAATAAWCCCCACTTCCTCCTAGGTCTGCCCGTCCTTTGCTCCACTTGGGGCAGCATTTCAAATTCTGTCAGAACCTCCCATTTCTTCCTGCAGTGAGCAGAGGAGGGARTGCAGAGTCAGCCTGGCCACCAAACTGCCAGCAGGGGAATAAAGATAAGTTTGGGCTGTTCCCCAGGACTCTGCAGAGCTTAAACGATGATAAATGTGATGCCATAATACAGCATCTAGCTGAACGTAAGTGCTTTGACTAAGTCTAGAAAGAAATTAATTTACTCCAAAATTAAATTATTCTGAGGACTTTAGGGGAGTATTTTTTTAACTATTGTTGAATCCCAGTCCCCAGTGCCTCTGTTAGTCTGGAGTGAGAGCACCCCTACGTTTAGCACAGCCCTGGGACTGCTTCATTAATTTATTTAATTCAGTGGGAATTTCCAGGCATCTGGAACATGCAGCATTTATTCCAGAAACTACAAACACRGCCTTGGGGATGCCATCTCCCTTCAAAGCTGGGCTGGGTGGTTTTATTCTCATTAGATCACATCGTTTTTTTGGAAACTTCTAAGAATTTCTTTTTGTGTCAGACCTTTGGGTTCTTTCTTTCTAGACATTTGCTTGCTAACGAAAGATTTAATGTGATTTATAGGTTATAAAATATAGATGTTATTATATATTAGCTTGGAAGGAGCTAATTCTGATCCATATAGCAGGGAAAACACCCTGATACAACACAGAGATAAATCAGAATGAATCGAATGATTAAATTGAATTGAATCAGCAATGAGAAACACCCTGAATCTTGAGGGGTTTTTTTTTGTAAACCACATAAAATCTGAGCTTTTGTTTCCTTCTGACCAGCTTGGCTTAATTTGCTTCCTCTCCAAGGAGCCTGACTGCCCCCTCCTCATCCTGCAGGGAYGGGACGAGCACCAGGCATGGAAATAAATAAAACAGAAATAAAGGGAAAAATCTCCTCACAGCGAGGGCTGAGCAGAGCAGAACTTACAGAACTCACACACAGAAATCAGGAGGATCACAAAGTGCAGAGAATTCCAACAAGGTCAAAAAAAAAAAAAAAAGCATCAGCAAACTTGAGAGGAGCTCCTTGTGCTCCCAGCTGCCAACATCCCTCCCTTCATCCCTGCTCCATCCCCCTGGGCCAGGCTGCTCCCAGCCCTTTGAAATTTGCCTTTCACAAACACTGGYGTGGCAAAGGTGGGTGACAGTGTTGTTGCCTTGGCTGTTTCTCTCTATAAATGGGCTTTGAGAGACATTTGGAGCTGCTCTCTAGCCCCCAGCACCTCCTTCTTCTTCAATAACCTTCTGAAATGGAGCTTCTCTTTTAATTAAGGTCCCAGCCTTTGCTTCCTGCTTTCATCGTGTCTCGGTCTGGTGCTTAAAACTGAATCCTGTTCTTGTCCTACAAAGATCCACAGGCCCTAAAGGGAAGTCAGTAATGATGAACAAAAAAAAGCACTTAATGCTGTATTAGCAATTAGATTAAAACTCAGCAAAACCTTGCGAAAGCAACAGCCGACAGTTACTGTGAATTAATTTTTTACACAGACATGAACTGTGGGCTGTTCCCTGAACCAGGAGTTTATTCCTTGCCAGTGACAGTTCTTCTGTTCCCCTTGCAGGATCAAGCACAGGGATTGAAGGAATAGGAATATTTGGAGTATTGGAAGAGCCTCGAGGCAGCCTGAACTCTTGCCTTCATTTTTGGAGGTAACTCAGCATTTCTGCTCGTTGCATAAATAAATCTTCCATTGGAATTTATACTTTTAATTCAGCATTCCTTCTCATTGCATAAGTAAGTCTTCCATTGGAATTTATACTTTTCTTGATGTTTTTAAAAATAGGCTACTGAATGGAGGAGGTAGGAGCAGGAGTTAAGTATTTTGGAGTTTCAGAACTAGGAACTGCAGAAAAAACCCCCAAAATTGTTCGGAGGTTTAAAAGTAAATAAAAAACAAAAATAAAAAATCATAGGACAGGAGAAATTCATTGGGCTGGACTTGTTTTCCTTGGCTGCACACAGTCCTGCAAAACTGAATCTCCTCCTGTCCTCCAGGAGTGATAAAGTGGTTCTGGAGCTGGTTCTGGCTGTGCTGCCCTGGCCAGGGGGGGAATTCCTGCCCCTTTCCTGCTCCCAGGTCAGGTGAATAAAACTCAGGAGATGTTTGTGAAATCTCACTCTGAAATTCATTATCCTTATCCATTACAGACTCAGAGGTGTGAGCTCTCTCTAACCAGTGGAGAAAGTGAGCCCAAATGGTGTCTGGGCRAGGTTATTTAAGTCCCAATCAGCCAACAAACAGTTGATATCTGTATTATTTATGCTTCTGATCCAGTTGTGATCACCCCAAACCCACAAGGAGAACCTCTTTCTCCCAATTACAGAAACCCACCCASATTYGTGAAGMAGAACAAAGACAACACCCCAAATCCTCCCTCTTGTCTCCCATGTATTACTGTACACTAAAACCCCAAATTCTGAGTTTTTAGGCTCCCAACAGGCCACGGCTGCTGGGCTGTGAACATTCCCAAGAGCAGCACAAGCTCACAGAGTTCTGTATCACCAGTACCAAGGAGTGGAAATCAAAGGGGTTGAGGGTAAAGAGCCAATTTTGTCGAATTCCTCAATCTGAGGAACACCTGCACTTGTTAGAATCTCCCAACTGAGGTGCTTTAAATTARAAAAACCCCTCTAGCATGAAGGGTTACTTGCAGAAAAGAAAGTGTTGAATTTAAACACAATTATTTCAACTGGCTGTCTGTTCTTTTAGTTCCTTTAATAAAAACACAAATCCAGGGAGAACAGGACTAGGATTTGTATTCATTACTTCTCCTCTTGATTGAGGGGAAGAAAAATAATGAAATGTGAGAATTTGCCACACGACAGAAAAAAAAAATATTCCCTCTTGGGATTTATTAACAGCCTGTACCAACTCCCTAAAGGTGTGATCAAAAGGATTAGATCGCTTTTAATTAGTTGTGAGTTGGTCTGTGGGTAAGTGAAACCTGTGGGGCCCCTCTTTGCCTTTTTTTTTTGATTCCAGAAGGCCAAAGTGAGCCAGGGAGGTAAATCACTCTTTTGGGAAAATCCCCTGCTGGGGCTGCTTTCCCCCTGGGGTTCAGCTCCAGCCAACATCCCTCAATCCCACCTTGCTCCAGGGGCTGYCTGTGCCACGAAGGGGATTTTGTGCAGAACCCTCAGAAAATGTCCACACAGATGGAATTTTGATCCCCTTCWCAGCAGCTGAGCCAGTTTTGTCCTGCTGCAGCAGAGAGGCTGTGGGGTCATGGCTCCTGTCAGAACCCAAACTGCCCTGCCCTGGATCCATGCAGGGATCCATCCAGCCAAGAGCTGCCRGATCCCACCACTGCTCTCTGCCCAGGGGGTAGAAGAGGTTCCTCAAAATCCTCCCAGAGCAGTTGTTCAGCTCTTGCTTTCAGTGGGGAACAAGGATTAAGTAACTTGAACCATCATTTAAAGGCCAAGTCTGCTCAAACAGCTTATTTTGGATTTCGTGAGCCTTTGCCTCTGTTTATCTACTTGTAACTAGGTAATTTTGCCTATTTGTAAATAGGCAAAAAAAGATAAATTACCTATTACCTATACTCACAGGGCCCTGCCAACTCTTGGAATACTTGAACTCCACGTTCCTTGACCAGAATTGTCTGTAGATGTGCACGGCAGCAGCTGAAGAGGAAATCTGGAGGAGGTTGATGTGAGCAGGGCTGGTGTGCAAAGGGACACGGGTGTCACCTCAGCCAGATGGGCTGTGCCAGCAGCAGCCTGTGGGCCTGATATTTCTGGGTCTGGGAGATTTTACCCTGCTGGCAGCTGAGAACTTTTTCTCCAAGGAAAAATTTCTCAAGGAAAGCTTCTTCTCCAAACAATCCTGGCAAACAACTCTCCTTTCTCAGAACAATCTTTCTCCAGGTGGTGTTTTGGTGTTTCTCTGGTTTAACCCATGGGATCAGAGAGGTGTCGTTCCT
>QVAJ01000056.1:2880850-2905956 GCA_003546035.1 Mixornis gularis
CCATTTTGGGTCCATTTTGGGTCTATTTTGGGTCCACCTTGGGTGTAGCCCTGGCCAGGCTCTTGTCCTGCCCAAGGTGTTCCCTTAAAGGCCTTTTAATAAATCTCTACTTTATTCTCCAGCTCTGTCCAGTCTCTGTTCCAGCTCAGCCTTCCCAAGGCATRGAATAAATGGCAATAGAGCCCCAGAAATCCAAACCTGTCCTTGCCTGCACASCCCCCTGCCCGTGCTGGGGACACAGGGGACACCAGGGTGGCCTCAGCAGTGGGGCTGGCACCCTGCTTCTCCCCCAGCCTGGCTCCTCCTACGTGGCTGAGGTTTAAAAGGCAGCACCATCTGAACTTGGAGCTGCACCAAAGCTGCCAGGGGAGCCTTTGGGGGCTGCTCTGCCTCCTGTGCCATCCCAAGCTGCTCAGCAGTGATAAGCAAATTCTGCACGAAAAGGAGCTGGAGACGYTGTTTATTTTTCCTTCGTGTGTAACAATAACAAACTGTGCATTGACCCCTTTTTTTCTGGARAACAGCCTCCATTTGTGCCTCAGGAGCTGCAGCCAGGTTAACTGCACCGTGCAGTTTTGCTGTCTGACCTTCTGTTTTTATCTGTCCTGCGGTTCCTTCAGGGAGCACCAGATGTTTGGGTAGGTGATCCCACACAGCTGGATGGAGAGGCAGCAATGAACTCCTGCAAACACTTCTGAGCAGTGTAAGAATTTACCAGCAGTCCTCAGGCTGGATCTCACGTGGATGGAGCAGAGTTTGTTTATTTGTTTAAACACACAAAGACAATCTGAGCAAAACGCCACAGAGAAGCCACTGTATGAATGGAAGTCACACTGAACACGACCAGAGCTCAGGGCTTTGAGTGGGTTTTTCACTGTTCCCGTGGTGGGAAACAATCCCCCTGTTCCTAACACAGGGCCTGGATCTCTCCCAGGACACCTGGGACGAAGCTCTGCATGGGAAGGCATCAATGGATCCAGAAAACGATCCCTAAAATAAATTAACACTGAACCTTCCAACTCCACCCTGGGTGTATTCACCAGTGAACTTCTGCCCATGTGGGATTTATCCAAGGGTTGGGATTTCCCCAGGAGTCTCCAAGTCCCTTTTCCCTGCAGTTTTTGCAGCTCTAGGTGTGCTGGGTGCTGCCTGACCCCCTCTCTGGGGCACAAACTGTGCYSTGGACACGAGCAGAGAGCTGTGASWGGTGATGGGAGATTGYCTGSCATCAACCATTGCTCAAATCCAGTYCCATWAGACTCTSAGGTATTCAGAATCACTRAAAATACCCCCTCCTGCAGCTGGGTGCTCTCTGAACCCTGCTCGTGTGGCATCGTGGTGACAATGGTGGGGCAGAGGAGCTGGCACACACAGCCTGGGGGCAGAGGGAGGCTGGAAAAGCACCTCCCACCAGCACTGCTGCACACCTGAGTGCACAGACCCCTCACAAAATTAGGGATGTACAAACAGAAATTTAAAAATATACGTGTTTTACGTAATATATATTGTATAAGTAATGTTTTCTATATTATATATAAATATAATATAGTTTATGTTATGTGTGTTTAATTATTTAATATCTTAAATATATTAAATGCATATTAAAATGATCTGAAAATTATCACAGAAGCTCCAGGAACCACCAGCATCCCAAAAAAACCTGCGTCAGACGGGTCCCACTCCTGATTTCCCAGCAAATGAGGAATTCCAGGCCAATCCAGCTGTGACCCACAGCAGTTCTCTCCCATAACACTCCTGAGCCACCGAGAGCAACATTTGCCTGAATATTTTCCAGGACTTCAGGGGCAAAAAAAAGCTGCAGCTGTGATGTGAAGGATTTAAATATTCCCCCTCATGCAGGGATCCAGGACAGAGCTTTGTGCACCAGGCAGCTCCTACTRTTTTGAATTTCCCAGCTGGAGCAGCTCCATCTCCACCCTCGGTGATCACTTGGGGAGTGAGAAACTGTTTGGTTGTTGAAATGATGGGAGCTCAAACAGGTAYACTCAAAGTTAGGGGGGAAAAAACGTGTGTTCCTTTTGATAATAGTTTTTATTTATTAATGAAAGTCRTCGTGCTGCAGTGTCATCTAAATTAGCCTCAATTAATTTCTGAATTAATCAGGTGCTGCGTTCCTGGTAATTTCTTTCTCCTCTTACACTTTTCAAGAATCTTTAAGTGATGAAAGGGATTTTAGTACAAAGCAATGGAGAGGTCTCTTTATAACAGACATTCGAGATAAGAATAGAATAGATACACAAGGCAGGAGGGTAAATCTCATCCAACTGCTTTGAAACCACACATTTGAAGTCAATTATTATATCAAAGTCACGAAAAACCATCAAATATCCTCATTAGCCACCATTTTAGTTTTATTTCTGATCTTCCAAAGTGAAAAAGGCGAATGGAACTGCAAGTTTTTCACCCCAACTCCAAACCTTCCCCAGCACCAAATCCRACTGAGAGGGGTTTGTGACTGGGGAAATATTTCTGTAAATGTTGTTGGTGTGCCTGGGCCTCCATTACACAGAAAACTTTGGAGACAAATTRAGCCACCTCTGATTTTTGGTAGAACTTTGTCTGCACCTGATGATGGTGATGCCCAGGGGGTGAAGGGCTGCTGGTGTTCTGCACCAGGGTGGGTTTGGGTCACCAGCAGAAAGGAACAAAACCCTGAGCACCCCAAAGTCTGAGGGTGCTGCACATCCCACGGGTGTCCCCAGGACAGGACCCCACAGGTGGCACTGGATTACTTTTGGGGAGTGGGAGATCACAGAGAATTTCAGCATTTGACCATCAAAACGAGCATGACACCAGCCTGCAGATTTTCTAGGTGGGGTATGAAGGGTAGGGGAAATAAAAAAACCAAAAAACTCCTGAAAATTAATAATCCAAAACTGTATTTCTGTCTCCACCTTCTGAGGATTGCCAGAGGGGTCTTTGGGGCTGGAGCTGATGGGTAGAGTGAGGCTGCTTTATCTAAATCCTACAGSGCATTACACATTCTTTACTATTACTCTGATGCTTCTAAAAATACAATTGCAAAGCTGTATAATCTGATATGAAATTACAGCTTCTTTTGCCACAGAAGGAGGGGGGAAAARAAGAAGAAAGGAAGAAGAGACTGATGCCACTGACACATTTGAGAACACATGATCTGTTTTGATAGCACGTTGTATTTGCAAAGCCTGTCCCCAGGCAGGCTGTGCTGGAATGAGTTTGGAACCAAATTCACGTGGTCAGGCTCACTGGAAATAATTCTGGTACCTTTCTTTCTGGCAGCACAGAAATGACAGAGGATCCAGAACATGCATCCAAATCTATATCCTCAGAATTYAATTAGAGAGAATTATCCTTGCCTACCTAGGATAATTGCAACATTATGTTGTGGTGGCTGTTAGCATCACATATGCTTACAGATTAATAGTGTTCCTTCCATGTCTGCTTTTGATTTAATCAGGCCATCACTCATTACAATCATGCATGGCTGGTTCTACAAGATGAGAATGTATTAAAAATAAAAAAAGAAAACAACTGGTAACAAACAGACCTGGAGCTGCAGGGCTGTGAGCAGGCTGCTGCAGSAGGGGATTCACCAGAGCTGTCACCCAAATCCACACCCGACCTGAAAACAGCCTCAGGTGCTGAGCCCACTGCTGGTTCACCTGCAGGGAACCTCAGGATTCCCGGAGGATTCCTTCCCTTCAGGGCTGCACTGCAGGCAGAGCTCCTGGGGGCAGCTCCTGAGGTGACCCTGGCACAGCTGGATGGTTTGGGAGTGAGGTTTGGGATGTGCTGGGGCCGTGGTTGGGCTCAGCCCCTCTCCTGGCACACCTGGATGGTTTGGGAGTGAGATTTGGGATGTGCTGGGGCCGTGGTTGGGCTCAGCCCCTCTCCAGGCTCTTGGGCAGCCCTGGCACCTGCACCATCCAAACCCACCCAGGGACACTTGGGGAGTTCTGTGGGCTTTATATATATCAAAAAGAAGAAAAAAAGAGAAAAGGTATGTGGCTGCTTAGAAGCACGAGTGGGACACAGAGGGACTAGATTTAGACATAAAATAYACATTTATACATAAAAGCAAAATATACATTTCTACTCTGCCAAGASAGAGGCTGAACCTGTGTTTGATATTAACACTGAAGTCCTGACCACAACAGAGCAATKCATAATGGTATTTTTAAAAGCAACAATAACAAAAGATACATCACCAAGGTAAAGGCTCCTGAACAATTCTCCCAACTCTACAACATCATCAAGACATCGACCTCAGAATCCATCTCAGCTCRGGTCCAAGAGCAGACACAGATCCAGCAGAGCACCACAAAGCCCATCACAACCTCAGGGACTGCATGGKGATGGATTTTCCCAGGTGACAGATGTGGTGGCAGTGACTTCCCTGCATTTCCCTATGAATCTTCAAAGGCTTTTTTGGGTAATAATTTAATTTCCCAAATGCTGGACAAACTTGTCTAAACACCATCTATTGTTTGGAGCTGCWGTTTCATTGGAGAACTTTTYWTCTCTCTTTCCTTCTCCTCCYTCCCCTTCCCTCATTGCACAGGAGTGTAATCCCTCTGAAATTGAGCATCAATGCCTTGGACTCACATCTTTTAATGCAGCCCAGGAGCCACGATCATACCCTCAGAAAGAAGCAATCTGTAAAGCAAAATACACTCTGTGGCTGCATGCTAATGCAACAATTAATCATTTTGATACCMTTGCTCTCTTCCCCTTGATTTTTTGATGTCAGAACCAACTCAGTAGAACACCCTGCTTTTAAAAAAAAGTCATCTTTCAAGTACCAAAGTGAAACAGCTGGGAGTGGAAAGCAAACAAATCAATATATATTATAACATTTGTGGTACAGAGAGCTCTATAGCCACGGCTGCACAGACACACCTGCCAAACTCCCTTTCCTCTGAAGGGARCAAAACCCACCTGAAATCCAGCAGCAGCTTTTTTTTCCCTCCCAAAAAATCCAGCTGAGCTGCTGGGAGGACACGGCATTCCTTCCTCCCGGCCCCCACTGTGACTGTGCCACCAAACACAGGGATCTGGAGGRAAATATTAATTCCCCCAAAAGTCACAAAACGTGGTCACCCAACCCTGCTGTGCCAGGCCTGCGAGGCAAAGCACAGAGTGACACAAACAGGGCCATGAGAAGACCAAAAGTGGTCACAAACAGCTGCAGAACAAGCTAAAGGGTCACAGCCCCATAATCCAGGCTGGGAAAATGGTGATACTGCCTCTAAATGACTACAGGGAAACCAATAAAATTATTCTTTACCTCAAGTGCTATTAGGCTGCAGCCCAATGTAGTAATTTCACAAATAAATAATGCAGTTAGAGGAGAATGACCAGGGTTCCCTTCGAGGTTTCCTTTCATTACCTCAAAGTCTGTCGTGGTGATTATTTTGAATTTTTTTGCTCTTAGCTAGATTATCAACATCAGTACCTGGGAAATAGGMTGGGATTCCCCTCCCAGTGCAGAGGGCAAACCCAGACCTGTGAGCACATCTCTCCCTCCCTCACACCCTGCACACAGACATTCCCAGGCTCTGCTTTCCCTGGCAGCGCTGCAGAGCTGCTTCACGGGAACTTTCCCTCTGCCAGTCAGAAAACATCGATTCCCAAAAAGAATTTTAATAGAAAAATTACAAGGTTCACCACAGSTACCATGTGCATGAGATCGCTGAGCTGCCAACCATCAGTTTGTAGGTGAGCAGCAGCCAACAGTCAAGGACTTCAGACTTCAGTCTGAGCTTGCTGAGAGTAGTTCTCCTGATAATTAAACCCTGATGTTCCTCCATGAGTACATTATAATGGAATAAATTGCTTGGAGGGAACAATAATCTACAGGCAGCACCTGAAGCGTTTTAACRGCACAGAGCATTTGGCTGCTGCGAGATCCACTCGGAGAGGAGGAAGGTAATAACGTCTCAGGAAAAAAAACCCATTTAGAAAACAATTCTCTGAACTTTCAGGGTTTGCAGGAACAAAGTGGGACATTCCACTGAGTGATTTCAGTGACTCAGAGGCAGCTGGAATGGGAACACACACGTGATGTTCCTGTGTGAGGCAGGAACAGCACTGGGCATGAGGATTGTTATAAATGTATATTAGAAAGTTGGCTTTTAGTAAATATTGGAATGAATACTATAGGTGTAATTGTACTGTGTTATGTTTTATTAACAGAGTTTAGAAAAGTGACGAATGTATTTTCTGATTGTGACATGGTGTAAATAGTAAAAAGACTGGGTTTTTTTTCCTTCTTTGTAACATCTAAACTGACCAAGCCAGAAGGTATGAGGGAAGGGTCGTCACCTTGTAACCCTGGATAAAAACTGCTAACTTGCTCTTCTTTTTATCAAAATGAAGCCAAGACAGATGGATTATCACTCAGCAAATTTCACTGCAGCCTCCTCGCATTTGCATAATGTAAAGTCTCCAAYGTTTCAGCAATTAAAGGAATGGGTGCTGGGCTTTAAGGAACCTGTGGGTTAATTACCACTCCTTCTGTGGGTAGGGTGGGAGAGAGGAAATGAAGAACTCTGGTGGTTAAGGAACTTGCTCACTGCTCCATCCTTTGATTTCTCTACATTAGATCGAATTTAAAACTACACATTACTCAAAATAAAAAAAAAAAAAAAAAAGAAACCCTTAATTCTTTTTGTTATGGAATTCAGCTCTATGTTTACTTACTTTTTTACCCTCCTTTTTCTTTCCATTTTGTTATATCAAAATAGGCCTCCTGGTAAGTAATGCCAAGTTAATAGCAATTACTTAAAGCACATTTTGTTTAGCAGAGAAGCGAAAATCATCCCTGATTTCTTGATGTGTTCTGTAATCCGTGTCACAGGGATGGCTCTGTAAATCTTTCTAATGCCTAATAAAATCCACTGGTGAATAGCACACCCATCACATATTAAACTGAGAATTCTGCTGCCGAAGTGCTGCTGTGCGATTTGGAAACAATAAAACCAGCATGGAGTTATGAATTACAATCAGGTTTCTGTATTTCTGATTCATAAAAGTACATTTTTATGCTCTCTCCTTAGCCAGCACTCGAACTTTTCATCCAGCCCGTGCCAAATGAATGCCATCGAACACACTGTCTTTATTTACTGCTACACCAGAAAATGTCCCATTGTTTCTAGATTTGACCCCATATATACGTTCAGAAGGTTGGGTTTATTTATTCTTGTCACTCTTTGTTTTGTTTTGCTTCCAGGTCAGGGCTCAGAAAAATTTGAATTTCCTCCTGGAAATGAGGTGGGTTTTTTTGCATTTCCTGCTAGTTCCCTGTGTGCTGCTTGGGTATTCCAGATAAATATATTTTGGTTTTGTTTGGTTTGGTGCTCCATTCCTCTCCCCCTCCTTCCAGTCCCTTAGAAGAGATGATCACATTCACAACAGCCTGTTTCAAAAAATAAACCCACAGTCCTGAAGAACTCAATTCTTTTCCACTATTTCAGCGTTCCTGAAGCCCCCAGCAGCAGGGATTATCTGTGCACAAATCATTTTCCTTTTTCTCTGAAGAACGCCGTTTGTAAAAGGAGCAGAGCAGGAACTGCAGCGGAGCGGAGCGTTGAGAGCAGAGAATTGCCATCACCTAATGGGGCGCTAAAAACAGAATTATCAGCGTTTATTGTCAGCATCCCTAATCCAGATTAACAGTCAATGGGCTCAGCACGAGGARAGGGAATAATATTATTATTATTTATAATAATAAAGAGGCAGATCCTGCTGAATGCTTTGTGATGGGAGCAGGAATTATCTGGGATGGAGTYCTCGGTGCTGCAGCTTTGAGTGCAAGAGAGGCCGGGCTGGGATGGACCAACTTTGGGAGATAAAAACACGGAACCATCGATCCCGGGGCAGGGGAAAACCCACAGGGAGAGATCAGCAGCATCACAACCGGCCCRCAGTGACTCACGGGTGGATTCCATGGGCAGTGCCACCCAGCTGATCCCATCAGAATCCCGGAATTCCACTCTGCTCCTGGATGCCAGGAGCAGTTCAGGACAGAGGGGAAAACATCTCTGCTGTGCCARGTTCCTGCACAACCAGAGTTCAGGGGATAAATACACACTGTTTGTGTAGCTTTGAGGGAGGCAAAGCAGTGGAGAAAAGAGATTTTTATGGTCCTTTAGCAGAGCATTTCATTGCTGAGCGATCCCAGAAACAACATCTCACATGATGTGAGATCCCTCCCTATTCCGACCGGCTTTGCAAATGACAGTTCATTGTTTTAGAAATTTGCAGTTTGAACGGCTCTGGAGGGAAGAACAAGAGGAAAAAATGATGGAACAACCAGATTTTCCTGGAAGTGTTGCCTCCTGTGGGTGTGTGTCTGTCTCAGCAGAGGTAGTTCAGGAGCAGCTCAAATTTTCTGTGTCCTTTTGACTTCACAACACTTCCTGCTGTCGGTAGTTTATTTCTACCGTTGCTGTCCTCATCAGTTCAAGTTTTCTGTTGGTCTTTCTCCTTTCCCCGTCCAGAGACCCTGCCTGTAACCTGTAACCTCAGGGAATTACAGAAGTGAATAAAATTTATGTGCTGGCAGCACCTATTGARGAGGCCACGGCTTGAGAGGCAATGGGAAGATATCCCAACCAGAGTCCAGCTTTTCCCACACGTCTGTAAATCCACGTTGACCCGTATTATTTTTGACACGATTTTAATCTTCCTGAGCCCAAAATGTGGCTTTTTTTCTCTTTTGTTTGTGTCTTGGGCAGCTCCCCTAGTTATCTACCCCAGCTCTCAGGGGCTGACCCTCCTTCACCTGCTCCGGATGAAATTCCAGACTCTGTTGGAAAGTTTGACTTCAATTAACAATCCCTGGCAATTGCTGAAGGTAGAAAAACAACTGCTTTACTATAAAATTGAATCCACGTGGGTTTGTACAGTATTAAATAGAGCAGATGGAGGGTACARTTTCTGGAAGGAAAGAGGATCTGAAGGAATTGGAACATCGCTGGGATCAGGTTAAGAGATGCTTGACCGCAGAAGGTCAGGAAAACTTTTAAAAGTTTTGGGTAGAGAAATCTGCAGCTTTTCTCAGCTGGTGATGACTGAAAACTCACAGTTCGACCTTACACCTCACATGAAAGGATTTCCTCTCAGTGTAACAGCAAGACTGAGGGATATTAGAGGAGGGAGCTCAGGAGGATCCCTGTGTTGGTCTGTTGTTGATTGTTAAAACACCCTCAGCTTCTCACCAGAAGGTTTCATTCCCAAAAAGTCTCTGACGAGGTCAGTTGTCCTCGAAGAAACTTTGTGACTTGAACATGAATAGAAAAGGATGAGGAAATATTAAGGGTAAGTGCAGTTTTCCAACACCTCCACTCGCAAAAAAAGCCTGAAATAGCTCTCAGCCTCTTTCGTTATTTTTTTTCTTTTCTTTTCTTATGAGCTTCCACATCCCTAAATATACTCCACTAGTTTATCAGGGTTGCTCTAGAAAAAACCAACATTGTCTTGGTTCTGCTGGGAAAAAAAGCTTCTTTCTGGGGAAAAAAAAAAAAGGAAAAAAAGTAGTTTCAAAATAAGCAGRGAGCAGAGCATTTGTAGGCATTTGCTCTTCACTCATTATCTGAAAATCAGCCAGGAAAAGAAAAAAAAAGAACTATGAAAAGCAGCTATTTCTTTAGTAAAACATTACCCCTCCTTTTGGAACTATTTGTGTAGCCTTAAGGGAGGCAAAAGAGTGGTRCAAAGAGATTTTTATGGTCCTTTAGCAGARCATTTCCCTGCTGAGCCATCCCAGAAACAACATCTCACACGCTGAGCTCTCAGCACCAGGAACTCTCCCTGTTCTGACCGGGTTTGCAGGTGACARTTCATTGTTTTGGAAAAAGAGGCTGAGGGTTTAGCAAAGCTGTGGAGGTGGAGCTCTTCTTCACAGAAAAATTTGTGGAGCAATCAGAGAGAGGGGACAGCTCTGTCAGAGGCTCCGAGGACATCAGTGATGGATTTGCAATATCACCAGAGTGGCAAACACTGATTTTARTCCCTAGCAGAGGAGTGAGCTCCCGATGTCCAGGGCAATATCAGTCTCCTGTAGCCCTGGTTCCGTGCCTGAGGTGTTTTGGTTTTCTGAAATTCTTTYCCCAGGGAATTTTCTGTAAACAGGAGAAATGTTTTTGTAGCTGTACCTTTGTTATTCATTCCTTTCCCTAGGAGGGACTTCTTCTTGATGTCCCTCTGCTSTGACCAATGTGAGTGAAGAGGTTTGTCTTTGTGTCMCCAATCCAATTGGTCTGTGTAGAATAGTRTAAAAGGGAGACACATCCCAARAATMAAGGAGTCATTTTCAGCCTTCTGAAKYTCRGAGTCTGTGTYRTTGTGGKGTAAAACAGSGTCASYCTCCAGCCCCAGAGYTGTGGGCACAGGGTGAGACCCGAGCTGGAATGATGATGGAAAAACCAAAGAAGCTCCTCCAGGGGCCCAGGCGAGGCCAGGACTGACAATGGGAATGAAAAATGAACTTGGATTTTATCAATGATTGAGAGAGAGACGGGGAAGAGTGACCTGTGATCAGAATCCAATTTACTGTGAGCTGCATGTGCCTATACACCACTGTAGGTATATTTAGGCATTCTAGGGAGGCTGGTCATTTCTTACTACAATGATTAGGTTAATTAAACATCACACAAACAGATTAATACATTTTACAACTTCTTTTTCTTGCAGAAGTTGATTCAATCTTCTTTCCTGTCACCAATCTTGATCAAATCTTCAAAGCTCTGTTTGCTCTTCCATCCTGATTATCRGACTGACTGTGCTGATTCAATCCTCAGTGCTCTGTCCTGTGTCCCACATTTCCTGTAGGGTTTGATCTGTGGATGGGCATGGCAGGGAGGGCTGGGACTCAGGCTGACTCTGAGCTGTGCAGCAGTTTAATTTATTGCTAATTGAATAATGCATGAGACCTTCCACCTGAGACTGCTGGACTTCCTTTATGATTTCCATGCAGCTTTGGAAGGGCTGGGATAAACCTCTTCCAGCTCACACCCAGTCCCTCCACTGAAACGTTCTGAATGTCAAATGCTGAAACATGGAATGGTGATTGCTCACTATGGAAATTTTGCTCGGATTTGGCAAGTATTTAATGGAGCTTTCCATATTTTCCCCTGAATTTTTATCATCCCAATCAATTCAGAAGAAGATGTAACATTCAGATCTTAATAAGGCTGTAACCAAGCATTTATTTCCTTTATAATTTTCTATTAATTACACGGCAGTTTAATGACTTTTAAGAGTCTTCTATTAATTAATTTACACTGACTGTCTTTAATTGCCTATTAAGTACCTGGACTCATTTGCGAGATTTACAAAGAATTGTTGCCAAAAATGTCTTTTGCAACTGCACCAGATCCTTTTTTCCTGCCTGAATTCTCTATTGTTCCAGGCCGTATTTATCATGGTTACTTTCCTTTTGCACAGCCAGCCTCTTAGCAGCTCAGATCTAAAAGCATTTAAAGCAATTATCCTCTGTAATTACCTTCCTCAATTTCCCTGACTCTTTTCTAATAGTAAAAAAGCCAAGAAAAAAAAAAAGCAACACAAAACCCTGCTCAACAACAAAACAACAGATTTGGTCAGATGTTGGTCAGGCATTCGTATTGACAAAGAATAACTGTGTGATCTATAACAAAGCATCCAACAGTTAAGACTTGTCCCTGAGGCTAAAAGATTAATTTATGTCTTCCAAGAAAAAACTTTAAATTTAAAATTTAAATTCTGCAATTCCACACCGGGAAGAAAACGAGACCTTTTTTAGTATTTCAGATGGTGTAGGATATTTCCCTGGCCGTGGCATGCAGGGATGGGAAGGAGGTTTGGCCACCTGCAGCAGATTTTCCAGCAGACCATCCCACAGCACATCCCTCCCTGCCCAACTCCCCAGGCTGGAGGAGATTGAAAGAAAACAAGAAAACGGGAATAGTTTTGGAGCTGAGTCCATTGGAAGGTTCCCTGGCACGAACACATCACTGCACTGCACTTGCACTTCACAAAAAGGCATTTTCCAGAGGAGGAAAAGCATTTATCACAGGGAAGTTTGTCTGTCTCTCTCAGTAGTTGGCCGTGCCCTGAAACAGGAGCGTTTCTATCTTTTCTTCCCTTCTTATCTACCGGAGCTGTGGATGTTCCCATTATCCACACAAATGTCTAATCCCCTTTGAATCCCACTAAATCCTTATCTGTCCCGCGGGGTAAATTTTCTTTGTGTAAAACCCCCTGATTGCTTTCAGCCTTTTTCAGATTTGTAAGTGATCCATCTCTGCTGTCCTTGTACGATGAGAAAGGGTAAACAGGAGTTTCAGAAAGGAGTTTCCTTCCACCTGCTGGGTGTTGTTTTGCACACCTCTTACACGTTTCTTATTTTATGAGGTTCTCCACCGGGATAATATCCTTAATCCTTTTCAGCCTCATTTCCTAGGGAGGGGGTTTGTTTAAACAGCACTTTTTTTTTTCCCCCTTTGGATGGAGACTGGACTGAAATGATGAGATGTGAAATCTATAATTTGACTCACCAGAGCTGTAATTTTACAGCAAGTGTAATTCCATTGAAATCAGCATCTCCTGATGTGCAAGGCCTGTCTCTGCTCTGCCTGTGCCTGCAGTGGCACCGTATCATTTTCTCTCCTCTTCTGCACATTACTGAGCAGTTTTTATCCTTTTTTTTTTTTTAATTATTTTTGAAGCCCAGCTGTACACTGAGCAGAAGGCTTCCTGCCACTCTCCAGAACAATTCCCAAGGCTTTCTGTGACCTGCTTCCAGATAATTTGGACACTCACACCATGCCCAAGCGGAAAGCTCTTGGAGAGACAATCCCTGGGCTGCTTTCAGTGCTGGAAATGTGCTTGGCAAGGGAGAGAAGATGGATGGGGAGGAGAGGCACAGACCACATGTGGCCATTTATTTTAAGATATGTAAATGGCTGGCAACACTCTCATTCTGTAATATTTTATACCAGCAGCTGTATCTTAAYGACACAACAAGTTGTGTTTTATTTTGATGACATCCAGAGCTTACACTTAACAAATGTCTCAGCCACCACAGCGTGGATAAATGGAAGATTATTCTCCCTGCTGTATAGATGAGACACAGGAAGGGTTAAATGTCACACCCAGGACCTCTTAAGGGATTTTTTTTATGGAGGTGGGAATTGGATCTGGAGTTCCCAAGTCATCCAGCCCGTGCCAAATTAATACAATCAAAACACACTGTCTTCATTTACTGCTACATCAGAAATTGTCCCATCCTTTCTAAATGTGACCCCAACCTGAGAATAGACAGGTTTGATGGACAAGTAAAACACCTTTTGCTAACCAATAGAATAATTAACAAAAAAGCCATTAACCAATTAGAAGTCGCCCTCAAGGTCTGTAAAAACTGTATAAAAGACAGAATGGGGTCGTAATCAAGAAAAACCTTCTGAAAACTTGATTTTGTGTCATTCTGTGTGTCCTGACCCTCTCTACAACCACAAAGGCTCATCCCCAAGGAGCCCTGGTGSCTGCAGAGCTGCCCAAGCACCCCAGCACGGGTCTGCTCCTCATATAATTCATCGTTAACTGCATCRGTTAATTGGGTGATCATGCATGAAATAATTGGGTGCTCATGTGTGGAGTAATTGGCCATTCAGACCTGCAGTGCTGGATGCAGAAGTTGTTGGGCACTCATGCCTGGAATTATTGGGCAGTCATGCATAAATTAATTCTGGGCTCCTGCATCAAGTCACTGAGCAGTCATGCAGCTATTTCTTGACTAATTACAGGATTTTTTTTAGCCCCAGCCGGACAGATTTTGTATCACTGTCAAATTACCCGCCCAGCAAAGTGCCTGGACTGAGATATTTAGGAACAGAAAAGATTCTGGGCTTCATGTTAATGAAAATGGCATTTTTAATTAACGATACAATACATTTAATTAAATTTAATACATCTAATTAAATGTAATTATGACATTTACTTGATCATATACTCCAGAAGCAAGCATCATAATTTCAAGGGTTTTTTTAAAAAAACAAGATGATAACAGCTATGTTTTACATAAATCATTTTATTCACCTTTAGCTGTCATCCAGAGCTCCATCCCCACCTCACGGCTGTGCCCAAGGGCTCTGGAGAAAACTTTTAAAAAGAAACCAAAACAAACACCAAAAAGCCAAACACACACAGAGCCTGAGAGCTGTTTAAGGCCTCGCAATATCTGCATTTTCTTAAATGTGACACTGTAAAACACACCTGGCAAATGAATAACAGGATGAATTTTAACTGCTGCATCAGTCCCCCCCTGAGTTTGAATCAATGTGGCATAATTAATGCTGCTCCTCCCAGAGAAAGGTCTGCTGGCCTGTCAACATCTTTTAATATTCTTCAGTCTGAATAGAATGTTCTTTTGGCAATAGATATTAGTTGGCAGGAAAAAAATTACTCGTGACCTTTTAGCTTACACACAAATAATTCAGGCTTCTTTTTCTTTTTTTTTTTTACTTAAAGCCTGCACACTGCATCTTCCAGGAAAAAGTGACAAAACATAATGGCAATAATTCTATTTTAGCATTCGGTGCTGGGTGGTTGTTTTCAGGCAGGAAAAAAAACAATATGCATAAAAAAAATATATCTTTTTTTTTTTTGAGGGCTCTAGTCCAAGAGAGACAGAATTTCATTATTAGACCATGCAAATTACTCAGTGGCCTGTGTGCCATTGGTACTCACAATATTTGGATATTTTTACTGTATTTTGAGCGTTTCTGGGCTCAGCATCACAACCCTTTTCCTCCGGCTGCTTTTTGCAGTTCCTGCACGTCCTTTGCCCCAAAAATGGGGAATTTTCTCTCTGTACACCAGGGCTGCTGGAATTGCCAGGAGAGCAAGAGCAGCAGCAATTAGAGCCCSTTAGAGGTGGCTGAAAACCCCACAGCAAAACACAGAATTGCTCAGATCTCAAAGATTCATTAAGAGTGCAGAGTGAGGCTGTTTTTTCCACGCAGAAAACAGAAAAGGTTGAGCTGTTTCTATAGTGAAGTCTTGGAGGCGAGCGAAAGTCTGTGTAACAGGGATCCAGTCTCTAGATTTATTTTTCTTGCATGTTTAAGGCAGAAATAACCAAATCTGAGCCAATTTCTTCGTATCAGGAGTGTTCTGTGGTGAAAAAAAAAATAAAAAACCTCCTCAAACCAACCTTGGGCTTTTACCTGGAGTGAAACATCTCGTCAGCATTTCAAGGAAATCTAAGTTCTGTGCACTAAAGCAGAAACTTGGGTGACAAATAACTTCATTTCAAAACCCACCACCCAACCAGGCAAACCTTGTGCAGCCTGACTGGGTTATTTTATGGRACTGGGGGAGAGGAATTAAGGACATTTCTCTGCTTTTGCCATCTGCTGGGACGGACCACTCGCCGCTCATTAGTGCCATTTTCAGGTTAATTAAGCTTTGCRATGGCCAGAGCCTCGAACGACACTSGCCTGCCACACTCAATTTATGCTGTGCCATTGCCACTGGATGGCATTAGTTAGTTGTGCTGCAGCAGTGGATGTGAAAGGGATCAATTAAACCTGGACAGCTTTTTGTCAATAAGTATTAAGGCATTAAACTGTTTTAATTCCCGTTAAAACGGGAGTTGTCCTTGTTTTATCAGGGGATGGACGCTGGGTTTGCCTCCCAGTGGTGATCAACAGACACTGGAAGGAAAGTCAGTGTCTGCTCTTGTTTTGGTGTAAAAGACAAATAACCTTGTCCTGGCAGTAATAAACTGTAGCAAATTTTCTGAGGAAAAAAAAGCATAATCTGTATTTAGAAAAAAATATTGAACTGCCCAGCTGAGGCCTGCCTAGTTGAAGCTTGGCCTTRAAGGCCCTGAAGCCTTGAGGCCTGTTTTGCAGGTGAAATCACTTGTAGCACAGCAAAAAATTAAATGGTAAAGTATTATTGTTAGATAATAAGTTTTCTAGAAGCCATTGAAAGCAGTGAACACATTTTAGCCACCTTAAATTAAAATAAACAATGTATGTTTGCATTTTTCTCTTACTGTATGCCAATGAAAGTATCACTGTAACTATAAACTATATAAAACTGTATATAACCTGCCATCTTAAGCAAAATAAGAAAAAACCGTGTAATTAACCATTAGTCAGATCATATGTTGCTCTTAACCTCTCTTTATTTCAAAAATTCCCTACTTCAATAAACCTTAATGCAATAATGCTCCAGTCGGCTTTTCCCTCACAGATCGGCCTTCCAGCTACTGCTCTGACAACCTCCTAACCCAGAAACCCCAGTTCCTAGAAATTATAACCTAGAATAACCCAGAAATGCCAGTTCCAGCAATGGAAACCAGCACAGGTCAGCAGCCAAAGCTTCAGAGCCCTCCCAAAATCCAAAGGCACTTTAAACGGAGGGTTTCAAGCTAAGCTGATTGCTAGATTTCCTCCTGCAGTAGCCATGTGTTGGAGGGCCGTGCCAAACCCCACAATAATCCAGCTGAAAGACAAATACACACCAACACAACCCCGTTTTTACCCCGCTCAGCTGGACCCACAGGGCTTTGTTCACTGCTGGGGTCAAAATCTGTCCCTGCATTCCCCAGGGAGGACTCAGCTCTCACAGTGTTCCCTCTTTCAGCTGGGAACACTGAGGGGGAAAAAAAAAACAACCCCAAAAACAAAGCAAAGGGACCTCTGAACTATTTTCCCCTGTTCTTGCCCCAAAATGTCTCCTAAGAGTATTTTCTCGGGAAGGAGATGGCAGTGGGTACAGAGCTCTGCTCTTTCCTCTGAGGGACATCTCAAATCCAGCTCCATTCCCTGGGGCACAGAAGAACCTTCTGGAAATTGCACGGGACAGCACAAAGGGGGAGCAGAGTTTTGGGTTTTGTTGTGGAATGCAGAGTGCTGTTTTTTGAACTGTGGGATGCAGTCACACTCGGGTAGGCGTCCTGGAAATCTTCGGGTACAATCCCCCAGGATCCAGGGCAGGTGAATGGGAAAAGCCCTGAGAACTCCCAGCAAGGCTTTCTGAATTCAGCAAACTCCAGTCCTGCTGGCTTTAGGGAACCTGTGAGGGCAAACCTATCAGACTGACAAACCATGAAATATAAATAACAATTTACTGAAGGGAATGTGAGAGCTGCTCAGTCACCATCATCCCGCTGCTCCATGTCAGAGGTGTGAGCACATCCCCTAAAAACTCTCTGGACCTCTTCACACCTTTTTTTTCTACCTCACATCCAAGCAAAAGGGAAAATATAAGTAGCAAATATCTCTTCTCCTGTAAGAGGATCTAAATGTAATGTATTTATGAATCACATTAATAATGGAATAAGGAATTGCTGCATAAGAATGAAAACATTTACATGGCACAAAGAAGCAGCTTTTACTATAAATTATTAATAGCCTAATAATGACAATATGAAATAATAATTAACAAAGGCACAGCTATTATCACCCAAACAAGAAATAGCTTGACTTAACAAAGGATCCTACATAACAGATATGCTAATCTTATTTTCCAATTTCTGGAAACATTTTCTGTTACTTTTCAAAAACTCATTATCAAAGTCACAAGTAGGAAACTACTCAAACATGGCAATATTTTGGTTGTAAAACAATTTAATAGTTATTATAAAGGCCTTTTTTTTTTTTCATCTCTCTGTGGGAGAACAGGATGAATTCATTTATGCAAGAGTAATTTCTTCCAGAGTCATATTGGGAGATGATTTATTTGTAGAGCGGGACAGACAATAATAAAGTCTCAGATTTAAATAGCTCCTCTCATCCCAAAGGATGCTGAAGAGCTTCCCAAGATCTGTCTCTGCTCAGGAATGGTCCCCCACCCCTGCAGTGATGGATGGGGCTCTTTAGCACAGAAATGCTCTGCAGCAGAGCTGCAGGAACCTCAGGTGGGATTAGAATCCTCTCCTAACAAGTGGACTAGGGTGAAAAAACCAGGAGTTTTTCGAGGTAGCACAGCAAAGGTGGGGTTTGGGTCCCTGAATGTCCCTCTGCTGCTGCTGGCTGTGGTTCAGAGGAGCTCCAGCCCAGCAGGACTCTCCTCTGCCGCTGCTCACATCCTCCAAGGCACGGCGGTGCTTTTGGAAATGTCCCCACCTGCCCAAAATTGATTCTCTCAGCATGGTGTTCTCCCCCAGCCACACAGAGGAACCCCCCGCACACACCCGGGAACCACTTCCTCATCACAAATTCCCTGCTTTTTAATGCTGAAAAGATTTTGAGGAAAAAAACCAATGTCATCTGGCCTGTCCATTCAGCTAATCCCGTTCTTTAGGATAAATTTCAGAACAGTGCAGGTAACCTGAGAGACTGGCCATGGATCCCAGCCCCAGGGAAAGCATTAAACAGCGATCCAGTGCCAGGCAGCACTCCATCACTCTCCTCAGTAATCCTCACGCTGTTAAAGTGAGTGTTAAACACCAGCCAAGCACAGCAACACTCACCTGTTCCCGTGCTTTTATCCCARATTCACCGCAGGCAGCCAAAAGGCTTCCAGTGCCTTGGCTGGCTTTGGGCCACCAGGCGTTTTCTTTTTCAAGTCTTTTGGAGGAGAGAAATTTCTTTTTGCTTTGATTTTTTTCCCCGTGTTATCACTCAATGCTCGAGTGCAGTTTTTGGCCAGGGGTTGCTCCACTCAGCCCAAAGGAGTCGTTCGGGAGCCCCCACAGCTGCCAGGAGCAGAACTGGTTGTTGCATGCAGACACTGGTGATTAAAGCAGTTTAAAAACACCATCAGCTTGTTATAAATRCATATTATGAGGTTGGCTTTTCGCAAATATTAAAATAAATACTATAGGTATCATTGTACTGTATTATCTTTTATTAATAGAGTTTAGAAAGGTAATGAAAAGGTATTTTCTGATTGTGACATAGTGTTAACAGTAAAAAGACTAGGGKTTTTTTCTCTTTGTAATATCTAAACTGACCAAACCAGAAGATACACAGAGAGAGGATCCTTCCACATTCCTGAAATTGATAAGATCGAGGCAGTGGTGAAACAAAAGCTACAAGAAAGAATTGGTTGATCTTCTGGTATCAGAAAAACTACCAGGCTCCAACTAGGGCTTTATCTAATAAAATGCTAATTTGGTACAATGGGGCAAGTTGAAGGAAGGGGAGCCAAAAAGCCAAGGGAACATCTGGACTCAAAAGAATGTTTGAAAAATGCATATGTAAAAGGTTAATGCTTAAAACCAAGGATTTTGAAGGAGTGGSTGTGCTTTCTGGTGAGGCACCCCAGCCGGAACTTCTGCTTTTTTGTCTCCTAATTGTCTATTTTTATTTTTTATTAAAMTTATGCATTTTTCTAAGASAGTGAAACTCGTTTTTCACAAACTTAATAGCAGACAATTTGTGCTACACTTGATAAACATTTGGGGTGGTAGGTGGTGCAGTCTTTCCCAAAAAATCAGGGAAGCAAGGATCTCACACCCAGAGCTGCTGGAGCACCGAGGTTCCCCACTGGACAACTATTGAGGTCACAAGAATTACAGACAGGGAATTTAAGCATGGATTAATAAAAAAAAAAAGCAATTTCCACTATCAGTGTTTTTCAGTGTGCTCAATAATCCTTTGCTTTCCATGAGATCTAAGTGCCCTGGCCCCCAGGTCAGTGCCCAGATGCTTTGCATGAGGAATACAGAGGATAATAAATTGGGGTTGCCATTTCCTGATCGTTGTTTAGCCCCAGAGCAATCTGTTGTGTGACAGAATATCAGATTCAGCTCGTTGTACAAAAGTCACAACGCCTTGTGCAGGGATAGGAGCAGCGTTTTGTGGGGTTTGTTTTGTTTTCTTTTTTAAATAAGGAATTGTCYTTTGTGTTGTGAAATAATTGTTCTTTGTGTGGCACTTTTGGGAATATGGTTGATGATGGTGGTGCTGAGGTTGGTGGCTGRAATAAATAATGGTCCTGAAGGTCTCTTCCAACCCTGATGATTCTGTGGAACATGGACCTTTTTAATTTWTGCATTCTGCAGTTATATATAAGAGCCTTTATACATTTACAGCGTGTAATTCGAAATTTCCAATATCTGCATTTCTTGCTTTCCATATCCAATTCAAGAGAACAGAATTTCAATTCTTTAGCAACTTCTTGGTGTTTTTAAAGGTTTCTATCCCRTGGTAACAAAGAAATGGCTTCTGGACATTTGGAGGAGCCAGAATGACCCCACACTTTGTATTTTCAGATTGAAAATTTGAATTTTCCTCACAAACTTCTCTCTTTCTCCCTCTCTCTCTCTAAAGGAAAGGATAAACTTCAGCAGCAGATGTTTAGTAAAGGTCACTACATTTATGTAGTATGAGCAGAATCCTCCAGTAAAGGATGAAATTTAATACTAAGTGTTTCCTGACAAAACTGAATTAATTACTGCAGTCTCCCCTGCCTAAGATCCCATTAAATTGAATTTTTAGATTATTGCAAATCTAAATAAAGCAAAGACGTGCTAAAGGTTTGTACAAGGGATTGTCAATCAAAGCTCTGCTTTTCTATAAGGGGAAGCCTAAAACTTGCTGGCAGCAGCTGGTGGGAGAGGATTTAAGGTCAGGTTTGAAGTTTGTGGTAACTGGCCATCCCTAAATGTTTATAAATGTTTATAAATCCAACTGGTGGATTTCTTTCCAGACAACTCATTAGCAACAGCAGCAGATTTTTTGCAAGGACACAGAAACATTTCCATTCCCTGGATTTTTATAATATTTGATTGGCACTTCTGGACAACACCGCAGCAGAAATATGGAAATGGGAACACATTTATTTTTCCATCATAATGGTGCAAAACCAGGACTTCTATGGATGTCTTTTCCAATATCTGCGTAAAGTAAGGGCGTGGGTTCCCAGCACACACAAATGCCATGTGCTGGAGTTCAGAAAACAGAGGAGGAGTGCACAATACAGAGAGAGGAGGAGAAGCTCCTTTATTAACATATYCCTACTCGTATCTCCAGCCCATTAGCATTCTCATCTCTTGGGAAAACCACGTTCCTGGTGGGAGATTTAATCACTGTCASGCTGAAACACCTCATCCAAAAAAACCTGAGGACTCCTGCACTAATAAGCTCTTAAAATGGATGGAGGGACTCTGCAAATTGATGCAGAGMGTTACTCAATTAGAAAAAAACAATATTATACAACGCCATTAAACGCCGAGTAGATCTCTGCATTCCCTGCCACTTGTTGCCACGAAGAGATTTTTTCCTTCTTTTTTTTTTTTTCCCTTCAGATTTTTTCCTTCTGGTGATTCCTGAGGAGTTTCCCCGGAGAAACGGAAGCGTGGAACACAGGGACTATCAACCCTGTGAACCCCATCTGCCACACAAAGCCACCAAGGCAAAAAAACCCGGCGGGGTCATTAAAAATCACAAGAGCATCTTGTGCTTAATGGAGTACCAGGCAGAAGGGAAATGAGCCTTGAGAAGCTGCGTGCCCTTCACTCCATCCCTGAGCGTTGTTTCTCCCCATCCTGATGTTCTCAGTTAATATCTTGTTTTCCTTGCGGTGTGGCGTTGCCGTCGCAGTCACATGGTGCTTTGGGGTGGTGTCCCTGTGGGTTTTTATCTTTCTGATGTCTTCACGTTTCTACCAGAGGTTTCTCACGCTTGTAACGAAAACAAAGGCAATATTTTGTAAATATGCGTTCCTTCCASGGGGAAGGACAAGTTGATGAACTTCTAAGTTGACCACTGGGGTCGGAGAGGTGTTACTCTCATCCCCAATCCCTGAACAAATTCCAAACCCCATAAAAACCCCAAATCATAATAAACTTTCTTGTCTCACTTCTCAACTTGACGGGTGAGTGTGGTTCTTTCATGTCCTCTAGCGCCAGTGTAGCCCTGGTTCTGTGCCTGAGGTGTTCTGGTTCTCTGAAATTCCTTTCCCAGGGAATTTTCTGTAAACAGGAGAAATGTTTTTGTAGCTGTACCTTTGTYATTCATTCCTTTCCCTAGGAGGGACTTCTTCTTGATGTCCCTCTGCTCTGACCAATGTGAGTGAAGAGGTTTGTCTTTGTGTCACCAATCCAATTGGGCTGTGTAGAATAGTATAAAAGGGAGACACATCCCAAAAATCAAGGAGTCATTTTCAGCCTTCTGAATCTCRGAGTCTGTGTCCTTGTGGTGTAAAACAGCATCACTTTGGGTTGGTGGAAAAGTTAACCAGGCTGTCCACATTGATTCCCAGGCAGCCCCTTGTCCCAGGATCACTTCTCATCCCCTGTTCTGGAAGGTTCTGCTCTCAAGGAACAGCCAGGAACAGAGTCATTCCTGTTCTGGAAGGTTCTGCTCTCAAGGAACAGCCAGGAACACCACCCCAAACCCCTCAAATTTGGGGTCAAACCCATAAAAGCTCCCCAGGACCATCAAATTTGGGGTAAAATCCCCCCAAAATAACACCCAGCTCCTTACTCTCAGAATATGGAGCTGTCGAATTCACCAGGCCTGACCTGGTGGAACAGAAAAAACCCTTCCATTCCCTTTTTTTTGAGGAGAACCTTCAATTCCCTTTCCCCTGGACAAAGGCCTGACTCCAGTTACAAAAATATTTTCAAAGTTGCATCATTTCCAACAAAGGCACCAGTGCTTATGTCAGGACAAAAAATTCCCCAGGCTGAGGCATCCAGCACTGTGCCCCATTCCAGTAAGGGAAAAATTCCAGCAATCTGAAAACTATAAAAATAGGGACAGAATTCCTTTCTATTGTGACTCCTGCATTCCAATTCCTACCTTTGATTGCCTATCTCTGCCTAAAACTCTTAATTAAACTTTTAAAAGCAAAAATATGTTTTTTATTGTTTGAAATCTGCCGTTTTATATCTTCAGGACTGATCTATCTTGTTGAATAAAGGCCAGAATGTCTGGCAAATTTATTGTGCAGGGCTCAAAACTCATCTGTTACTAAAGAAAAGAGAAAAGAGAATGAACTGGGGGATTTTTTTTCTGAATGAAAAATTGATGCTGCCTATCCCATCCCTGAGAAAAAATTGTCTGGACAGAAGTTGTGAGACCATTCTGATAATGCTTCAATCCAGTATATATATATATACATATACACACACAATATATATATATACACACACAATATATATTATATATATATATACACACACACACAATATATATTATATATATTTATATATATATATAAAAATATATTTTATATATATATGTTCATATTTAAATATATATATAATTGATCACGAAAGTAGGAACTGAACTTTTTTGTTAAAAAAATAACCCCACAAATTGTTAATAATCATACTAATACAATTCCTTAATAAAACACTATAAAATACATTTTCCCCCTAAATTTAAAGCCTGCCATGGCATCAGTTTGCTTTGTTTTCTCTAAACTTTTCCTGTGTTTAGGGCAAACCAGCAGCACTGGCCCTGGGTTTCTTGGCCAACCCTTTAAAAGTGGAGGATGCAGCCAAACCCGATTTGCCAGTTTCCATCTGACAGCTTTATTGCCTGCTGGTTAGCATCTGCCACAATTAGAGCCATTAGAGGAAAATATTTTATCATTAGACGAGAATTTCTCATCTGTGGAAATATTTCTGCACAGCATCTAGTAAASTGTTCTTACACAGCCTCCAATTATTCAAATTTTTCAGCCTTAATTCTTTCTCTAAATCAACGTGCCTCATAATTATTTTAAGCTTTATGGAATTAGCTCTTTTAAAAGCGCTGCTATACATTCCGTGACAGATTTGGACTTTATTCTGTTTGCATATGACAAATATAATCCAGCTATAATCATCTCCTCCTAAAATACGGTGATTTTTTTAATCCTCTAACATCTCAGCCTTTTGTTCCCAACGCCTTAATTCTGTGCTAAATGTGCTTTGTGCTTTTCACCRTTTTCACTTTGCTGTGCCAAGTGCACATCCCTTTTTTTTTCTGGGTGTGTCTTCCCTTTCATGGCAGCTCATGCTCCACCACCCCAAGGATTTTCTGGTTTTTGCACAAGTTAGAGAATTCTGTTGAAATCTGCTCGATTTTCCTAGCACTTCTTTCATTCCCATTGCTCGGTCACCTCMGATTTCTTTTGGTCTCCAGGGGCAAACCCTGAAACTCTTAGATAAGTGGATCCTCTGGGCTTTCAGGGCTCAGAAAAAGCACAATTCTCTGAGAGGATCTGTTAAATTTGGGATTTCACACCTGGCAAACATGGTACAAATTATGTGGCTTTTGTGCACATGAAAGTAAAAAGAAGCAGAAGAGARAAAMAAAAMMSCAATASTAGGAGATCTCAGAGSTTAAAYCAGAGACTGAAGGTGCTTTGCCATTTTGGGAGGTCCTGTAAGCTCCATGCACTAAGAGCAGAAAGTGTTGATTTTTAGCTGAACAATGCTGGACAAAAAATACAGGGTAATTCTTAAAAAGCGTAATTTGCCTCTGTGCAGCAAACAGTGGCCCACGATTCCCTGAGGAGAAATGGAAGTTCTCTCTCAGGCCAGAGGAGTTCCATCAGGAGTTTGGTATCAATGTTAACCTGCTCCCCAGAAAGGGAAATTTCTCCTGCTTTGACAGCCCTGGCCATTGTGAGGGCTGATTCAAGGTGAGCACCATCAGGACCCACAACAAGCCTCCACCAACATTCCAGTTCCCAGATGGAAGGGACAGAACTCCCACTGATTCCCAGAACAGATGAAGTGCTCAGAACCTCACAGTCTTCATCTCTTCATCTCTTCATCTCTTCATCTCTTCATCAAGAGTGAGTGCAGAACCTCATACGACCAGGCTTTAATGGGAGAAATTGGATTTTCTTTTCCATGGCTGTTTCACAGCAGAGCCCAGCTGCCTAAAATGAAGTTACAGCCGTGCCTGCCATGATTTCATTTTCCAGCAGGCAGGCATTGTTGGCATCTTGCTGGAATCCTGGGCTTGGAGTCAAAAAAAAAATGGGGATGTGGCTCCACTGGTCTTGGTTAACCTTCTGCAAGGCACTGCACTGGTTCCTTGGCTTCTGCATCAATAAAACAAGTTTTATCTCTCAGAAGCCTCTGGTGAGTCAGGAATCCACGTCCTGCTGGAAGTGGAGGCTGCTGGGGGTCATAATTCACCTCAGCACATTGCAAA
>QVAJ01000056.1:2913537-2937534 GCA_003546035.1 Mixornis gularis
GGACAGAGCTGAACACAAAGGACAAACTCCTCACCAATATCCCCTAAGATAACCCTAAAATAATACTAAATTAACCCTAAAATCACCCTAAAATAACCCTAAGATCACCCTCAAATAACCCTAAGATCCCCCTAAGCTCACCCTAAGATCTCCTGTCTGTGCCCGGGCTGTCCCAGCCCTGATGGCAATGGCACAACTGATGTCCCAGAGCTGGGCTCTCCTCTGGAAACAGCCACATTCAGAACCTCACAAACCCTGATGTGTTTTACTGAGGACTCCGTGAAAAATCAGCTCGTGAGAGCTCAAATAACCACAACCAAAGYGACTGCAAATTACTGCCACGAATGCTGAAACAACCAAACCCATACAGAGCACCACAGAACACAGCAGCCACCRCAGGCCCCGTGTCAGGATTGTCAGATGCTGCTGCTGCTCTGGGGGTGGCAGCTCTGGTTCAGCACAGTCACACCCCAAACGTCCCCACCAGCTGCAAGGTGTGGTCACAAATGGTGTGACCTGGCAGAGCTGGCAGCCCACAGAACTCTCTCAGGCAAACAAAACCAGCAGGTTGATGGAGTTTGATAGAAATTGTTGATTGAGTTGATAGAAATCGTTGATTGAGTTGATAGAAATGCCTCTGTAAGACTCTTCAGACAAAACAAAAGTTCTAAACTGAGTGTGTTCCCCCTAAAGTCACAGGAAGGGAAGGGAGGCCCTCAGTCATGTGAATAAGCAGCTGAAGCAGCATAAACAATTCCATTTGARCCTCGAGTTAATTATGGCACTGTAGCTGTCAAAAATTCATCCCGAGCACTCGCTGCCTAAATTGAAGGTTGGACATCCAAATSGAAATGTCATTTTTATTAGTGTGTGACACTCAGAGAAATGGCCCCTTCTCCTGTGGTAGGCTGTGCCCATTAGCTGCCATTAGTGCTAATGGAGTTCTGCACATACATCACGGGCACAGGCATCAGCCAGCSCCCTGCAGCACCCCTGATGCCACGTTAGAGAACAGCTGCTTTATTGCATGTGCTAGGAAATGTTCCAGGTGAGCCTGGGCAGGGCCATTCAGAATTCTGTGGGTGCCCTGACATCTGGGGCAAAATAGAGTTTTTAAATAGACGCTGCAARGAAACTTTAATCCAGAGCTGCAAAGCCCAAAGGGATCATATCGCAGATTTTGCCCAAATTATATTTATAATTTCAGAACTTTTGCCACCTCTCCCGAGGACTCGCTCTCCCTGCAGTCCATTCCAACTCTTTTGGGGATGGACCCAAAACCTTCCAGCCACCAATGCTGCTGTAGACAATCCCAGTTATCTGCCCAGACAGAGTTCCATTTCCAATTTTAGCACAATTCTCCTCCTAGCCCGCTGTTAAAACACAGCTGAGCAGTCTGAACACAGCCATCCCCAGTGCCAGCAGCAGCACAGGCCCTTCTGCCTCTGCCTGTGCACAGCCACGATGTCATCTTCATCTCAGMGGACCAAGAGCCCAGAGAGGGAGCAAACCAGACCCCACAACGATGATTGTGTTAATTAAGCACTGTGCCTTCTGCCACAACCACCCCACAATGCCTTCCATTAGKGATTTGGCATTCCTGGCAGCCCTCTGGCAACAGGGAGTTGAATTTTTCAGCTGGAGGTAAGTGGGACCAAYTGCCACCTCCAAAGAGCTCCTGTGCTGGATGAATCCTTGTGCTGAGCCCCCAGGTTTAATTAATGCTGGGATCCAATCTCTGCTGTGTTCTCTCAGCTCTGTCCAGCCTCTGTTCCAGCTCARCCWYCCCAAGGCATCAATTCCAGGGCTCAGGTGAGTGGGCAGGGAGGAAGAGCAGCACGGAATGTTCCAGATCCACGTGTGCTGCAGCAGGAGCTGTGTTATTGCTGCTCCTGCCTGGGAGCCAGCCTGGGTTTCACCGGCCTGCCCCTCACATTTTAAACACGTGATGCCACTGCTAAAACAGAGCCACTGAGGAAGAACCAGCAGCCTGCCAGGAGACAGGCTGGTGAATCGTTTTAGGGTTGAAAGAAGCTCTTATATTAATGAAATGGCTTTGTATTACAAACCTAATCTGCCTAACCTGTTTAATTCCTTGTCATCTTAACTCATRAATTTACATCAGGAATCCCCAGAGGTCTGGAACGCTTGCCTGGAAATTTTAATTCCTTTCGAATTTTAATTCCTTTCAAAATCCTACATCTCAATCAGAAATCAAAATACAGCGTGCCAAATATTTCTTAAACAAGTGGAACCTGAAAGTAAATATCTCTCACAAATATTTTATGCATTTTCCTCTTGGGAATCGTTGTAAATATTAAATATATCACTTGAGTCTAAAATTCAGTTGAACGGATTTATCTTACTTAGCAATTCACATGTAGATTCCTTTTTCTAATGGAATTTTCAAACACGGATAATCSTCACAACAGGTGCAGGAATGCTGGTTAAGCCTCATCATGTTCTTACAAGGCAGTGTAGAAGGTTTTTCTCTTTCAATGGGAATACCTTGGGAATGGCAAGGGAAACCTGGGAATCAGCAGAAATCCCAGGATGTATCCACAGCCTGGAGGTCTCCAGCAGATGTTCCCAGTCACCTCCAGCACAGCTATGGCTGGCTTAGAACCAGCTTTGCTCTTCCAGAACTGGGAATGCAGCTGGGAGACCTCACCCACCTTCAACTCAGCCCCTCAATAACCCAAAACCATCTCGAGTTAATTTTCCTTCCCCGTGCAGTGAAAAGGTTTTCAAAGGGACGTTATTGATCCCCTCAGTTCCCTCAGAACAATGTGCTCTGGCTGATCAAGGATCCTCCTTTATTTTGGAAGTGAATCACTCCGAGGTGATCCATCCCGGGCTGTTTTGATGGGTTGTTGCTGTCAGGCAAGGTTGTCCCACACCACTGAGGCCATCAGAGCTTGCAAATGCAATTTTTATTTGTCTTTGTTCTTGCTGTACAGCCGACACAGATAATACCTCGACACTTTTCTCAGCCAGCACCAACAGAGAGYTGGCTCATTCCAACAGCCCCTGAATTAGATCCAATTTGGCTGCAAGGCTGGATTTTTCATTGCACAGCACAGGGCAGATAAAGACCAATTTCTGCYGTGGATTTCTATTCCCTCCCAGCTCTCTCTCACACCTGTATATCAATACATCATCTGGGTTATTGCTCAAAGCATCACATGCCAGTTGCTCTGTTTATATTTTCTGGGGTCCTGCTGTACTTTCAGGTGCAAACCAAGGCTGGAGTGCTGGCAGTGACACACACAAGGTTCCTGCCAGGTTTGGCAAGGAGCAGGCTGAGGTAACCAGCTCATTTATACAGTGCAAGACCTCATAAAGACAACTGTCCCCAGAGTGGGCACAACCTCTCCCAGCCCAGTCCAGCCTGTCTTTCCCATCCTTGGATGCACCTCCTGAAGGAGAGAGCACAGCCAGTCTGCAGATTTCACTGCAGGCAGTCACAGACAACTGACTTTTCCTGAGCTGAGCCCCATTAATGCATTTTCAGAGTGGATAAACTCATTTTCATGGAGCTGTGCATCCCATGCAGGCAATCCCACAGGAGCTGGCACTGTGTCACCCCAGAACTGTTTGGCTCCAGCTTGGCAGCAGATTTTGGCTCTCAGAGCCTCCTCTCTGCTCAGCAGTGGAGGCAACTCTTCCATGTCCCCTCTAAGCCCCAGTGGCTCATGAAGAAAACTCTGGAACTCAGCTGAGGCAGCAGCCAGGAGAGAACACATCAGATCACAGATGAGGCATAGTTCCATTGTCCATATATTTCTGTAGAAAACACCTTTCCTCTTTTCATTTTCTTTTTTTCATTTTCCTTTTATTTTTGTTTGTGCCACTGCCAGGCGTACCTCTCCTCAAAGACAACCTGATTAGCTGTAGGAGATTTTAAGGGAAACATGCACAACACTGATTTTTATCATCAAACCTGTTAATATCCCGACACCAACCTGGCTCTAAATTAAATCCAAGCCATCAGAATATCAGTCATGTAACGACAGACAGACTCTGTGATGCAGATGTGTATAAAATAATCACTTCATTGCCAAGTGTAGCTGTGGCAGTATTTTGCCACACTACAAAGTGACACAGCGTGTGATATGGAGAAGCAGCTCAGTGCACAGATTGCTGATTTTGTGCTGCCTGCCTTTGCAGGGCACTAATTCAGGATGCAGGGCTTGAATTGGCCTTCCCAGAGTACACAGTGGGCTCTTTAAATCTGACAAGGGCTTTTTTGGCCTTCCTTTTCTCCTGCCACYCCCCAGCCTTCACACAAAATCATATAACATCGTTTAGACAAATTGTTTCCAAGCAGCCTTCCCATTTCTTTCTTTTTCTTTTCTTTTATTTTTTCTTCTTTTTTTCCCCACTGGTGTGAATTTATGAGGGCACTCAGATCCACCACAGACCAGGAGCTAAACTAACACACTACTTATGCACATGCTTTATTCAGCATCACCTCGGGGAGATTTCCTGCTCCTGAGCTATTGTGCAAACAGCCTTTGGTTCATGGCAGCAGAAATCTCYTTTGTCAACATTAGCATTCCGTGTTTGGATTTATTACAGATCCTGAAAATAATAATCATGTTTTCCTTCTTTGAYGACACCAACCCGTTACATAACTCCTTTCATGGATTCTCACTGCACAAAGGGATTTCCCAGCCCTCAGGAGGGGAACCTGTGGCAAAATGGGGTTTTCACAGGCATCCCTCAGCCTGGGGAGAACAGAACCTCTGTTTCCTCAACAGAACCCCTCTGTCCTCAACAGAACCCCTCTGTCCTCAACAGAACCTCTGTTTCCACAGCAGAACCCCTGTTTCCTCAACAGAACCCCTCTGTCCTCAGCAGAACCCCTCTTTCCTCAGCAGTAACCCCTTATTTCTCAACAGAACCCTTGTTTTCTGAACAGAACCCTTCTCTCCTCAACAGAACCTGTTTTTCCTCAGCAGAACCCTTGTTTTCTCAGCAGAACACCTCCTTCCTCAACAGGACTCCTCTTTCCCCATCAGAACCCCTCTTTCCCCATCAGAACTCCCCTTTCCCCAGCAGAACTCCCCTTTCCCCATCAGAACTCCCCTTTCCCCAGCAGAACTCCCCTTTCCCCACCAGAACCCCTCTTTCCCCAGCAGTGGCCCCGTGTCCATCAGGACACCCCGTTGTGTGGAGCTGATCTCCCCCAGCACCAGCAGCAGCTCCTGGGCAGCAGCCAGCTCTAAGGCACTGCTAATTTGTCCTGTCAGGAGTTGTTATTAATTGATCACTTCCTCTCCTCAATCCCCACGTTCTCGTCCACATCAAACAATAACTTCCCCCACACAAACCCCTCTGATCACACGGGGCAGTGGGAACAGGGGAGGGGAATCAGAGCACGGCCTCTGGACTTGAGCTTTGACCACAAGAAATAAATCTCCCTCTATCTCCCTTTCAAATTCTGGGCTACTTCCTTTGGGAATGAATGTTAGCAGGCCATGGCCAATGCCTGCTCAGAGTTTTTCCTTTCTTTTCCAACATCTACCACAAGAACTGCAGTCCTCTTTACCTCTCATGGTGTAATTTTCTTTCCTTCCATTTGCCGCCCTGTAACTTCAGCCTCTTGTAAATCACATTAAAAGGACTCGCTTTCTAATAGTTTTTTTATCGACTAATATATTTTATTTGGCACCTGTTACCTTGGTGGAGATTTCTTCCTGCAGTAATTTACTGTATGTGCCACAGTCCCCCGAGCGCCGGGCAAAGGAAACCGGCGCAGTTAAACGCCAGATTTACGTGATGCTCCTTGGGCTTGGGGTTAAAAAAAAGAACTTGTTCCTGCTCTGAAAACCCAGCAGCATCCTCGGTTTTGCAAGGATTTGCCACCCTGAGTGCTTACACCAAGCAGCTGACATGATGGATTATCTTCTACGAGCCATTTAGGCATGCTGGGCCCATTTATCTGTTTAAAATATGAAATAACTCTTAGCTAACACAGAAGTGTTTAGTGAGGCTTAATGAGCTGCTCGTGTGTTTATTACAGAGATTCCTAAGAACCAAATGGCAGAATGTTGCTTTAGATATGAGAGATGATTAAAACATCTTGTGAAGTATCAATTTGTAAGTAAAAAGGGTTCCAGCTACGAAACCACAYGTGCTATTACACTCCAGAGGACGTGCCATAATGCCTGTGGATTTTAACACTATTTGTTTAATTTTAGTACAGCGTTTCTTTATGACCACAGTTTATTTTTATATTAGAGGGTTAAGCACCACGGGCTCCTCTGAGGTTTGGGTTGGTTTTCACATATTCYGTTTGTTGAGCAGCATTTGCTCACTAAGGGAGTGGAGGGAAGTGTCAGCTGTGTTAATATCTTTGTTTTTCCAGGTGCTGGTGCCTGTGCAAGATGTGTCAAAACTGTCCCCCCTCCTCCAGATACACAAAGTGAGGCTTTAGGAATCTATTCCATTATGCTCTGAAATATCTAAAGACTCCCAAATATTCCCAGAAATAGTTGGCTCTCAGAGCTGTAAAGTGAGGCTTCTGAGGGGAAAGAAAAAATACCACAATCAAAGCAAGAAAAGTCCTCCAATAAAGGAAACTGTGACTGGAGAGAAGTTTCCTAACTTTGGGGGTGTCTGGCCCAGATAACAGAGCTCAGCCATGTGGGCAGTGCCAGGGCAGCACGTCCCAGTTTGGCCTTGCCAGATAAACCAGATGTTCAGAACCAATCTTGGTGCATTTCACAAGAAAGGATCACCAATCTCCCTTGTCCAGGGGAGTGTGGGGTGATGGAAGCACATCCTTCACACACAGGGTGGGGCTGGGGGGCAGGAATGATGCCTTGAGTTTTATCTCTCCTRTATTTSAKGTTCTGTGGTGCCCAGGRSTGCAGCTCTGAGCTCACAGTCAGTGTCACTCAGCTCTGCACACAGCAGGGACACAAAACAAATCCCTTTTCTGATGAAGACCAAGGACAGCAAGTACAAATTTCAGGCCCAAAAGCACAAACAAGGGTGGGCTGAAGAGAGAAAACAAGAAGGATGGGACTTCATACCTGGAGCTGGAATTGGACAATTAAACCCCAAGATGCAAATGGACCAAAACTTATCAAAGTGTGAGACCTCGTGACCATTTGTCCATTTTGTCACCATTTTTTGACCATTTTGTGACCCTTTTGTGCCCATTTTGTGTCCATTTTGTGACCATTTTGTGACCATTTTGTGCCCATTTTGTGACCATTTTGTGTCCATTTTGTGACCATTTTGGGTCCACCTTGGGTGTAGCCCTGGCCAGGCTCTTGTCCTACCCAAGGTGTTCCCTTAAAGGCCTTTCAATAAATCTCTACTTTATTCTCTCAGCTCTGTCCAGTCTCTGTTCCAGCTCAGCCTTCCCAAGGYATCAGGAAGGGCAGGGCAGTCTGGAGCAGTGACTCCAGGAGCACAGGGCAGGGCACAGACACAGCTTCACTTTCTGCAGCTTTTTAAAGGTTTTGCATCATGAAAATAYGATGGTAAGAAATCAGAGATGCCCTGATATTCCTCTGGCCTGCAAGCCAGCACGGGCAGCAAGGCTTGAACACAAAACCATCAGCAGCAGGGCAGGCACACGAGCCCCCTGACCCAGAAATGATGCTGCACAGATTTACACCAACATTACATCTTCCTGAGGGAAATGTGCCTGAAGTTGGTTTTTAAACACCTCCAGCTTCACCAGCCCAAAAGATCCTTCAGCACAGATCACCTTGGGTTAGAATTGCCCCAGAAGAAACCAGGTWAAAATCACTGCAGTCTCAGGGGTTAGACAGAACCTTATGAGTTTATCTCCTCTCCTTCAAAGCATGAGCACATGAAGGAAACTTCAGGGAGCAAACAGCTGCCTGTAKTGGATGGGAGAAGGACTAAAAGATTGTGTATCTGGAGGAGTTCTCTTTAACCAAGTTGTTTTTATCTAACAGCACAAGCAGCCAAAATCTGATGACCTCCCAAGGAAACGAGTTCCATTAGCTGATCATAAAGTCAACAAATTCACGTTTCTTTATGCTCCTTACAAATGAACAGCTCTTTGTGACAACATTTTGTTCCAGAGAAGAGCAGCCAGCTTATAAAAACGGCTCCATGGCTCGGCAAGGCTTGTCAGCTCAGGGTAGTAACCAGCAGGGTTTGATTATTGAGGATTACTCCAGGTGCCACCTCGCCAGCTGACCTGCTGAATCCGCGATATCAAACRTTTTACGAGGCTCATTGTAATGAACACAATGGAAATGGGAAACTAAGACAAAACTGCTGCCTCCTCCAGCATTGTCTGAGAGTTTTACTATTGTCCTGGCCATGATCTGTGAAGTCAGGAACGGCAAGCAGAAATAAAGGGAGAAAAACGAGCTGATGAAAAAAAGAGACTTTTATTACAGCCATGCAGGAATGTTATTAAAGTGAAAGAAACCTGAGGGAACGAGGGCTGTGAGCGATGATATTCTTCTCTGTAGAGCTGATGAAAAGAGACTAGGAAAGGTCAAACAATTCTAATTCTCCTCCCCGAAGTTAGTCATTCTTCCTGTTGTCAACGTCCCTCTGTAGTGTACTCGGGCAAGGCAGGATTGCCTGGGAATGAATTAAACAGAGGGATGGATGCATTCCTGCTCCTCCTTTCCCTGCAATGCTGCCAGTCTCAAAGGCAGCCCTCAGACACCAGCACTTCTCTCCACAAAGGGAATCCCAGCTGTGGGAAGGAGCTGGGGTTTGGGGTTTCTGCATCCCAAACCTGCCTGGGGAGCAGTGACTGCTCTGAGCTGTTTGTTCCTGTGCCAAGGTCACTGCACACCCCCTTCCCCCTCTGACACCCTCCCACACCACTCCAGAGGATTTGGGGAAAGGCCCAGAGCACATGACTATGGAATAAAGGGTGGAATCCCAGCTCCATAAGAAACCAGAGGGATTCACTCCAGCATGATGAGAATTTCACTCAGAGCACCAATTCTACACACAGATGGATGAAATGACTTACAATTTCTGGGATTTTGTCATGTCCTGAATCAGCTAGGTACAAAGGGTTAAAAATAAATATTTATATAGGGAAGGAAGAATGTTTATTAGTAGTATTTTTAATGAGTTTTATGTCTCCTGCAGATAATATTTGTTTAAGAGCTTAACATTTCAGTGTCACAGGCATGTGACTGAATTTTCTTTTTGTGGAATACAAAACTGTGGCTAGGCAGTTGGAGAAGAAAACACAATCTTGCTTCCTTTCCATATTCATGATAATATTTGTCATAATAATTCAGTTTTGTTTCAGTAACAGGAATGTTGGTGTTTCTCCATTTCCCCGATGCATTTCCATTTTCACACTTCCCCATCTAATATTAAATACATTGAAAACGCTGCCAAAATATTCAACAACATTGAAAAGGCAGAGGAGAAATAAAATCACAGATTTCACTTCACTTAATTTTTCTAAATTAATAAATATTTCATTTTCTTGTCTGAAGAAGTGGCAATGTACCCCCAATGAACTTCCACTCCCAGATCCAAATTTGAAAATCCCAACAAGCTGAACTTAAAAGCGTGGCTTCCCAAGTGGGCTGCCTTGAGAATGAAAACATGGTTATTACAAGCAGGAATCATCCCCACGAGAAAAGAAAAATTAAAAAAAAATTAATTTAAAAAAATCAGGTTTTATCACATGATCCAACCATTAAAATATCTTCGGAGTGAAAGGTTTAAGAGATAATTTCAGGTCCCCTTGTCAATGAAAACACGGGGAGAGTGGAGTTCAGGGTCCCTGGCTGCATTCAGGGCACGCTCCTCACCAGGAGCAGGGTTTCCCTTTTCCTCTCTGGAACTCACATTCCCGTCCCTGCAGCTGCATAGCAAAGCCCATAGTGACACTTGCTGGTGCAGCGAGGAGTCTGAAACAACACGCTGAGGGAGGCAGAGCCAGACACGGTTGGTTTTTTTATTCCTCTCTTCCCCTGGGGATAAATGCCCGGAGGGTTTTGTTTCCTGCTTGGCCGAGCTGAGGATATCCAGCACGTGGAGACAATGATTCTGCTCCTGACCTCCAGTGCCAGCCCTGGAACAGCAGCCTGGGCTCTCAGTTACCTCCATTTTCTCCTTCCCTCCCCTTTTTAAACGACATTTGAAGAAGAAAATCACCCCAGTGCGTTCCCTCCCTTCGCCCTCCACTGTACCCCTTATACCCCCAGGGGTTGTGATCAGCTCCCCTTCCAAAGAAAAGGGATTGCAAAGTGTCTCCCCTGCTGTGTCTGGTGTTTCTGCAGCCCCTCAGCTCCACTCGAGGCTTTGCTCAGCTCCCAGAGGAGCAGAGCATGGCACTGACCCTGCAAGGACAGCCACAACCTCAGGAGCTTCAGCAGTGTCCCAGAATCCTTGTCCCAGCAGGTGTTTCCCCATGAAGGACATTGGAGCTGACCTTATCTGAAGGAGTTCTGCACTCCTGTTATCCATTTTTTTAAAGTCTGTAATATATTCTTTAAATCCCCCAAACTCGTGACAATATGAAAATATTTCAGTTGGGAAAACTCGTATTTGTGCAAGAGCAGGAGCAAGTGCTCGCCCGAAATTCCTCTACGAAAGAAACATAGAGTGGGAAATTTAAATAGCTGCATGCAATGAAAGAGTGAGAGAAAGTGATACTTCACCAAGAAAACCCAGGCTTCAGATAGTATTTCTTCTGGGAAAAGCATAAAACAAAGCAAACCCGAGCTGCTGCTTAGGTGATACTTCAGAAATGCAAGGGGAGTCCCAGCAGAATTTCCCAAGTTGCTGTCAGTTCATTCAGAAGAAATACGACTCAGCAAAAGCCATCAGCACAACCAGCTTCTGTTTACCCACTCCAGGGTTTTGATCTCGCCACTTCAAGTGTGATCCTAAGGAGAATCTCTGTTTGCTGTGGTTCAGGGTGGCTGAGCTTGACTCTTTTTTAAACCACCAGGCCTGGACAGACACAAGATTGTGTAATCTAAATGCACAGTAGCCCTTGTTTGCAGCACTCCAGGCAGCCAACCACAAACGGGAAATTTGCTTTTCCAACATCCAAGCATCAGCTTCCCCACGAACATCCAAAGGCAAAACCAGCACAAAAATGTGCTTCTTACACCTTTTAAGGCCTGAAGCACTCACATCCTATATCTTAAAGGCAAATGATTGTGCCTGGAAGGAGAGTTTGTGGTTTTTTAATCATTATACCATCTTGTAGGGCAAGTGTTAGGGGCAAGGAGCCCATATCCACTGTCCTTGGTCTGTGAGCTTCTCCCAGTTCTTCAGGACCAGAAACTTAAATAAGGCAGGAGCTGGAAACACTGGAGCCCTGCAGCAGGAGCTGTTCCCCTCACGGGGCACAACAACAGCACGTGTCACAGGAGATGAGGAGTGTCCCTCTCCATCCCGGGGGCAGATCCTTCACCTTTGGAACTGAATGCTTAAAAACAAAAAGAGAAAGCAGCCCTGCAACTCAGCAGGAGGAGGCTGCCTCTCCCTCCCTGTGCTGCCCGAGGTGGGGTCTGTCAGCACTGCCCTTGGCCAAGAGATTGGGAGAGTCCAGAAGGCACCTGGAGCCTGGAGGATGAAGAAACTCCCAAAAGCAGGAAATTAAAGATGAGCAGAATTCCTGTGCTGAGGCAGCAGGCCTTTACTTTCCATGTGGGATGTCCAGCATACAGGGAACCTTTTTCCCTACAAGTCTGTAATTGTGTCTGTATTTCCATCCATGATCCCACCCCAAACACTGAAGACCAAATCCTTAGGATGGGCACAGTCCACAGTTCCTGTAACACTTCAAAATGCAGACTCGTAGCAAAAGAGGAAAAGGAACCTTCCCTTGCAAAATGCTTGTGAGAAAGACAAACACTGATCTTGGGATTCCATATGAGGGAATGTAGAACAAATTAAGTTCTCAGTATAATGACATTGAGGGTGCAGAGAGCATGAATAGAGGTGAATTTGATGTTGAGAGTTTAAATAATTTGCTCGAGGTCACAATGAAGTTTTCTGTCTGCCCTGAGATTAGAAGCCAGGAGCYATTAAATTCTTTCTTTTGTTCCCAGACTGCCAGACTGGGGAATAAAGCTCCCTGCAGGGAGGAATATTTAAAAACAAACAAAAAAGAAGAATGAAGAAGACTTATTTACTCAGTCCAGGCCCTAGAGTAAGAGCACATATGTACTGTCACCAGYGCTTCTCAGTCCCTCCTGTCCCCTCCCTGACCTCCCCTGACTGACAGAAGCACTGACAGCTTCTCAGGAGCCATCTGTTCCCCACTGAGCCTCAGAGCTTCTGGGCTTGGGCAGAAGGGGACTGAAGGGTGGCACCACAACCCCGAGGGTGAGAAATAACCTCACCCCCTGCCCCTCAGACATCCTGGGGAGCTGTCCCTGCGAGCAGCTGCTGTTAGACCCACCCAGAGCTCGAGAGAGGCAGGAGCAGAGCTGGGATTTTCCTCCCAGCCACTGCAGGAACCCAGAAAATAGGCCACCAAATCCTGACGTGCTCCAGCCTCCCACACGGCGGCGGTGGGAGGCGGAAGACGGTGACACATTTCAGTCTGGTCCCTTCTTCCTGCACAGAGCTGTCAACACTTCACAGCAAGCACCTGCAGGACGTCCCCCAGCCTCTGCCTGCATCCTGCTGGGCTCTTGCACTGCTCTCCCTCCTGGGAAGGACCTGCTGGCGTGGGGTTTCCATCCTCTGTAGGCCTGGTTCCTGCCTGAGAAGTTTGGTTTCCTGAAATTCCTTTCCCAGGGAATTTTCTGTAAGCAAGAGACAYATTTGCATTCTTTCCCCAGGAGGGATTTCTCTTGATGTCCCTCTGCTCTGACCAATGTGAGTGAAGAGGTTTGTCTTTGTGTCACCAATCAAACTGGTCTGTGTAAAACAGTATAAAAGGGAAGAGACTTCCTGAGAAAAAGGGAGTCACTTTTTCAGCCTTCTGAAGTTGGAGTCTTTGTGTCGTTGTGGTGTACAATAGTGRCAATCCTCTCCTCTGAAAAGATTCCCTGTGGAGGATGAGTTCCTCCAAAAATGGGGGAATGTGAGCAATCCAGTTTATTGGGAAGAATAAACCTGTAACCATTTCAAAGGCAGCAAAAGTCACGTGCAAGGAAGAACAAAAGATGGAGAAAGCACGTAGGAAGCAGAACAAAAGATGGTGAAACAACTCCAGGATGTGAGAAACTGGATGAGAACCAGAAAAAGGACTGTGTAATCTGCTGTGTGTGCCAGAACAATCAACCAATTGGAGCTAAAGAACTAATGTGTGTGACCCTGTTTTACACCACAAGGACACAGACTCTGAGATTCAGAAGGCTGAAAATGACTCCTTGATTTTTGGGATGTGTCTCCCTTTTATACTATTTCACACAGACCAATTCCATTGGTGATACAAAGACAAACCTCTTCACTCCCATTGGTCAGAGCAGAGGGACATCAAGGAGAAGTCCCTCCCAGGAAAAGGAATTAAAAATATGGGTACAGTTTACAAAAACACTTATCTTCTTTACAGAAAATTCCCTGGGAGAAGAATTTCAGAAAACCAAAACACCTCAGGCACAAACCAGGGTTACACGTGTGCTTTTAAGGTGCAACTAATTGTGAATGTCACCTGGTCATTTATTCTGCCATAAAAAGACACTAAAAACCACTTTCTGTGCTTGGAGCGTGTTTGTCTTCCTCAAAAAAACTTTACCTCAGTTCTTCAGATTTTTTTTTTTTTCTGACAGATGAGGAACAGCTGATTAACAAATACTTTTCCCTTTTTACAGCAGAGTTTTTTATTCCATGCTGTAATGACTGAGAACGGAACACCCGAAACCTGTCAAAACAAAATTTCTTTGGAACCGAGCCACAAAGGACAAAATGAAGTTGCCACTGAAAATTAATTAATACAAAGCACCAATTGATAGGAGGAATCAATCCTTGGACCTAAAAATACCGGTGCAATACAASCTGAGAGGTTATTTTTAGTCCTACTTTTAACGAGAATACCTCAGTATGTTTAATAATAACAAATTGGATCTCCAGGGCAAGATACTGAGAAAAAAATTGTTTACAGCAAGCACTCCCAAATCTCAAGAACTTACCTCMACAGGTTTTAAGTTGTTATTAAGCTTTTGCTGGCTTTTTTAAGAAATGGCTTTAAAACATTTTTCCATTATGTGCTTTCATTATTGGTTATAGCAAGTGAGGTTTCTGTGTAACCAAAAATCATTACAGCACGGGCACTTTCAGCGCCTGAGCCTCCATGAAAAGCAGTTTTCTGGAATGTGTGTGTGAAACCCAAAGAATTGCTTTTCATGTAAAGAAAAGAACGCATTTTGAAATTAATTCAGAGTTCAATTAAAAATCTTTTATCTTTCTTTTGTAATAAATAGCTCCTTATGACCGAGGAGATGGCAAGAATTAAATCTTCTGAGCTCCTTTTAAAAATCTATATCCAATTCCTAAAAATCTGTATCCAGTTCTGAACACATTAAACCACTGGAGCCTCGTCCTGGCTTCACCAGAGAGAGGGAAAAGTCTCATCTGCTGAGCCATGAGAGTTCTTAACTTTCTCTTTTTGGGAATTGGATGAAGCTGGATGTACTTTCAAGGTTTTTAATGCATCCTTTTGCAGGAGCTGACAAACCCCTGCACAGGGAGATCCACCCCTCTGTCTATGGGTTTGTGTCCCCTGAGAAATGGAGGGAAAAATGGAGTGAAAAGGCATATCCATCTGTCTTTATAGGACTCAAAAGAAAGATGAGAGACTCCAAGTATTTCAGAAGGCAAAGAGCACAGAAAAAAGCCTTTATTGTCTAATTCTTACTGCCTTTTATCAGGTGTTCCCACACAGACTGAACATGGTTGGGGAATAGGAACGACACCTCTCTGATCCCATGGGTTAAACCAGAGAAACACCAAAACACCACCTGGAGAAAGATTGTTCTGAGAAAGGAGAGTTGTTTGCCAGGATTGTTTGGAGAAGAAGCTTTCCTTGAGAAACTTTTCCTTGGGAGAAAGTTCTCAGCTGCCAGCAGGGTAAAATCTCTCAGACTCAGAACTATCAGGCCCACATCCATCCACCTCCACAGACACACAGGAGTTCTTGCAGCTGGATCCCAAAGCACATCCCTCAATTGAGGGACCCCACCCAAGCCGTGTTTTTTTGGCTCCACTCCCTGTGCTGGTTGTGGGGAAGAAATTCCCTCCTCAGCTGCAAACCAGAGCTGATCCCCCTGTCTGCACCTCCTGAGCATCAGAGGGGCTTTTCTGCCACAATCCCATCTGAACTCCCTTGGGAGGTGTCAGGTGCTATTCAGGGAAGTGCTGGGTGGTGCTGCTTCCTGAAAGAGCAWTTTGTAAAACAAAYAAACAAAACAAACAAAGCTTCCTGCAGTCTAAATACATGGGTATGTCCGAGTACAGGGAGATAAATGGATTTACACYGGCAGGAGGTACAAACATTCACCCGAATACAACATCCCCGTTTATTCACTGCAGACCAATGAGCTGAAGTGGACACACGGGTTAATTGAATGATTTTGCAGAAGGAATTTTTTTTTACTTCCTTAAGTAAAAATACAAATACAACTAAAATGACTCTTTAGCATGAGTAACACATATCAGAAAGCTCATTAGCATTCAGGAAGGTCCATGCCTGCTGGAGGCATCCTCTTCTAAGAATTTTTGAGAATATTGGGCAGCTTAGAACGAAAAAATAGAACACAAATGTGCTGTGAAGGACAGAGAAATACCAGAGCCTGGGCAGAGTTTTGCAGGGAAGGGAGGTGACACTGCCTGGGATGCACGGGGAGAGGCAATCCCTGTGCTGGGTGAGGAGGGAATGACGCACAGCGATGCTGGTAAGGCACAGCCACGAATTCAGCCCTCTCCTGGCTGAGAAATGCAATCCAGTCCTCATTACTGTGTGCTTGATATTCACAGCATTTCATCGGGGTTTGGATATTCTGTGAGTTTTTGCCACACTTTCTGTCATATCCCTATGCAAATCGTCCCTTGAATAAAGTGTTATTGTTTCTTTGTCTTGGACTGCTCCGTTAAAATTTCTGTTTTGTCTGACTAAAAGGGAAGAAAGGGAAAACAACGCTGGGCACAAATTCCTGGGCAATCAGTTGCCATGAGCTCTGGAACTGAGAGTTTCAAAGATAATTTATTAGGAGTTGGACAAATGGAATGAAATAGTCTGATATTTGCAATAGGCAGCTAAAGATAATTTAAATCTGATTGGCATCCAATGCGTTCTGGATTTTCTTCTGCTTGCTGTATTTAAAGAACAGATATTAGGATTACACTCCCATGAAAAGGTATTTTCTTCTCAGCACTTCCCCTCATGTTTCAGACTCAGTGGTTGAACTGGTCAATACCTGTTGGATTTGAGGACAAATCCAGCTTTTCCTGTTGTGGCTGTGGACATTTTCTGAGAAAGAATTCCCCGACCACTTGCAAGAGGAGAAGTGAATGGAAACCAGAGCAGAGCAGGACGGGGTGAAGGAAGAGACAGAGGCCACAGGTTTGAGATTCCTCCCAGCTCCTAAATTACTGCCCAGGCACAGGGGATGCTCCACCCCACAGGATAAACCCCCCAGGGGCTCTGCAGTCCCTCCCAGCACATCTGCAAACTGCAGCACCARGGTGAAGCCCTGGGCCATCCCTGACACAAATTCCAGCTCCAGCAGCTGGCCCTGTGTCAAGGGGGAATATTGGGAATGTTCTGTGGGAATAAATTCTGCGTCCTTCCTTCTGGAGACGCAGCACCTTCTTGGAAAAGGGATTTCTGCAGAAGATGGGAAAGTACAGAGGGAGATGTAAACTTCATAAAAGGTTTGGATGTGTCATTTTTTGCTTACCAAAGGAAATTGGACAGAAAAAAACACCCTGGCTGCTTGATGAATTGTTCAAATGCTCATTAGCATCAATCAGATTTATTTGAACAGATAATTATCCCCATATTGTGCTTTCATCACTGGAATTGTTTATGTTAAACTGTCAAGCAGCCGTTTTCAAATTTTACTCCTTGAAGTGTTGAAGTTCCTTTTACGGCAAGAAAAACAAAGAAGGATTTGTATTTTCCCCCCTCCYTCAGCTCCCTTTTAACCCTATTTGAAGCCCTCCACGAGGCTTTTAAATCTCCAGGAGCAGCAGCGAGTGATTTCCATTTCAGATGTTGGGGATGTACAGGTCTCTGTGTCCTGCTTTAACCCCTTCAGTGCCTTGGCTGCAGGGCACAGGTGAGTGTCCCCAGCACAGGTGAGTGTCCCCAGCACAGGTGATGTCCCCAGCACAGAGGGTGCAGCTCACCAGGGACATTTCCCTCCTTCCAGAGCTGACCTGGCAGCTCACTTTGGGCCTGATATTTCTGAGTCTGAGAGATTTTACCCTGCTGGCAGCTGAGAACTTTTTCCCAAGGAAAAATTTCYCAAGAAAGCTTCTTCTCCAAACAATCCTGGCAAACAACTCTCCTTTCTCAGAACAATCTTTCTCCAGGTGGTGTTTTGGTGTTTCTCTGGTTTAACCCATGGGATCAGAGAGGTGTCGTTCCTATTCCCCAACCATGTTCAGTCTGTGTGGGAACACCTGATAAAAGGCAGTAAGAATTAGACAATAAAGGCTTTTTTCCGTGCTTTTTGCCTTCTGAAACTTGGAGTTTTGCTTTCGTGTCCTACAGCGCCAGCTCCCCGTGGGGGTTGCCATCAGCAAATCAGCCTATTTGCACTTCCAAGCGATCAGAGCCCGGTGTAGAACAGCAAACTGCTCAGCCCCTGCCTCCAGGCTACTCCCGGTGCGTTTATCTGTTGCTAAAGGAAGAATTTGGCAATTTATGTGTCCTTTGAATTCTCTGTGCCTGTCAGGCCTCATTATATTACGTTCACAATAAAAGTTGATCTTGCAATAAATCTGTTTGCAATGGTGAATGACGGGCTTTTGACAATGTTCAACATTTGATGTTCTTTAAAAATGGAATAATTTTTAACAATTGTTTTCCCACCCTTTTACCCCCCGCAGCAATAAGGAGAAATTCTTTAAAGGCCTCTCCCAGGAAGATTTGCAAGTATTCCCATAAAGAACCGCTACAGAAAAATCCAAACAAAATCAAACGAAACCAAGAACAAAACTCCCAAACCTACTGATAATGCCTTGAAAGGCAAATAATCCTAAATAAAGTAGAAATTCCTAACTCCAGCTATGTGCTCTGCAGAATGTAACATGGGAGCTACAAACAATTGGCAATTTTGATCCGTAACTCCCCTTCAATCAGGAGCAGAGAATTCTATCAGTGCTTTCACAYAATCCTCAGCCTGAGAATTTAACAGCAAACAGGAAAACAAAGTGTTCACCAAACCTTGCCCATCAAGGGAGGAAGGACAAGCTCCTCCATGCCCTGTCTTTTATCTCCATATAATCCCTATTAAGCRTTTTTCAGTAGAAATCTTCAGTCTTGGGTTTGAGCTGGTTTTGGCCAGCTGTGCTTTTGAATCTCAGCATCCTGTAGCTGTGTTTTACATCTTGTTTGCTGTGCAATTCAGCACCTTACCTTCATCATAAAGGCTTCTTATTCTAGAGCAGAAGCCTGTAGAGGAAACACAGAAAGCCACTCCAACATTCCGTAGAGAAGCACGTGAAAATTGGCATTCAATGGTTTTGGATCCTCATCAAGCAGCCTTTAGATCTCAGGGAGAGGCTCAGTGGCTGCCGACCCAGCCCCATCTGCATTGACACCAGACCGGGACACAGCCACACACAAAGGCCGGGCTGCTGCAACTCCAGCTCTGCTCAAAGGTCAGCCACAGGAAGCTGTTCTCCTCAAGGGSAATAAATCAGGTGGTTTAACTCCACGGAGGAGCAGAGGAGCTGGCTTTATTAACTGTTGGTTTTGAGACTGCACAGGCGAGGCTTGAAAAATGAAGCGAGGATGGCGCCTGCGTTTTGCATTGTAATTCGATTTTGGAATACCACACACACACACACAGACACACACACACACACACAGAGGGTTTCATTGCTGATGGATGCACCAAGCAGACCTGACTGCTCCACATCAACAGCAAAACAAAGAGCTGCACACCAGCAGCAGGCTCTCATTAGCAGTAATGTTATTGCAGAGCGTGGAGTATCTGTCAGGCAAATGTAAGTGCCTCTGACATCCAGCACAGCTCCATTTCCCTGGCTGGGGTGATATGTTTCAAATKGAGGAACATCTGTTTCGGGCATGTGATGAATCATCTTCAACTATATTTCCTAYTTCCTTCTATCCTGTGAGATCAGATAGTGGAAAGAAGTTATATAACGCCGTGATTGTATTGTTTTTCAGCACTTGTGAAATTTTAGATTTTTCTCTCATCTATGGCTCGTTTAATGGTTTAAAATGAACAAAATAAAAGAGTTCCCTGAGAAAGGATATTTCCATTTCTAGACTAGCAAGAAGTTGAAATGAAAATGTTATGGACATCCTTCCTTTCCCGTTGATAGTGAGTTGGCTGAAGGGGCCCACCTACCCCAAGGTAACAATTCTAGAGAGGTGCAATGCTGTTTTTGCCAGTGTCCTCTTGGCTGATAAATTGTCTCACTGGATGTATTAGAGTGGTAGCTGCTTGCAGAAGTGTGGGGGAGTAAGCAAAAACCAGGTAAAGTGTAAGATAAAGTGTAAGTTTATATAAAACATAAAAAGAACACTGTGAAAGCTTTGGCYATGGAGGGATTTGGCAATGAAAAATAAGACCCTTTGATTGAAATGTAAAATTTCGCACATCAAAAAAGGGATTATTATTCAGGCAATGGGACCTGACAGCATATCAGCACGGCACATGTAGAAAATTTAATGTAGCTCTAGTGTGCATGTCTCCTGCATTTCAAATGAAAATCAAGAGCTATTGGGAAGAATAAGGATGTTTGAATGTGCTGGACTGTGAGCAGCAATATGAACACCTTCATGCATGAGAAAGCACAATTTGCCAGCTCTCAGAAGGGGATCCCTGTGTGTTTAGCTCATACACCTGCTGATATAACAGCCCTTGTTTCTCTGACAATAGGGTTTCTACCGTSTCTTCTCAGAAAAGCTTTTGGACTGTTGCTCAGCTGGTGGAAGGCAACAAGTTCTGCAGCTTTTGGGATTCACTTTGGTTTCTGGACACTTTACCTTATCCTGGRTCACAGCAGGTGGTTCTGGCTGAGCAGAAATGTCTCCTCCACTCAGCTTCAGGTCCAAATGTGGATCCCAGCTTCCCTTAAATTCACTGGAATCTGAATGAATTAAATCAGGAATTTATTTGGGCTCCCAGGCCATCACTCCAGTCCAGGAGAGCTCAGTCCCTGAGCAGTACAGAGCAGACTGTTGTTTATTCAGCTTCCAGAGCTGAATCCATCCCAGCTGACCCTGAGCTTTCCTCCAAAAGCAAACTGCCACCTCAGCAGGGCATCGAGAGCAGCACGAGCATCTCCACCAGCAGCATCTGGTGTCTCTCAGTGGCTTCATCACCCTGCTAAGTGCTGCAGATAAAGAAATTAGCACACAGGAATGAGCACAGCATGAAACCCTCGTGTCCTGCCATTTTCACTGCCCTGTCCCAACTCTCACCATGAACAAATGATGCCATTTGTCTCTTTCTCTGTGTTGTTGTCCACATCCAGTGAATTTCAGGTTTGCTTTCAGAAGGAGGCTGATTTATATCTTTTTTTTTGCCTGCAATCAAACTTGGGCTGCATGAGGAAACTGTGACATTCCCTCTGCAAATCAGCCTGAATGAGTTAAGGAGGTTTTAGATCAGGCAATTCTGGAGAAGGTCCCTGTCACCCACTCTCACTCTTGGCTACTTCCAAAGGTGCACCTGCAGCCCAGGTGTTCTCAGAATATAAAGAAGAATTTTCCTCCAGGGATGTACGTCTGAAATGCAGATCTTGGTGATGTGGGCATTAGACAACACTAAGGAGATCTTTCTTCAGCTCCCAGGAAGATCAATGGCCTTGGAAAAGTGACTTCAGTACTTTATTCCTCTCTGCTTGCAACAGTATTCTGCTTTATTAAGAGTGTGCAGTACCCCAGCTAATGAGGGCCAGCCTGTATAAATATATATATATATATATATATATGGACAACAACTTTATCTCTTTCTAAATGAGTGTCTCCTGTGACTGAACTCTCAGGGAATGCTCTTCTTGAAATTAATCTTGAATGCTCTAATTAGACTGGTAGTGGTTCCACAATTCTCTAATGGCTACTTAGAAGAAACAATTACTGTCTTTATTATGATAACCCTCCAGATGAGATACTGCAGTTGACAAAAGATTATTAAACAAGTTATTATTCAGTCACTGGCTCACTTAGGCAATAGCTTGTGCATGTAATGATGAAGGCCAACATGCCAGCACTTAAAAGTGTTCTAATACCGTGCCCAACTTTTTAATACTTTTTGGCCAGTATGATATTGCAATAGATTGGGGCTTTTTTTAGTAAATCGATGGTAATTCTGCTATAATTAGATCTTTCTAAGAATGTGTAAGGTGTGATTAGCATACTGAATTTCAAACCTTTTATTTCACGTCTCTCAGAAATCAGCGTAGAAGGTCAGGATTTAAGACAATGGGCATGATTTCCTACGGTGAAGAATTGATTTAATCCAATTTGTCTCCTTACAGCCATAGCCATCAGTCAGTCAGAAATGGGACTTCAGGACAAACCATGTCAAGTCTTTGATAAAGCCTGCAAAAAAAATCAGAAGGAAAAATTAAATCCTGTCTTGTATCACTGAAAGCAGCGTTGTTTGGGCTGAAGTAATTTTTATTTCTACAACCCTTGGGTTGTATTTACTTGTAAAATATCTTGGCAAGAAAGGCATTGCAGGAATGCAAAGATGTTATCATAAGACAACCTCTAACCACTCTGCTCAATTATTCTCCCCAGGGATGGCTGTTTGAATAAGTGAGTAGTCATTGAAATTTTGAATTAGTCTTGTGCATTGTAACTTCACTGCCTAGCTCATATTCCTCTGCTCTGGAGAACACAAAGATCCTTTCTGAAAAGGCAGTGCACCAAGTTTGCTAATCAGATTCTTATACCCTGGTGACTCTGCAGACCATTTGCTGATAGAATTGAGGCATGGGCTATGGAGCTAAAATAGAACAGGCTATTAAAAATGTTATCTCTATGGAAGCTTATAATAACAACACTAAAACAACTCCATGATAGAGAAGAACCCACTTGGAAAAAAAGATGCATTCATTTAGAGCCACTGCCACTCACAAAAAGCTTCCAGAGAGAAAGAGATCCATAGAAGGAAGGTCTGGTGTCAAGGAAAGCAGCTGCATCTCTATTGGCAGAATTCAGTATATAAGACAACAGTTTTGTTTTTTAAAAAGTCGTGTAGTAATGACTGAATCACTGGTGGTTGTTTGACCTGATCTCAGACTGGCTGTACAACAGTCACACTGGGGATTCTCCAAATACACACATATGAGCGAGGTCTAAAAGCATGCAAGTAATAACATAACAAGTTGAAAAAAAAGTAATTTACTCCATTTTGTTGTCCTTCGATGCTCTTTTGTTTCATTTGTGCCACGTGCTGTGCTGGCAAACCTCCATCCCAGCGCTGCCTGGGGTCAGCAGGCTGTGCTGGATTCTCTGCAGCAGAACATGCGTTCAGCAGCTGCATTTTCCATCTGGCATTGCAGGGCATTGTCGCATGTCAGCAGCAGAAGTTGCAGTTCTGTTCATTGTTGCATGTCAGCAGCAGAAGTTGCAGTAGTGTGTGTGCTGGGAAGGCCCCTGGTGATCCCCAGTGAGGGTGAGCTGGGATGGCAGCCCAAAGGGAGAGGGTTTTACCACACAGATGCCTTCAAAGGGCCACAGCTCATCTCTGCAGTCTGATGAACAATTCTCCACAGAGATTCCTTTCTCTTCAGACTTGCCTCTTTCTAGCCGAAGGTATGTGTGGATATATAATAATATAATAACAAAATTAAAAAATGCTTCGCCAAAATGGCCCACTGAACATCCCCATCCTTGCCCTCCTTCCATGCCATCATCCAGCTTTTGGGGAGATGTGATCGCTGGGGCTGGGATGTCCCAGAAAGATGAGGCCACACCAGCAGCAGTTCAAGGGCACAAACTCTTTAATTCAAATATCTGACTCCATTTATAGACATTTGTACAAAGGTCAGAGATTGGCTACACAGGTCACCACCTCTCCAACCTGGCTGGTGGACATCACCATCAATCATCTCTTCTCTCAGAGGAGAAATATGTAAACATTCTAAAAATACACATTGTTTACATGAAGCTGTGTGAGAATCTGCAGCATGAAAACAGAAGGCAGAAAATTCAGGGTGACATAACACCACTACTTGCCTTTTTCTAGCCGAAGGTATGTGTGGATATATAATAATAAAATAATAACAAAATTAAAAAATGCTTCTCCAGAATGGCCCACTGGACATCCCCATCCTTGCCCTCCTTCCATGCCATCATCCCAAAAGGTGGAACAATAATAATCTTTTATTTTCATGTCTTAGTTACTTTAGAATACGCGGTGAACACGAGAGAAAAAATTGTTATGAAAAAGGCGAAGTACCTTGGACAAAATAAACTAATAAAGAAGACAAATGGTGTGCCCAAGAATCCACATTAGTGCTGGGCTACCCCCAGCCCTTGCTGTGGGGCTGTTCCTCACTCACAGAGGATCTGCTTAAAAATGCACAGCCCATCTCGCGTCGTTGGGCTCAGAAAAGCCTCCCGAAGGTTATGGGATGTCATCCCTTGCCAAGGTCGTGTCCTTACAGCGGTGTCAAGGCCGGGGTGCTCCGTTTCCTGAGCAGGAATTTGGCAGCGCTGGGGGAACAGCTCCCGGGTAACCCCCGGCATCACTTCAATGTGTTCTCACTAAAGCCACCGGAGGGGTTCTGCTCAAAAAGGCTCATTAGGAAAGTTTCAGCACTGACTTAAATAGCAAAATATTCTTTGTTGGCTGACTCAGAGAAACAAAGATTGCAGGCCCAGGTGTTAATACAAAA
>QVAJ01000056.1:2948459-2986690 GCA_003546035.1 Mixornis gularis
CMMMMCMMMAMYWMTTWAWKGRRAMMTAACTAACAGTCCGTGGCTCATCTGTACAGTCATATTGTCTTTCATTTCTAATTAAAATTCTCATTACAGTAACAGTGGTGGTGGTTTCTGCAAGAAACGTTCAGTTATCATCCACTGATCCAACAACCTGCTGCTCTAACTCTTCTTCCTTGAGTTCATCCCTCACTTGAACATCCTGCCCTCACTGATCCCTGTAGGATTGGTGACACTTGTAAATCAAAATACGTCCAGGTTATTTCTGTTTGTGCCCTGGTAATTTCATGTCAATCAGTCTGGAGACATATTTACAGAGAGCTCAGCATGGACAGTTATCACTCATTTCTTCTTCTCCTCGTAATGTAACTTGGTGATTTTCAGGTTCCCATAAAGAACAGAACTGCAGAGTATTTTAGATTGAAAGAGGCCTCTGGAGGTCWTCTAACACAAGCCCTGAGACACTAAGAGTCATATCTGGGATGATTCCAGCATTTCTGCTGAGAAGTGGAATGAATGCCCTGGTAGAAGAATTCTGTAGCCTGTTCAGGCCTACTAATTAATTAACCTTTTAACAAAATGCCTGARCCCTGAACAGAATAGTGAACTGAAGTTTCAAATTTGTTCTCCTCTGGAGACACTCATGACATAGGGCTTAGTTCTGCAAATGCATCGTTTTATGATATGGCACTTGGAGGGAGTTTYTGAAAGTAAATATGTAAATCCAAATTTTCAACAAAGTCTTTGGGACTTCGGGAGATCCAAGAGACTCCAACAAACCAGTTTCTGCAGCACATGCACGTGTTTCTCAAAACCTGTTTAAATGGCTCTCCTAATCCATTAGATGCCTAAAGTGTTCTCCTAATAATTCTCTAGTTCTGGTTGTTTGTGTGGGGKTTTTTGTTGCTTTGGGGTTTTTTTTGKTTTTTTTTAATCTGCCCTAAGACAGGCAAGACTCAGCATTCTTATTATTAAAAGACAGCTGTATTCAAAGTGCCATTTAAAATCTGTTTGTTGCAAATTTCCTTCATTTGATTGGGAAAAAAAAAAACAAAACAGGCAGAAGTAATATCTAAAAGTTCCTGCTCCTTGCTAGACTATTATTAATTTCTAACTAGGACTATTTAATTGCATCTTCACTGATTTACAAGAGTTATTGGCCGCAGTAATCAAACAGCTCTTAAAGCAATTTGAAGCATTATACCCTTCTAAGACTGTATTTGTTTTGCAGCGTTTTCTTTATAAATAATCTGCGTTAGTTTGTAACATTATCCTCATCAGCCCAGAGGGCCGCTGAAAAGCAGCAGTTACGTGAAAGATCGAATTTCAGCATTTCAGGTCCTATTATGCCGGGTAATTAAATGAGAACCTCTTCTAATTGTAGCGCATCAAAGCCCGACAATGCCCCGGCAGAGGCGGCGCGTTCCGTTCATTAGGCAGCGATAACGATGCGCCTGTTGTGGGCGAGGGACGGCGCGGGATGAGCGCGGGATGAGCGCGGGGCGGGATGAGGAGCGGGGCGGGATGAGCGCGGGGCGCGGAGCTGTGCGGGATACGGAGCGGTGCGGGATGTGGAGCGGTGCGGGATTCAGAGCGGGATGCGGAGCGGTGCGGGGATGCGGAGCGGGAGGTGGAGCTGTGCGGGATGAGGAGCTGTGCGGGATGCGGAGCGGTGCGGGATGCGGAGCTGTGCGGGATGCGGAGCGGTGCGGGATGCGGAGCGATACGGGATGCGGAGCTGTGCGGGATGCGGAGTGGGGATGCGGAGCGGAGCGGGATGCGGAGCTGTGCGGGGATGCGGAGCGGGGATGCGGAGCGGTGCGGGATGCGGAGCGGTGCGGGATGCGGAGCTGTGCGGGATGCGGAGCGGGGATGCGGAGCGGTGCGGGATGCGGAGCGGAGTGGGGATGCGGAGCGGTGCGGGATGCGGAGCGGAGTGGGGATGCGGAGCGGTGCGGGATGCGGGGTGCGGCGGTGCCGCCCGGCCGGGGCGCGGCGCTCCCGGAGCGCTCCCGCGATCACGGCGCTCCTCCTGCGCCAGGGGGAGCTGCGAGAGCTGCGAACCCAGCCTGGGGATCGAACCCAGACCGGGAACGCATCCCCAGGATCCATCCCGGGAGCCGCATCCATCCCGGGAACGCATCCCCGGAATCCAGCCCCTCGATCCAGCCCGGGAATCTCGCGGCAATCCCAGCCTCAGAGCAGCTCGGCGCTTAAACCGCCTGAGAGGAGGTTTCTCCTCGCTCCTGGGCRGCGGCTGTGCCTCGGTTATCCCGTCCGAGGATCCAGGGCTGACACGACCATTCCCAGAGGCCAGATCCATGCCGGGCATCCCTGGATGCAGCTCCAGGGAGCAGGAATTGTGAGCACGTGTTGGAAGGACCGGCTGAACTCCAACTCGGTGTCAGGGAGCTCTCCCGGATTAACAGTTTAATCTGGGCACTGCACTTTGGAGCGGCTCCCCTTTCTCGGAGGGCAGCCTGCAGCACGTGGGACTTGAGTATTCCAAAAGCTCTGCAGGCAAATCCAAATAAGCAGCAGGGAGGTGACAACCATCTTTGCAAATACTGTATCTGACAGATATTTTGGTTCTKCAGTAGGTACATATGAAGACAACTAATTGTCTTAAACCAGGAACTAATTGTAAATTGAATTGAAACCAGGACACTAATTCACATTGCAGAAAACATCCCAGAGTGCTTCATGGTATTCATACTYAAAGCTTACCAACAGATCTTAATTTATTTTACTTTATGTAAACAAGAAGAGAGGGATCAGAAACACTGGTGGGTGAATCGTTCCAAAGGTTATTCATATATATAAATACTACAAAACACACATGTGAAAAATGCTGTGTAAGGCACAGACTTAGTGGGTTATAGAATTCCATTGCAATAGAACCCAGAGCTCATAACTATTGCAGCGTAATCCTTCCAAAAAGTATGTAGTCCCAGGTTAGAATACTGGGATAAAACAAAGAAACAAAGAGAACAACCATTAGAGATTGAAAAAAAGAAAAAAATACTGCCAGGAACTTCGGTAAGTATTTGCTACATGAAAATAAATACTCATTCTTGGCTCTGTCCAAATTCTGTTGCATTTGCTATCCCAAAATGATAAAACTGTGTCTGTATTTTTTGTCTCTGGAAGCTCACAGTCCCCAATGTTGCTGGAAATTGAGTATTGATTACAAGTGTGGCTGTTTTGGTAGCACTGTTGGATGGTAGGATGGAAGGCCATGTATTTAATCCCATTGATATCAGTGATTTCAATATCTACTGAGTTTTTGTGTGGCCATTTACATTTTGAGGAGTGGTTTTCTGGTCCAAAAAGCCACCTCTTCAGACTGAAGGGTATCCACCCGTGGCACCCCAGGGTTTTGATGCATGCAGTAGACACTGACTGTGTTCCAGGAAAGATCAGTGRCCAGCTGAGCTGATTCCTTTTCCAAATATCAGTACCCAGTGATCCCCAGTCCCTGTTTAAAACATTTTTCAGGCAAAGGGATGACAGTGCCAAGCCCTGTGGGAGAAAAACCCCTTTCAGATGTTYTGAATGCAAAGCCAGGCCATGCTGTCTGCACGCAGCACCAGTGAGGAACTGTGAGAGAYACAAGTTATATCTCTATTACCAAGATAGATGCTGACACTGGAGTATAATAAAATCACTTTAAATGGCAATACTCCTAACTGCAAACAAAGCACAGAAGGCAGAAGAGAGATGATAATGCACCCAGGCAYGGGGATGGCATTGAACTGAATGTCGAGTATTTTTTCACTCTATTCCTTCATGTGACTTCAGATCTCTGGCAGAATTTGGGGTGCATCCCTCTCCTGTTCTTTCCTCTGGGATCTGGGATAGATGGGGACAACACAGGATGTGATTTCTGTACGGACACTTGCAGTGAGCTGGCCACAATCACATTCTGAGGATTTCAAATTCTATATTTAAAGAGAATGAGTTACGAAAATTACAATTATGAATAATTACATGAGTGAGCAGAGGGACACACATTAAATCTGAAAAATACTCACCCAATTTAAAGAATACCAGAATGTAGGTGTAGCTTTTCCCCCCTCTGCGTCCATTCCCAAATCACATGGTGCCATCAGCACATTTCACACCTGAGGACACTGAGGGACCTTGTTTAGGGTCCCAGGAAAAGCCAGAGTCACTGGGGTGATGCAGAGGSAGGAGAACAGCTCCCACCGAGCAGTTCAGTGGGCCTTGGAGGGGCAGGCAGTGCTGAGGGATCACACCCAAACCCTCTCACACGGACCCAGGGCAGCCTAATTCTGTCCTGAGCAAGGACCAGCTCACAGCACAGAGTTATTAAAGTCACAGTCACAGGCTGCAGTGTCTGCTGTGCTCAGCTATGTCAGGAGTGCTGAAGTGTTGGGAACATCACAGCCCCAGCACCTGCTCCTGAAGYTCTATCGGGTTATTCCCTCTGATCCACTCCTGCTGCCAGCCCAGTCTTAGGGTTGGTTGGCAGATTCCTGAATTTCTTTCAATACTGAAAATCTACTTAGCACAAATTTTAGGGTTTTTTTTTTGCCTTAAACCCCCCACACATTTTCATATTAAGAAAACTGTGTACAACCTCATACTTCAACTATTTTCCATTTTATGATGAACATTCTCCATCCCGTGCACAGAACAAGACATCTTTATAGCTTTTGCATTCCCCAACAACAACAACAACAAAAAATAGCAATTTGTATAGCTGTAGTACCTGTCTTAATGCTCAATCACCTACACAAAATGCTACTTCTCCAAGTATATGATCAYGTTTTCACCTGAGAAATGTTGGTGAGGCAGATTTGATGAACAGAACTTCTGCATGACAAAATACCAATTGCACAAAACACCCCAACGCCTGCGCAGGGGTCGGAGAGTTCCTCTGGCAATTGCCACCTGCACATGRAAATAGGAGCTTTGGTTTGATGGGTTTTTCTTCCTGCTCTCGTTTTTTAGCATCGGGTCAGCGAATTGGCACGTGATTTCAACATTGTAGCTGGCAAAACACAGAGAGGGAGCTGAGAGCCCTCAAAGGCTGCATTTTCAGCCTAAAGGACATTATATGGTAGATTTGAACATTTTCAGAGGCTGMCTGACCTCAGGAAGACAACTTTGGTGCAGTCACTCTCCCTGCCTCTGAGCATGGTTCTTATTTCCTTACAGTTTTTGCAGGGAATGTAAGACTACATGCAAGACTGAAAGTTTTGGGTTTGTCTATTAAAAGTGATGAGAGCCCATAAAGGCTTCAAAACTGAAACTCCTGAGATTTTGATGTTCTATAGATTATGCAAACTGACCTTCAGCTGGATAATCTGAGGAGGGGCACAATAATCACCATGAATAAAATGTCAGAWTCTGACTTTAAACCCACAAACTTACTCTGGAGCAATCAAACATCACAAAAATCCAGACATATTCAGGATGACAGATCATTTAAATGGCTTTGATTGATGTYTGGAGACATAATTTGGACTGTATCAAAGGTAGGAAATGACATTTTCTGTATTATTTAGTGTTACAGTTTCCTTTTTCAAGACTCCCTCTGTACTGTCCCCTGCCTTCAGACACACTGCTCTGTTTTGGTGCTAATTGAGGCTGCTGTCATAAATTGTTCACAGCAACCCATAATTTCATTATAAATGCATTAAGGAGGAAACTAATTTGGGTTCTTTGAGTGTGATTTGTGTACTTAACTCCTTTGGTTCCTTTGGTTGAAAATGCAAGCCTAAACAAACCAGCTCAGGCAGAGCTTGTACTGAGAATTCTGGTACTGAATTACTGCACCTAGAAGGACAAGAAATCAAATTTCACAGCAGTAAGAACAGTTGTAGCAAAACCTGTTCTGTCCAGACTTCTTTTCCATTTTTATCACCTTGTTATTTGACATCTGCCTCTTATCCATGACARTCTCTGCCAATGGACTCAAGGAGCAACTTCCAAAACTTTGGGGTTTTTATGCAAGTAATGCATAGAYTCCAGCTCAGACTTGATAAATAGGGCCTCTACTGCCTGTCAGTACTTCTGAATAATCTCATGTTCCATCTAATTTACATCAGACTGATGTTTTTTTCACAATTCAAAGAAGACAGATGTTGGTGGTTTATGAATTATKATAAGATTGGGTTTTGGTCCCTTAGCGAAAGTTGCCTTGGAAAGAAATGGCATTTCTTGACACCGTGCCTGCTTTTTCTTATAAATGAGACRAATTGTCTACATTATCTACAAATTCAAGACACAGGACATAAATGTTTGATAGCTGCTGTGTTTTACTGTCAACCGCTGGGTTCTTATATTTAAACTCATCCAACAAGTATTTGTAGTGTCTAGCAAAATCTACAATCAAGCAGAAGAGACTGAAGCAGTTACACACTTTTGAATGAGTTTTTCAATGAGAAACGCTTCTTTACACTCTTGTGGGGAAAATTACGTTGAAATTGCATCCATACGATATCTTCCCTCTGCTTTTTCCACATCTGAATTAGCTGCTACTGACAATAAAATCATGTAAACCATGACAGCACAAAGCTGACAGAGTTCTCTGCAGTTCCTCCCTGGAAATCTCTGTGCTAAGGAACTCTTTCCTGACTTGGCTTTATCAAACCAGGGATAATGTCTTGCACGAACAACAGGCTTTTTAGAATCTGCCGAAATGGGMTTTACTCATTTTGTTTAGGGTAATATCTACAAATAAACTTTGACACCTTTTTCAGGAACTGACTACAGATAGAACCCCAGTGATTTTGGTTGATTGGCCAGCTACACGGGAATGGCTGCATTTGCCTGAAGGATCAGAGCCTGATTTTTCAGGATAAACYCAGCAGATTGTGGTTTTAGCCACCATTTTAAGGCGTTGCTTTGTCATAGAGTGTGGAGGGTTTGTTTGTTTTTTTTCCTGTTTAGGTGATTTCTGCCCTCAGTACATTTCAAACACTCACTAYATCTTACCAACCTGCCCCTTGCCTGCTGTGCACCACAGCTGTAGTAAACATTATTGAAAGCGTGTTTACTGTTGGGCCACAAATATTTACCCTTTTTTTTTGCCACAAGAAGGAGGAAAGAGACCAGGATGCCCAGGGGAAAGCATTAAAACGAAAGGAACAGGGATGAAACGGCTGACATGTTTGGAAGACGGGASTGAAACAGGGATGAAATGTTTGGAAGATGGGACTGAAACAGGGATGAAATGTTTGAAAGATGGGACTGAAAACGTCCATAAAAGGCAAAACAAGAGGGTGAGGAGGCGGTAGTGGGACCGAGGTGGGGAAACTCAGATGGGGCAAACAGGGATGGGCCAAGATGGGGCAAAGCCGGGTGGGCCAAGATGGGGCAAACACGGGCGGGCCCAGGGATTTCACGGTGGGTTTCCCTCTGCTTGGAGAGGAACGCGCACAGGGCACTCCCGTGTTTTGACAGGGCTCTTTTCTTGCCGTTTTCAGTTTTTACCTTGCGTCGCTGCCCAGCGGGAGCGGCGACAGCGGGAGCGGCGCGGTGAGGCCGGGGAGGAACCGCTCGGTCCATCCCTCCGCTCCGGGCTCCCCTCGCTGCCGTGTCCGCTGCCCGAAGCCCCTGTCGGTCCCTCTCAGCCCCTCTAAGCCCCTTTCAGCCCCTCTCGGTCCCTCTCAGCCCCTCTAAGCCCCTTTCAGCCCCTCTCGGTCCCTCTGAGCCCCTTTCAGCCCCTCTCAGCCCCTGTCGGCCCCTGTCGGCCCCTCTGAGCCCTGAGCCGCTGTCTCACCGCCCCAGCCGCGGGTCCCGCTCCATCGCTCCCGGAGTCCCCGTCCCCTCACGCCCCTGAGGGTGGGGCTCGGCGGTTCCCCCTCCCTTCATCCCTCCCTCCCTCCTCCCAGGGAAAAGTGTCTGAGCGCGCCGCGGCCGCGGCCCCTCATAAAGGCGGGGAAAGCGGCGGAGGGCGCTCGGGGCCGGCGCAGCCGGACAGCGGCCGTGGGGACGCGCCGGCCGAGCCGCTTSGCGCATCTTCCCTTCCCCTTTGCTCAGCCGCTTCCAAAGTTTTGCCCAGGGAGCGTCAGCGGTGCCGGCCGGGGGAACCGCCATGGGCGCTGCCCGTGCCCGCCGGGGTTAGCGCGGAGCGGCGCTGAGGGATCGGAGCGCGGAGGGCGCGCAGCGGAGCGCGGAGGGCGCGGATTGGAGCACGGACCGCGGATCGGAGCACGGACTGCGGATCGGAGCGCAGAGCGTGGATCGGAGCGCGGAGCAGAGCGCAGAGCGTGGATCGGAGCGCGGATCGGGGCACGGAGCGCGGAGCGGAGCGCGGAGCGTGGATCGGAGCGCGGAGCGTGGATCGGGGCACGGAGCGCGGAGCGTGGATCGGAGCGCGGAGCGTGGATCGGGGCACGGAGCGCGGAGCGGGCCTGCGCTCGGAGCGATGGCGCGGGCGGCGAGAGCGGAGAGCTAACGGCGGAGGAGCCCCCGGAGCCCCGGGGCCCTCGGCAGCCCCCCGGCATGGCGCGGGCGGCCGGGCTGCTGCTCGGAGCGCTGCTGTGCGGAGGTGAGGGGCGCGGGGGGCGCGGAGCGGGCACCAGTTGATCGCGCACGGGCGGCTCCRACTCCTTCCCGAGCCCGGAGCGCTCTTGTCAGCCGTGTGAACTGAGCCATCCCTTCCTCCTCTTCCCCCTGCCTTTCCTTCAAATCCTGCCTTTGCCTCTCTTTCGCCGCGTTCTCTCTGCCCGGTGATGTGAGTGGTGGGAAACCTTGCCGAGCTTGCGTTTGTCTAAGATGAGAAACGGGCAAAGTTTACTTTGGTCCCCAAGGATGATGATTTTACAGATGCGCGTTAATTACCGCGTTGTGTTAAAGGAGGTTTTCTGCGGGAGGGGGTCGGAGCGGGATTTGGGCGGCGGTGAAAGCTCCGAGAGCAGCACGGTGACAATGTTTGGGAATAGCATCCTTTAAATTCTGTTGGAATTGTGCGGTGTTAGCTGCGGAGCCTGGATGGAAGAGCTGTCACCTGGGTTGGACAAGATGCTTGTTATCTTGATTAAAGGGACAGCCGAGGAACAGGTTCGGCTTAGCAGAGAGGCCRTTTGAATGGTCTGCTGGTTTTTCTCATCGCTGAACTTCTGTGATGAGAGAGTTCCTTTGACAAAGGCAAATCTCCTGTGAAGCGGCTCAGGGGTGCAGGCAGTGCATGCTCCCCAGGGGGGTTTCTGTGCAGAGCAGTGGGYGACTGCCGTGTCTCGACACTTCTTGTTTCCTTGCTCAGACGAAACACGATGGTTGTGGATGCTTTATTAAACCCGCCTGGGTGGGGGGGAGCGTGGAAACTTCCTAAGCTATCTGCAGTGCCTGCTGCTGTTGCCATTCCTAGGAATAAAAACATAATTTTGCCCTTTATCCTGCCGGTATTAGTGGTGCTCTTTGACTGTGGTAAGAAGATTACTCCTAAAAGACTCTGCATTGTTTAGCTCGGTCCGGTCCTGCCAACCTCTCTCCCAKGGCAGTGGATTGTGGAGGCAGCCGTGAGAGATCCAGAAGCATCTCAAGTGTGAAGCAAGAGCAGGATCAGGAACAATCCATAAAGGGGCTTTTCCCACCCCGGTGGGCAGGGAAAACAAAGCACTTGGCAGAAAATGGCACGGCCTCTCCAAGCCGGTCATTGCAGCGTGCATTAAAATTAACGGGCAGCTCCAGTGACTCCACATGCTCTGAGAGCGCCGATGTGAAGAGCCCAAAACGCGGGTTTGTGCTGTGACTGCTGTAGCCTGGAGGCGAGAGTCCTATCAGCCTCGTGCCCGCCTTCAGAGACTGCGATGAAGGTTTGTAAGGAGTGCCTGGCGTTTTTTGGGGCTGCTTTGAACCCCACAAGAACATCCTCAGCAAGGGGTGTTCGATAAGCTGGGTTAGGCACCAATACAGGGACACTTTTCTATTAAAGTACTCATACGACAGAAATAGGTGGTTATGATGGTTTGTAAAGGGAGGAGAAAGTRCTCCAGGGAGAGTTTATAAACAACACAACTCCCTGAGCCATTTGTCCCTGCTGGACCCTGGCTCAYCCATACGGGAGAGGAGTCAGGAGTGGTGCCCCAGGCAGGCACTGCTGCTCCGGGGCTCTGCTCGGCCAGAAGAAAAGACAAAATATTACTTTCTTTTTCAGGGAAGAAAAGTAGAGGTTCTGAGCCGGGGGGGGGATTGGCCTCTCAGCATTGTTGGGCACTGTATGATTTAGAAAAGAGCCACTTAATTAAACTTATTTAATAAGGTGTTTGTATAGTTTCCCGTGGAGCTTTAATGAGCGTTTCACTTGTGCTCCCCTCGTGTATTTGCACTCTCTTTGTTGGCGTGTGAGGATAGTGATTGTTCTTGAGAGCTAAAGTCCAACTAAATGAAAGTCACTTTATAGCTCGCAAGCAAAAACGTTTGTAAATGTGCTGAGAAACTTACTGTTATAGACAAGTTGTCATTTGCTATTTAAAGAGCTATATTTACTTCTCTAAACTCATTAGCATCTCCTATCAGGCTTGAATTTCTWAGAAAATTCTCCTGAAATGTTGCCTTAGGCCTCGGCGTGCCATTATGCCGGGGTTATTATCTGGCCAATAATGTTAATTCATTCAATCTCAAGAAAGAAGCTTGGCATTTCATTTAAGCCATGCCTCTAGTCAGAGCAGGACGTATAAAAGTCAGCCTGCAAAAGTGCTCTTGCATTTAGGTGCCAGCCCGTGTTTTACATACCAATTATTGGATGGCTGCTCCTTAGGTGGAGAGGAGTGTGTGAAATTGTATTTACATAAGTAAATCCCAAGTGTATATATATTCCTTTCAGGAAATGACCTCTTTTCAGCAAAGTGCTAATGCATGTGCCTAAGCCCCTTTATAGCCTATAGGAGGTATTCATGAGCCTGRAGGAAGATTATTTATTTATTTTAGTAGCTTTTCTGAGGCACGGTGCAAATGTGAACACACATGTACAGATTGACTTCATTTTGTAATGGATAGATAAGTGGGAATCTTCATTTTCCTATTAGCAGCGAGCTAGAACAAGGCTCACTGAAACTGCAGGTACAGTAGGCCCTAAAAAAAGCTTTTAAGGATGAGAACTGATTTGTTTGCACAAGCATCTGTAAGTGCAAGGAAGYGCTGGGCAGGAGCAGCTGTTGGAGGTGCATGGAGTTAGCAGGATTTTGGGTCCAGGAGCAGAGTTGGAGCACAAATGCAAACACAGCTGTGCATCCCTAGGTGGGCACAGCCCCTGCCGGGGTTCTGCTCTGCCCTTCCTCACCCCACAGCCCTGCAGCACCTCCTTGTTTTGGTTACACTGCAGTGGACACTGATCGAGGCTCTTCATCTTGAATATTCATCCTGATTTTAAATTCATCAAGCAGCGAGGTGGGTTTTTTTTAATGTCTTRTTTTGGAAGTTCAGTAGCGTGGCACACCCTACTGTTACGGAGAACTTCCTAAATTTCCTTTTTCTCAATTTCATCACGTTAGTGCTAGCCAAGAGCACAGCAGGAACTTGCATTATGTTAAATTATAGCTGCATGGAGTTTTTATAAGTGGCTAATCTCTCTTCTGGATAGAACCCTTTCAAAGCAGAGATAGTGCTGTTAATATTCCACTTTACTTTGTTTTCATATTTGGTAGTAGATCAAAGTTTATTAGACACTGTACTTACCTAGTAAAACACCCAGCAGTTGTACCACAAATGGCTGTTCAAAGCTGCTTTAAGTGCATGACTGTGATATAAAATATCATCCCTGTAATCGCTTTGCTAATGCAGAAATGTGTGTCTGCCTCTTGAATTGCAGAACTAAATATCTGTGCAAAATTAGGCACTATACAGCACAATGTTATGTTTTCTTAAATGGCCAAATATTAGTAAGTGTTGACAAATCCTGTTCATTGGGTGAAGGGATGGGTTTTTGTTGAGAGTTGGGATTTTGTTCCATGTTTTTAAACTCTAATGACAAAGCAGAAGTTCAGCACTACTGAAGAGGTATAAGGAAGGTGAAAAGGTGTAAGGAATAGCCAGGAACTCTGTGAATAATGGCAAATTTGCCAAAAAGTGTTGGAATGCAGACTTTCCTGGTTAGAGTTTTCAAGGTAATGCCCCTCTGCAGTAAATCTTTCAGAGCTTTTGTTCCCAGGCGTGGTTTGGGTTGTATCTATCTAAGACAGTTAAGTGACAAATAAAGAAATTAAAGCCTGCCATCTCCAGAGTGTGATGAGTGCCATTAAAGAGGTGTCAGGGATTTCTTGTGCTGAATCCCGGTTTTCTCCAGGGAAAACTTTTCCTTTGCATGCAAGTTTGTGCTGCCACGGGGAGATTTTGGCAGTGGTTCATATCTGGCAGGCTCCACTAGATGTGTCCCAGCTATTCCCAGGGACACAAAAAGCGTATTATGATTAAAAAGAYGTAAAATGGCAACAAAGTTGAGAGAACTGGTGTGGAAGGGCAGTAATAGAAGAAAAAAAACATGTAATAGGATGTTAAAAAGGTAAATGTGAGGGAAAGCAAATGCACGTTGTGGGTGACTTCCATGGTTGTCACTTTGGTGAAAGGCTTGACCCTGGTTTGGCCACCTTGTCCAGTGGGACTTTTTGGTTTGTTTAGTATCTAAACACTCCAGTGATAAAAAGACAGCAGTATTTTGGGATGCTGTAAGGTGTTAGCTTAAGGTATCTGGCTGAAATTTGACTTGCCTGTCCTTCATAGTCATTAGCAATAACTTTCTGGCCAGAAAAGTTGTTTTTGTCTAGTTCAAAGTCTTGTCCTGACTTGCTCTTAGAGGCCCGAGTCCTTTATATTTTATTCAGCCTTCCTTACAGACTCAGTGCCCTGGCAAAACAGTTTCACAGTGTTCAGCTCTTGAAGCAGTTGTACTGTTTTGTGTTCTGTGGACTGGCTCAGGCTCTAGTGACAGATGTGACCCCTTTGAAACAGGGACGGACAAATGGTGCATTGAAAGTTCAGAGCTTCTGCAGTCTCCTCACTTAGAGGTATCTGGTAAAAAGCCTGCGGATGCATCTCGCTTTGGAAAGGATTTCAGCCCAGCAGTGCCTGTGTTTTAGTTAGCAAATGGAAATGCTCTCTCTCTTTATCTATTTGTTCACATTTTTTTGGGTCAATACACAGCCTCGGGTCAGCATTTTTCTTTTCGGCTGTATCTAGTGAAATGACCCAGCGAGTGTGCTCTCCTATTTACCTTGCCAGTCTAAAGCATATTAATCTGTCGAGCCTGGATCCCATAAACAAAGTGTCATCCCCATCACTAAAATCACTGGCAGCTTTGCAGCCCTGGTCAATTGAGTGAACTTTCCGTTAGGGAAAAGCGCATTGGGACTAAGTGGTTCTTTGCCACTACACTTAAGAAATGTGCTAATGTCTTCCAGTTGCAGCACTGACATCTTGGGTCAGTAACTTGGTGCTCGGAGACAGCCTTTTCTGGCACTTTTTTGTGTTTCTTTTTTGCTTGAATAACAGAGATCATGCTGGTTGTRGTGCCACTGTCATTAGCCAAAGGCTCCTCTTACAAACGTGCAGCTTTAGCAGCTTGACAGATGTGAGCAGCCACACGAGTCCCCTGAACTGGGCACTTCTGTTGCACCCTGCTGCARGAATTTAACCTCATTTTGCCATCCACTGGAGTTATGAGAGTCGTGGGTAAGGTCAAACATTTTTTTTGTTGTTGTTGTTGTTAATAGTTTCTTCTCACATCCTATTTTTAATATTCTCCAGTCGTTGTGAAGCTTCTGTAATTTTGTRGAAGGGCAGCGTGAAATCTGAAATGTTTTTGTTATAATTACATTAATGGCTGTTGCTAAAATTTCTGTGTTTGGTGCTTTTAGTTGTGTATTTCTCTGTAAAACCATCACCCTGCTGTGACTTGCCCTTTCCAATACCATGAAACCAACACTAAGCCCCAAAACAGTGGTTAGGAATTTGACATTTATGTGTAGACTTTGAAGGTAACTAAGAAGGTAAAGTTTGAGAGAGTTGCTTATTTATGAAAAAAAACCAAACAACCCAACAAATTTTGAAATAAGTTTATGCTTTTGGACAGAAAAAAAAAGACTTAATTGTTTCCTGAGTACATTTAAAAATCAGATTTTTTGTGCCCAAAGAGGAAATCTTAAGTAAATAAAAGGAAAGCTGATGTCCCCTGATGCAACAGAGGGATTGCACCACTGGATTCTGCTCATTAACTGCAGCAAGCAGTCCCAGGGTTGAARTATCCCCACCCAGATGTTTAAAGTTTTATTACTCAGGTAACTGCTGCATTTTGCTGCCTGGTACCATTTTTCACCTGGGCAGCTCTTCATTTGAAAATATTTTTGAAACTGATGTAATTTACGAGACAATTTGCCTTTAAAATTGGGCGTGCATCCCAAATTTACTTAGATGATTTCTCTGTTTTTGGTGAACTGTTTCACGTGAAGGGACCATTTTGACTTCAAGTAGATGTATTCAGCTACAAACTGACAGATATTCTATTCTATTTTCTGTAATATTGCATTGGTGTTACAAAAACGAACTGTTKGACTGCAGTGAAAGGATTTGTCACTCCAAACGACTTCTGAAAAGCATTGTGACTTCACATAACCATTTAATTTTCCCCTCTGATTAAGAGTGAAAGTTCACTTTGGAAGTGTTGGTTTCTGTCCTTGTGAAATTCCATTTTCTGAGCAGTTGTACTGCCTGAGGGTGCTGTTCCTCACCAGCCCGAGCCAATGGAAATTGATGCTGCCAGGTTTCTGCCCTCTCCCAAAATGAGCCACCCTCTTCTTGTGCCAACCCTGGCCTGCCTCTGATTCCTCTGGAAACTGCTTCAGGGGAGATAAAGCACAGAAAATACACTTTTTTTTTTWAAATAAAGGGTGAGTTTGTGTCACCTTGGGATCAACTTACTGCTTGAATAAGCAACAAGGGGGGAGGGCCAGCAGAGCTGAGCTGGGTCCTGCAGCAGTTGCAGTGGTTTGGTTTTAATTTGTCCCTGGGACGCTCCAGGRAAAAAAAAAAAAGGGATTGTTCTGGGAGTTGCTTACATCATATATCCACTGCAGGATATTAAACACTGAGAGGTTAGAGAACAGGAGAGGCACTCTGTAAACGATGCAGCTTTGATTTCTGTGTCGGGTGGAGGGGTTTTTTTTCTCATTTTGCTGGTTCTGTATCGTGCTGAACAAATAAAAGTGAGGCTTGCATTACTATACTGCCATTTCCTCGTGCAGGTGGAATGTGCTTTTTGATGCTTCAGATAAAACTGTTTTCCTGAGCTCAAACCAAACACACACCATCACCAACCCCACAGCAAACCAAAAATAAAAAGCCCCAAACCCTGAGTTTGTTGCCCTGTTATTTCAAACAGGATTGGTAGCACCACTTCTCATTAGAGTTGTCCTTAGGAGAGCTTGGTTTTAGTTCCTTATAAATTCCCCAGCCATTAACTGTTTCAGCTGGAGTATTCCGTGCCAAGCATCTGCCTCAGATTGAATAATTTTATATATTTTTTTTTCTTTTCCAGAACTTCAGCCAAGAATTCAGTGGTTTACAAGAACAGAGCTCATGGAGGGGGGCGGGGGGGTGGAAACTCTGCATTTTCCTTTGTTTARAAAGAGTTGCTGACCTCTTGTTTGAGAAGCACTGATGAGCCGTGCCAGGAGGAGACCTGGGAGATGGCTGAGGAAACAGGGATTTGATGGGATGTCAAGTTAGCAACGTTTGAAAGGATCATTTTGCTTATGACAGGGAAAGAGTGGATGTGTCCTTAGAGCTAAAAATCTCTGGGAATTGCTGTGCCCTGGGTGTGTGTCTGCAGGGTGAGCTCTGCCCTCCTGGCACTTCCAGATGTTCTCTGCTGGAGTCTCTGCAGGGAACATCTGCAGGAGAGCTCTGGGGCAGTGTCCACCCTTGTGCTGGCCATGCTCTGTGCCTCCAGGGTGATCTYCTGGGGCAGGGATGGACGGGTGGGTGACCCTGTTTTACACCACAAGGACACAGACTCAGATTCAGAAGGCTGAAAATGACTCCTTGATTTTTGGGATGTGTCTCCCTTTTATACTATTCTACACAGACCAATTGGATTGGTGACACAAAGACAAACCTCTTCACTCCCATTGCTCAGAGCAGAGGGACATCAAGAAGAAGTCCCTCCTAGGGAAAGGAATGAATAACAAAGGGACAGTTACAAAAACATTTCTCCTGTTTACAGAAAATTCCCTGGGAGAAGAATTTCAGAAAACCAAAACACCTCAGGCACAAACCAGGGCTGCACCTTGTCACCAGGTGGAACCTCCCTCAGATGGACAGAGCGGGGCCCTACTGCTTTGTGATTTAATTACCAATGTTAATTGCTGCTGTCTGCAGCTGAATYACCCCGTCAGTCATTGTACAATGCCATCAGATTGTCTGGGGACTGAAGCCTGACCAGTGCCTGTGTTTGCTGTAAAATCTCTTTGATCCACGTGCTCATTTCCAGCCCGGGTTGGGTTGGTGCTGTTGGTGCTGTGGGTGTGCTGCTGGAGACAGTAATGATGCCTTATCCATCTTCATTCTTTTAAAYTGTTTTTTTCACGACTTGAAGTGGTATTTTTGGGGGTTTTTTTACTTTCTAATTTCATATCTCTCTGGAAACAGCCAGAATGTTTGATTTTTTGTGCTGTAGAATCAAGTGACCTCTCGCTCTGCTGGCATGAAATAAAGAGTAGCAAACAGAATAAATAACTACTGTGGGGAAGTTAATATAGTATTGACTTCTCAATACCTGTTAATTTTCACTGATCAGAACATGAGGGAAGAGGGAGATGGAATCTGGCTGCCCCTTACTGAGGGGTGGATACCCACTTGTGAATAATAYCCTAAAAACTCACGAGGGTTTCAATTTTGCTACAGATTTATGCAAAATTACGGCTTTGTCAYACTTCATAGTGTACTTTGTTGTTATTCCTTGCATCCTCACATTTTTAATGATGAGTTTAATCTAGGCTTTCTCCATCTCTGCTCTCTTGGTGGGATGTGAAATCTGATGTTCCATGGCTCCAGCATTGAGCTGTTCAGATGGAGAAGATGCTTCTTCTCGTGCCCAGCTGTAATTTGGGGTTTAGACTCCACTCATACAGCGTGTGGGTGGCACAACCAGAAAAGCCCCCACGTTTTCTGGGCAGTGTCTGTGCTGTGGAATGTTTGTTGGGTGACTTTGTGTGTGCCAGGATTTGGCACCAGTAGCCAAGGAGAGCTGCACCTGCCTGGCCTGAGTGTGAAGCCTCTCCCTCCTGGGGAAGCTGACGTGACTCTGCAKGAGCTTGGCGTTCTTCTTGCCTGGGTCTCTCGTGTCTATCTTGCTGTGTCTTCAAATCTTTGTCTTTTGGATGGCCTTACTTCTACTATTAAAAATAAGAAGTTGTGTTTTATTTGGCAGAGTGACTAATTGCTATATTTTTCATCTTCTGTAGGTGCTCAAAAAGACAGTGTTTCACGACAGATGTTACTGAGCTCATACTGTATCAAATGCCTTTGTGCTTCTCTTTTTCATAATTATACCCTTGATAATTCCAGAAAGAAATCTATTAAAGGAATTCAGAAACAGGGARCTCTCTTCCCATGTATATGTGTTGCACATGCTCCCTTGTCACTCCACCACAGTGARGAAAGGGAAGAGCAAGGGATTCTAAGTGGTGTTCCCTATTTTCTGTAATTCCCTGCCCAGCTGTACGTGCAGATGTGARTGCTGAGGTGACCTGTCAGATTTCATTTGTTCATCTGTACAATGGAAATGACTTGATTACCTTTTTTATCATAATGTGGATAGCAAAAATATTTTTTTTACTTTGGGGTAAATGGCCAGCTCTTTTTACCACAGTCCCTGCAGCTGATGAGGGAGCGCTGTGAATTATTGCTGTTCCATTTTTACTGAGGGAGAGCCCCACTCTGATAAAAGATCAGGATCACATGACAGTGCTCAACAATTCACTGCAGGTGCCCATTAGTTCCATTTTCATATTGATCCCATAAGCTGATGTGTTGTGCTTTGGAATGTCAGCAGGGCTGGTCAAAGGAAATTTTTTTTCCAATTGTGTGTGACATAATGGAATTAGAATATTCTCCTTTTTCCTTTGGAGCRTCGTGAGCAGTCTGGAGATAAAAGGGTGGCTCTGACTGGTCTTGAAAGACAAATGTGGAAACACCTATGGTGCAAGGTCCATCTGGAAGGTCTTTATTGCATTATCCCCTTATTCAGAGCACCAGGGATTCGTGTGTTGCCGTGGCTATTTCACGGATTAAAGTTGGATATCGCTGCAGCTCAGGCTCAAAGCTTCACAAGTCCTCAAAGCTTCGGGCTTCCATTGAACTTTAGTCTTGGTTTTGAAAATTCATTTAGAATTAAATTAGCTGTAGCGATGAAACCGTGGCACTTTAATAGGAATCATCAGATGACATTTAAACATGATCCTGTAGTGCAGTTGTGTCAGAACCGGTTTGAGGTAAAAAAACCGTGCCTTCAGGCAACATCGTTCAGGAAAGTCACCAAATGCAAATGGTTCCTTTGAACAGAACTCACAATGGTTTGTTTATGTTTTGAGAAGAGGAAAAGAATCCACCTTTGTCACTTGCTGAGACGTGTGAATTGGAATTGAATCCACAGTCCTGAGYGCCTCGAAAATCTGGATCCTGATCTGGACCCCGAAATGCATCTCTCAGCTTTACAGAGCAAATAATTCGACGGTGCTTCCAAACCCCTTTGGACTTCAGCAATGTTCTGACCTTTCTGTGCCTCTTGCACCTCCTCCCTTGTTTTTTCCTTTAATGAGGGTGTGTCACATTGGAGCYGTGGGTCTTCAGGGCTTCTTACTAATTTCTCTTGACTCTTCCTAGTTCATTATTTTACAGCAGTGGACTTTTCTAAAGTTAAAGATGAGCTTTCAACGTTAGAACCTGCACACAAACACCTGCCAAGACACTGGCACGAGCTGCTGGCTGACAGAGTTTATTTATCTAACAAGTCGTGGTTGCTTGGTAAAGTGCCTTCAGCCCACCTTGTTTTCCATGCAATTTCCCTTCCAGTGAACAAAACTGGATGTGATGTGTCAGACATTCAGAGTGTTATTCACACACAGATAATAGTTTACAATTTTTTTTGCCTCCCCCCCTGTTATTTATATATTCCTTTGTTGGAAGAGGGGGAAGTTCAGGGTGCCAGGTAGAATTTGGCACTGCTAGACTGGGTCAGAGTTGAAGTGGGTTTGGAAATTTCTCTCTTTTCACGATAATTATTCTCCTTAWAAGTGATGGGTGCAGTTCAAGTAGAAGTATTTCAGCATCCTTCATGAGAGGATGCTTGAAACAATTAATCTGAGTCCATTTGCTCAGCTTATTAAAGCCCATTTAATGCAAATTATTTGGCTGTTACAAGTAGAGGCATTTTAAAATGTATTTATCTTTGATTTCCTTGATATCCTTGATATACTTGAATATACTTAYTTGGTTTTCACCTCTAAAGAAATCAAACGTAACCAGAATTTTCCTTACCCTGCCCTGTGTCTCGCAATGGCCTTGCAGAGTTTCTGGACTCAGAGAGAAGCTCAGTTTTGGTGGAATTTTCCTCTGGGGTTTCATCAGCACAGCAGTTGCCCATTTCATCTCTGACTTTATCAAATAATACAATAGTTCATGTGCTGGTTCCTGGCTTCATGTGATGCTGAGAGCTCCTGAATGTCAGCGTTCTTCCCACCTGACACAGAGGGGTGACCCGAGGGGGTGTCAGAGGCTCCAAGGATGTGATCTGCCTCACGACTGTCTCCARGATRGAGGACTGAGACCCCAGACTCTGAAGGGAGCCCCCGGCCTGGTTTGAGGTGGAAGGTTTGCCAAGAAGGAAAGAAAGCACAGTATTTCCATCAGTGGGCAGTGGAGTTTGGGGGTTTTGGTTCTTACTGGTAACTGGGGCTTAATCTCACTTTTGGGTGTCATTTAATGGCTCAGGTTATTGTTGTTGGTGGCCAAGTGAGCAGCCTTTGTTGAGGAGGGTGATTGGAGTTCCCAAATGTGGACATTGGCTTTGGAGGGAGGAGATGCTGTGTCTGGAGTGCAGCTGGGCGTGTTTGCTGTCCCTTGGACTGGTGGGAACAGTTTAACTGGACRCAGGTGCTGCCGACCACAGGTGAGCTTTATTGCACACAATTATTAGTTATTGTTCAGTGACCACGGGGGCCTGCAGCTCCTGGGGAGCAGCCAGCACTTTTTTGGGAATTCGTCCCATTTGCACAGTCTTCTAGATAAAGTTGAGATCCTAAAGTAGTCTCTGCTCCAGTGATCACACGAGAGTMAGGAATGCTTCCAGAGGATATTTCACATTGATGGGATGTTTTCGCTCCCAAAGGACCTTTCTTCTTCCATCYGCAGAGTAAGTTCGTATTTCTGGGCACCAAATGGGGGTGAAAAGCTCCATTTTCTGTTACCTGTGCTCTGTTTTGTGCATTTGGTTATCCAAATGTTACTCTAATAAGCTATCCAACCTTTTTGGAAAACAAACTGGGGGTTGCCAGCCTCTGCTTTTGTTCTGTTTGTTATTGAAGAAATACACTCGGGTTTATATTGAAATTTACTGTACTAAAAGGGCACAAAAGTAAATAGCACTCTACATAAGTCCAGGGTGAATATACACCCCCTCACCTCAACCCCCCCTTTATAATTTTTAATCTGTCTCACCACATTTCGTGTTTTAWCCCCTCTTAACTGAGGAGGAAATCAAACAGTGTGAGCTTTTTGGGAGTCTGTTTTGAGGAACAGAAAATGCAAACCACATGGTCCGTTCCCCRTGTGAAGATTTAAGTGGAGAAATCTTTCTTCATTGGGAAAACAAACTCTGCTGGGTTTACTAAGTGACATTTCAAAGCAGTTGGAGATGAAAGGCCTGCGGTCTAATCCATTGCATATGTGATATTTCCTAGTGGATAGGTGTTAYGTTGAAAAAAGACGCCAGGGAGGTGCAGTAAAGCTGAGGGGGTTTTGGTCGGAATTGGTCGTTTAAAAATGAGTCTAATCACGTTTTTCTGCCTAAAAAGTGGCAGATACTCASGACCAGAAAGTCACAGTTAGAGTAACTGTTCAACACTTTGCACTGTGATACTTTCAACATGACTCTTTCTCAAGCTGTAGCAGTTTTAGCTGAGGCTTTTCACGCCGTGTGTTTTCTGACTGATTCAGAAGAGTCTCTGTGAAGTGGTTCAGTTGTTTCTGAGAACAAAGGCAGCTGGAGGATCCTGAGTTCTAGCCAGCTAGAATCATTTCCAGGAGCAGCACTAGTTGGGTTAAATCCTGTGATTTTCCCTTTTGGAGGCAAAGATAGATGGTGTTTTCCTAAATCTCTCTTTCTGAAGTGATGATGATGTATGAATGCTAGCATTCATTTTTACTAAGTAAGATTCATGACTGCAGATAACTCCTGCAAACACGTCCCTGCATTACAAAAAGGCACATAAAAAGGGGGATGAAAATATTTTTGAAGCTTTTTGGTCTAATTCCACGAAAAATCCATTCAAAGTTGCCAGACTTTTCGAGTCTGAAAATTGGGTTTAGTCTGCTCTTCGTACAGAATTGAGGTGGTGGCAGCAGCGTTACTCTGGGAGTGTTGTCCTGGGGGAGCAGGGGATTTTCCTGGGCTGCCTGTGGGATGGATTTCCCTGGGTTTGCTGCTCGTGGTGGGCTCAGTTTGCAGGGTGGGAGCAGCAGAGCTCTCAGTGCCTCCTTCTCCGAGGACGATGGAGCGCTCAGGGCACGCCAAGGGTTAAGGAACAGGTGCTCACCCAGGGGCTGCTGTCTCATTCTGCACACAGGATGGATAGCTTCCTGGGAAAAAATCCCAGTTTGGGGGCTGAAGGAGGGTTTTGTCTGCAGGCTGGGGCTCTGTTTGTCGCAGAAGCTGGAAGGTGTGGGGATGGCTCGGYGTGGGTTTAACTGGGCAGTCTGACAGAGCAGCTCTGGAATTTGGGTGAGTGATGTGGCTCTCAGTGATTTTCACACTCGGTGCTGGTGGCAGCATCCTAGAACGTGTTTTTAGCAGCTGTTGCTTTTATCTTCTTTTGCCAGAGTTGGGGTTAAATGCAGGAGACTGCGTTTCTTGTTCAGACTCAGATGTTTATTAATTCTTATCKACAGTACAGTCTTCCAAGCTGTGAGTTCTAACTAACAAAGTGAAAACTGGCTCTGTCTCTAACCCTTTCCGATGCCTTTTTAGGATAAACTGTCCAATTATGAAATGACACCTAAATTATTTTTACTTCTAACCCAATAACCAACCACCCGTGGTCAGCAATGTGGATTTTTCTACCCAATTACAAAACATCACCCAGAGCCRTGAAGAAGAAGGTGAAAAAGAAGGACTCAGCCTCTGCCCTAAATCCTTCATCTTGCTTTATATATCTATTACTGTATTCTAAACYCTTAAACTCTAAGTTTTCCACCCTGTGATGTCACACACTTCTATCCAAACTCCACACCCACAATCCCAGTGCTGTCACTCAATTTTGGGAGCCTTTTCCACAGCCTCAGGTCCAATGCAGTGTTTGCTTGGGGGTCAGTGCCTGTCAGAAATTACAGAAATTACAGAAATCTGGAATTCCAAGTGCCCAGGGTTCCAACAAACAGCCCTTCCAAGACCTCAGCCTTGTTCTTAGGAACCAAAAGCAAGCCCCAGAAGGAAGACAGGCAGAGGATATCTGGTTCTGGGCAGCTTGTGTTTCCTCTCTGAGATTTCCCTCAGYGTTCAGCACTCCCCATTTTCTGCATCCTTCTTTTATCTTCCCTTGCTGGAGCCAGCCGTGCTGGATAAGTTTGCRGGTTAACTTGTGTCTCATGGAAGGAGCAAAGATTGTGGAAGGACAAAGAGAAGTTGAGTAACAGTCTGGGGAATTGTATTCTGTTCATGTTCCTGCTGCACAGCACTATGCTGGGAAAAAAAGAGGCACATTTCTGTTATGCTTTGATATATTTTTATAGCTGTCCCTAATGGAGGCAGGAGATTTGATCAGAACTCGCACTAATACTGAATCCTTCAGAAAATCAGGCCACAGGTTTTCTAAATTAGGCATCTGTATTAGCAGATGCTTCCGAGAGTGTAGCTGCTAATTTTGCTGTGCTGCAGTTCAGCCTTTTAAAATCATGGAAAATTCTGTTCAGGCAAAGGGCTGTGTAAGTAAATGTATTAATATTTCTGAAGTGTGCTGTATAGTGCCATGATAAGCTGCCAAAAAAGTTTATCAGAACGTTCATAATTCAGGGCAACGCTTGAATATTGTGTCTTGAATGACTGCATGGGGTTATACATAATGATAAAGAAATGGTGAGCAGCTGTCTGTTCTGTCAGCCTTCCTCACAAGTGCTCTGGAAGAAATAAATTGTCATTAAAGGCTGTCTCTTAATGCATATGTATGTGGGGATGAATTAAGTTTAAGTCTGGATTTCCTTATTACTTTTTTAGTGCTTTCCTTGGCAAACTTAACGTTCTTTTTTTTGTGAAGGAACCTTCTGGCTCATTGTAGGCTATTCCTGCTGCTTTTAATATCCTTTGAGATTGATTCATGAAGTGCCAACATCTTGAGCTGTGGAAAAAGGGTAAGAATCCTAAAGAAAGACCCTGGATACACGAGAATAAATTTGAACTCAGACTCTTTCTGTGCCACTTTGATCTGAAAGAGACATCTTGTGATTCAAAGGAGCTTTGCTGTTAACTAAGACCATGAATTTAGTCAGCTCCATTTTGATTAAAAACTGATAGCATTAGCAAAATATATAAAGGCAACATCTGGTTCAGGTTTCTTGGAGTGATATTTTAGAGAACTGGAAGAGCTGTGTCTGGTAATTTTTGRGTGTGTCTGTATGTGATAACTGCTCAGAGGAAAAAAACGTGGCTGGATGAGTTTGAGAAGGTTTTTACATTGGTGATGTTCAGTGATGAATGTTCTGGTAGAGGGTGGGTTGGTTGGTGTGTGTTTCCCTTCCTCTGGCTGAGAGCTCAGCACAGGAGAGGGAAGTTGTGAGGGAAGCAAAGCAAATGGAAGTGGAGGGTGGAATCCATCAGGGGAAGGATGGCGGGATCCCCGCAGACCTGGAGGAGGTGGTGATGGGCCCAAATGCAGCTTGGAACTGGATCCTTTGAAAATTYACCAATACTTTAGGTCATGGCAAGGAAAACGTGGCTTTTTGGCTTCTTCAGGTCTCTGAGCAGAGGGCAGGAAAAACAGGATCTCAAAGCAGCATTTTCCTATAAATCAACCAAGTGGCCACCTTGGGCCTGCTGTGTGTGCTCTGAGCAGTGTCAGGAGGATCTGCCTTTCCCTTTCTGCACGCTGCATGCAGAAGAAATAATTTCCCCCCCAGAAAATTGTAGAATCCCCTAAAAGCTCTTTGCAGCTGTCAGGGCATGAGGATTCAACACACTGCACAAAGGGCTGAGCATGTTGAAGGTCAGGAATGGTATTGACCTGTATGGTTGATGAAAATATTACAAGAACCTCCCCCAGTTTTTTAAACTGATGCATTTTTTAGGGTTGAGTTTAAATTTTTTCTAGGCTTCAACAACAAAAGTCYGACTTTCTTTAAGATCTTTATAAATATTCCTGCTAATTAAGCTATTGACAGTGAAGCTGAAAAAAATCCACTTACAGATTTTTGAGTGTAGTGGTTAATGCTTTGAGAATTACGTTGTCCATGGTGTGAAGTTCCTTACACTCAGCTTACAGAGTGAAACTTTATTTGAATGTCAAAGTGGTAATTTCCTTCGGCAAGGAGCAGAAATAGGCTTAAGACACTCCATTAATTAATTTATTTCAAAGAAAGGGAAATACTGAGTGTTTAGAGAGAAAGATAAACAGGAGTGTCCTCTTTTAAAGTCTCACAGAAGTCTGTTCAGTGGGTCTAGAGTTCCTGATACTTCCTAGAGTGGCTGTCAGTGCCTTACCTGATGATATTTTCATCTGTTTACTGACACATCACCACTGAACTATAGAACAGGAGATTCTTTAGCTGATAATTCAAGCTTTTATCCTCCTATCCTTCTTGAAAGAGGGCTTACTTGAAAGAAAAAATAAATATTTTGTGGATTCTTTTTTACCGTGTGCACGGAGAACAGTTATTTGTAGTTCTGAGGGCTTTCTTCTGGGACCTGTTTTGGTTTCCTCAGGAAATGTACCTTATTCTCTTTTTCCTCCCTCAGATGTCATCTATTAAAAACATCTAAGGGGACGGTGGTGTTCAAATAATTGTAACTGAGAAGAGAAATCTTTGGTTTAGGCAGCACAGAGGAGCAGTCTGTGTCTCAGAAACCTTCCTTTAATAAGCAGCAGTGACCTGGAGGCTTTCTCCTGAGCTGAGGTGGTGTGCTAGCAGGGAGATGGGATGCATTGCAGATRAAAGCCAGGCTGAAATGCAGGTTTTTCCTGCAGCCCCAGCAGCTCAGCTGGGTGTGCTGTGCACWGAGAGCAGCTCAGTGCAGCACCAGGCTCCTCCAATTGCTGCTCCTGTCCGGAGAGGCTCAGCAGGGACCTGCCTGAGCTCCTCCTCAGCTCCCACCTGCCTCTGAAGATAAATCCACCAATTCAGCAGCAGGTGCACATTTGGGTTCTGGCCAGATCATCCTCGGCAGAACAAAGTTGGTTTTATACTTTGTTTTCTGGATGTGGCCATTATGTTGGCCAAGCTCCCGTCGTAAATTATTTTTATGTGCCTAATTCATCCTCRATGAAACAGAGCAATCCATTAAGGATTCTGCACTGTTGTGTGTTCTTGTGGTGTATGACATCAGTAGAATGCCACAAGTTAATTACATTCTTAATTACAGCTTTGTATTGAATTAGGGATGTATTATCCATAGAATAATTGAAAACCTGCTGAGATCACGTCTGGTAACATCTAATTGTACGCCATGATTTTTTCCTCCTAAACCTTAAATAAAAACTGGCATTTCATTTAGCATGGTTTTAATTAATTGACATGAGAAACGTAATTAGAGCTGAGGCAACAGACCAACTATTTTAAAAAAACCGCTCAGGAATTAGTGATATTTTGGGGAACAATTMACAGTTTTCAGAGCAGGCTCTATTCTCCTGCATTTCTGGACAAACCTTGAGCAGGCACAATTGAGGAGAGGAGTTGTTGCTATCAGAAGCAAGGAAGGATTTGAATGTTCAGAGATAACTTGAGGAAACTCGATCTGCTCACAGCTTCAGGCACAAGAAACCCAAGAACAGCCCAGGAGGAGCTGGAGATGTCAGGATTTTCCCAAATGTTGGGGAGGACAGGGCATGGCTGTGTTGTACCAGCAGCAGCAGAGTTTCCTGGTGGCCTGAGAGGYRGAGAATTTTCTTTGCCARCTTTGATKGTCTCCGGTGGAATTTCCTTCTGCCTGCCAAGAGTTTCACCTCTGCATCAGCSAGAGCTGCTTGTGAGTTGGGCTGGTTTCCCCCTCTGCCCTTGTGTGGTTTGGGAGCTGCTTTGCCACCCAACATCCAAAGAGCTTCAGGTAACAGGGAAAAAACTTCCATTTCCTCTTTTCTTTCTTTCTGCTGCTTTGCTTTAGCAGATTCTTGCCCTGAATTTCAAGGCTGTGGGTTAGGCAGGACCTGGTAGTGAGAACAGTGGTCAGGTGGTTGGCCAAAACACTGAGCATCTTTTCTCCTTGTTGGTAAAAATCTGGTCTGGGATCTTAAAGAAAACTCACTGGACTTTAAAGAAGTCATCTGAGAAGKAAATGCAGCTGAACAGGGTGTTCAGTGACAGAATTTCTGAGCCTGACTTCTAATCAGAAACTTTGRGTCTGTCCTTTTTCACTTTCCTTTTGTAGGAGCCTTGGAAATTGTTTGGTTTGTGTTTTGTTTGTGCTTTGTTTAACAAATTATGGGTTTTTTTTCTATTGGTGTTTTTCCATAGAGACAAAGCCTTTCATTTAAATCCACCTACARCAAAGCTTTAATTCCAAGGTGAAGAATAATGCCCTTTGGCTGTTTGCAGACAGATTTATTTATTTCAGGACATACAGTTATTTCCTGTGCATAACCTGACTTAGAAGTTTTGTTGGTTTTTTTTCTGTTTGCTACCTYCAGAATTAATATTCACCATTCAGACCTGCCTGTGCAGAAATCTGCCATCTGCTTTGTTGTCTAAATGGAGAGCATATGCAGGGGTGACAGGGCTGTGTGAGAGCAGGTTTGAGAGATCTCGCTGTGCTTGGACACCAGCAGAAAAACCCTGGGCACATCAACTGAAAGCTGGCTGGCAGCCATAGCACACAGAATGGAGGGAACGTTGGCCTAAAAGACTGGATTGTGTCAGGCGTGACTAAGCAGGAATTTTAGCTAAAAATGCGTCGGCAAATTGAATGCTCGGAGCAAAATAAGGACGTTCATGCTCTTATCTTCGTTCCCTTCGAGGCTGGGTTTGAGTTTTGATATTAAAAAAAAATCGAGGGAGGGGAGGGAAAGGAAGCTCTGCCGAGTGTTCCTTGATTTTTAGGAATGCTGATGGAGGTGGCTGCTGACTATTTTGCCATGGCTGTGTTTACATTCCTGGTGGAATATGCGTGCCCTTTACTGGCCTGTGCCTCGTGGGGCACTGGGCTGTCAGTCAGGCAGTAAAATACTTTAATTACCCCCCTGCACCAGCCAGAGCACAGAGAAAGGCTGGGAGAGGATGAAAGGAGCTCACTTCAAGCTTACTTTGTGACTGTCAGARGAATGATAAACTGTAAGTCCTGGCTATTATTATSCCTCCTTTCTCCAGGAAGGGCATTCCTGATGGGAAGAGGTGTTGGGGTGGATGTGCTTTGTGGGTCCTGCTCTGAGTGTCTGAGGGATGGGGATGGCCACTGCAGGGTGCTGCCTCCATGGACTCTTATCCAGCAGCTCAGATAACCCAGGGCTGAGAGGGGGAGAGATTCCCTCCCCCTGCTGCAGGACCATTATGTGTTCATAACAGACTGTTGATGGTATTTTTCTTAACTTTTTCTTCCCTTCAAACTATTAGTTTCTTTTTTTTTTTTTTTTTCCCATTGACATCAAAAACACTTCCTGTCTCAGGTAGAGATCTTCAGCAGTTAACTTGTGCTCATGTGGAATAAATGGGAGCCCCTGTTGCTCTAAGGTTTCTGAAAAGCTGTCCCAATTAATTAATAAACAGGTAGGAAGCTTTGCTGAAATACATGACCCTGCCTGCTCAATCTTTTTTTTTTTTCCTGGCCTGCTGTGTTCTTTGTTCATTACTTTTCTAATGATTATGTATGCAGCTCAATGAGCAAATCACCATATTCATATTTGTCCTCTACTTGGGCTCAGCATGTCAAACACTGCTGTTCTGGCAAGGTTCAGGGCACTTCTGGAATGGGAGARCAGGGCAGCCAGAGGCTCACAAATTAGTTGAAAGTTAATTCTTCTGTAGCTTTGTTCTACTCCTGTATCTCCATGTTCTTGGGAATATAGGGAGTAGGGGATTTAATAATGGAGCAGATATTGTGGTTACAATAAAAAAAGGGGTTTTGGAGCTATAAACCATTGCCTGGCAGTGAGGGAGTGCACTCAGCCCAGCCTGGAGTGAGCAGTGGCCATCGTGTCACTGCTTGGACCTGGGACAGAGCTGGGAAATCCTCTGTGCTGGGAGGAGCACTGGGGCAGGAGGAGTCAGCTGTGGGAAATGGTGGCAGAACCTTCATGCAAAGCTGATCTGTTGGACTCACATTTCCAGAAAAGGCTCCTCTGGTTTCCCAAAGTCAKGGAATGCATCAGTGAGGACACAAACCGTGTGTCGGGCACAGACAATTCCTCTCTGAGATCACATCTGCATCCAGGCTGTTTGCTCTGGATTGATGTTGGGATGAGCTTTTGGGGGCAAAAAAAAAAGGGGATCCAACAACCTGAATCGGTGAATTTAGGGAACTTAACTTTTCTTGCTGTGATTTCTGGCAGATTCCTGAAGGCTGGAGAAGTGAGCCCATGAAACGAGCTGACAGTAATGGGCAACAGTGTGTCTTCCCATCTCCCTCCAGTACTGCCTGAGCCTCCCATTTTTCAGTGATAATGCTAAATGAAGTACGAGCTTGGACAGCAGCCAGGTGTCAGCACATGGCAGAAGGTTTTAATTCTGCTTTTAGAAACTAGATAAGTGGTGTGCTAATATAAGCTAATAAAAGCACAACCTCTCTTCTCAGTCGGACAGCTTGAGAGGGAAGATGATGATGACACTGCCGTGTCGTAGGGTTTTGTGCTGGAGCCTGGTAAAGCTCTGATGATTACAGCTGTCCCTGCAAGGTGCTGCCTCACTATTATAACATCTATTTGCTTATGTGCAGTGGCAGAGCAAGCAGATACATTAGTTCCCTGGGAAGCTTTTTTGTCTCTCGATTATGTGCTTTTCTCACAGTTGTGTTCGGACTCGGGCACTGCTCAGGATTCATCAGTGCTGTCGTCCTTTTCCATCCCCCTCCCAATTCCAGCRCTGGGAGCTGTGTTTCTGAGCAATCACCGGGTTATTGCATTTAGCTGCTTCCTCTCGGAGAGCTCCCAGTTTCTCTGGATGTGCTGGAACTTGTGCCCAGGACMAGCTGATTGTGCTGTGGTCTGTGCATTCTGATGATCTCTGCAGACATCTGGTTTCACTGAAGGAATTCAGACCCGAACGCCTCTGAATGCACAAATGGACTGAAATTAGTGTTTTTAACATTAACTGCAGTGGTGCTTTTTAGCCTTTTCCTCTCATTCTCAACACAGATTTTTAACTCCTTCCACTCTCCAGCAAGYCTGTGCTTGAGTTTGTGTGCACTCCTCTGTAGCAGAGGAGAAATTCTGCTTTAATTTTATGGCTTTTAAGTATTTTAAATGTGGGATTACTGTGAATTGTTTCAGAGWGGTCAGTGAAAAGAAAGTGCCCACCTCTCCTGTTGTGAGGCTGGCTCCRTTGGGGAAGGTGAGCATTTCTCCCCTACAAAATGCCAATTACAGAGGAGCTTCATTTGGATGTTTTTGGCACTGAGGAATTTCGGGATGCCAGTCTGGATTTGCAGAGGARAGCGCTGTTTTCAGTGCATCAGAAAAACTGGATCTGACTTCTGCAGTGCTGCACGGGTGCATTTAAAAGCTGCAGCTCCTCTGCAGCCGGGGTTGCTGAGCAGATCCAAAGCTGTGCCAGCACACTCGGAAGTGTYTCGATGGCTCCTTTGCCAGGCTGCTGTTTGCCAGCTGAATTTAGCATTCTCCTTCCCCTGATCAATGAATAGATTTTTCCCTCAGATCCTCTTTTATTTTTCGGTTTCCTCTGCGGCGTTTTTTTTCCCCCCGTGGAAGATGAAATCTGTCACAGGGGCTTAGATTTATTAACTGCTGCCTGAGTCGCTTTRTGTGTGATGTCAGGGCGGGAGAGGAACTGATTGTATCCTTAGAACTGGCTTAACAGAAAGGCTTTGGATAATTCCGTAGATTTTTAAGATGTTGTGTTGGCTTAAGTGATTAGCGTGAAAGCTTCAAAGAAGACTAAATATTTAAGGCTTTATTCTGCCCTTACTTGTACCCGCGCATATCTCTGGATTTTCACATTTGGATGGGAAAGTAATTCTGCGTCTCCCTTCCACCCTTTCCCTTTTTCACCTCTCCCCCAGTGGGATTGCCCAGGGTTGGTGTTCTCCCTTCCAGCAGCTATGGAATGCTGCCAGGGCCGTGGCACTGGGGGAAGGCAGAGGGAGGAGTGGATCCTGGTGGCACATGGGACATTGTCACTCCCTGTCTTCAGCCATGGCTGCTGAAAGCTGCTCTCCTCCTGATCCCATTTGCCATCTGTGACAGTGCTGGAAGTAGGAACTGTTCATTCAGTCAAGGTGAGAAGCTCCCTCAGCCTGGGAGTAACCTTTTACAGTCCCATCGGGTGTTGTGTGTTAGTGAAGGCAGAATTCCGGGTGGGAAGGACTGACTTGATCCTCTCTGTTCCCTCAGAGTATTTCCTTAGGGCTTTTCACAGCTCACGTGTGGGTGAGCTGTGGGTTTTGTCTTTGCTAGGTGAGTTCTGGTTATTCCACTGCTCTTCAGCTCCCCTCTCAGAAGTTTCTGCCTGCAGGGGTGTGCAGGGATGCAGTTCTAAGGGAAGTGTGCATTCCTTGGCTTGCAGCACCACTGCAGTGTGCATTCCTTGGCTTGCAGCACCATTGCTGTGTTTTGGGGCACCCAGGTTTGCTGCAGGGCCGGGCTGGGTGGCACAGCTGGCAAATCCTGCCAGCCCAGGTGAGGTATCAGTCACTGCCAGTGGGGGTTGCTGAATCGATCAATAGGTGTATTTTCCTCATTGTCCCTGTCACTGGTGCCCGGGGGGCTGAGGCAGGTGTGTGAATTGCATCAGCAGGGCAATATTTGCCTTTTGCCCCAGGCTGCTTTCCTGGCCCTGCCTTTGTATCCTGCCAGGTCTGAGGTGTGAGCTGGGGACTCTCCAGGTCTGTCCCCAAATTACAGATTACAGCAAACCCTCACAGGAGCACTCCTGGAATTGTTCAGGACTCTGTTGACACTCAGAGTGGAGCTGCTTTCCCCAAGAACGGGCTGCTCAGAGCCATTCAGCCGTGGAGCTGACGTGTGGGAGGAGTGTCCCTCTCAAATGTCACTTGCAAGGAAATAAATCTGATAAGTGTGGCCTGAGACAGGTAATAAACTGAGCCTCTGGTCAGCCTTGTGCTCTGTGGTGACCTCTGCCAGCCACAGCAGGCAAACAAGGGCACTGCTGGACCGTGGGTGAAGGAAGATGCTGATGGTTCAAGATGTGGAGGGAGTTCCASCCCTGGAAAAAAAGCCCAGAGGACTTTTTATTGGAGCTTTGAAGGGCACAGCAGTTGCTGTGATGAGTCACTGCTTCTGCCAATTTGTAGTTGAAAGGTGGGCTCTCTTCATTCAGGCGGATTGGTGGTTCTGAAGAAAGCAAATTTAAGTTGGTTTTTAATCCTTTTTTTTCCTTAAGTAAGAGCATTGCTTTTCTCCCAGCTGTGCAGCAAGTGAATCTGATTGCTTTCAGTTGTTCCTTTGTGGAATTCACTTACGTTCCCTCACGGTAACTGAGGCAGTGACTGACTTTTTCATTATACTTTCCATAGCACAGATTGGCATAGAAGGTCCCTCTTGATCTTTCAGAAGTGGAATTGTGATTCGGGAGAAGGAGAGAAGGGGGGAAATCTTTTAACTTCTCCCTCTCACACACCCAAGTTCTTTTTTTTTAATAGTTCTTGTGCAATGAAGTATTTGCTACTGCTTAGTGAAATCACTTGGAATTTAATCACTGAGGTGGCAAATGGTGAAGTTTGAGAAGCTGATGAGGAGTCTGTGGAGCTTTGGAGTTGATGGTGGAAGGCTGTGAGCTCTAAGGGGGGTCTAAATTCAGGAATTCTGCATCCCAGAGAGAGTCAGGATGAACCTTGGGCTCATAGGTGAGGAGCAAGATTCAGCTGATGCTTTGGGTTAAGATCTACTCTAACCTGGCTCTTCCCCACTTGGTACTTGAAAAGAAAGTAAAACCTAAACTGAACATGGAGCACTCTGTCAGGGTGGGTACTTTTGTTATAAAAGTCATTATTCTTATTTTCTTTTGGTAAGAGGATGAGGCTTCATTTCACCTCTGCAATAACCAAGATACAACATGTCACAGAGACCAGTACATTCATTTAGCTGTTTGCTTTGGTACTTCTTTATGCTTAAAACACACTCAAACTGTGTTCCTGACTATTCCCTCCCTCAAAAAAAAAAAAAGTTAATAAAAAATTGAGTGTGTAAATATGTTTATAGAAGTATTKTGATGAACTGCTTCCCATATGAAGTTCCCATATGAAGCTGTTTTAAGAATAAAAAGTTCCTTTAACGCAACAATCTATTCTGAGAGTGAAAAATAAGTGCACCTGTAATAACCAGGGATTTGTCCCATGAAAGCCAGTAAAGAAAATATGTAAACAATCCGAGAATAAATAGATTTAATAAACAAGTAAAACGTCTTTTACTAACCAATAGAATAATTAACAAGAACACTATTAACCAATTAGAAGTTACCCTCAAAGTTTATAAAAACTGTATAAAAGGGAGCATGCAGCCATAATAAAAATCCTTCTGAGCCTTCTGAAAACTTCACCGCGTCACTCTTTATGTCGTTCCCACCCTAACAACAACAAGAAAGGAGTGTAAGAACTGGTATTTTCCATGAGGATGTTAGAAACACTCAGTGCATTTCTTATAAACACTCAGTGCGTTTCTCCATGCCCCGAGCACGTCAGTCCCTTTCTGTGGCTCACTCTGGAAGAGTTCAGGCGATTGAACCGGTTGGATTTGTAATTGTATTGGTTTGGAGCCCGTTTATTCCCAGTTCCTCCCACATCGCTTCCTTTGGTGTCACTTTCTGCAGTTCAACCATCGCTCATCAGTTCCCCCTTCTCACCTCCTTTACAGGCTTTAAGAAAAGCGATGCTTTCACAGCGAGTCCGGGAAACACCTGGGTTTGTATCCCCTAACACTTTTTATCCTGCTTTTGTCCCTGGGAAGCCGGGCCGGCTCCCGTTAGCTCAGCAGGGAGCAGGAGCTGGGGGGGAATTTGCAGGCTCAGAAATGAGCTTATGAGCTCACTGGAAAAGGAATTGCAAACGCTGGGTTCGGAGCAGCATCAAAAACCCGACTTGGTTCTTTTCAGAAGGAAGTGGAGAATGAGAGATGTACGATCTTGACACGCTGCCTCATTTATCTGTATCTTCTCTAAAATCTGGATATAATTAAAATGCCACAAAAGTTTAGCTGGAGCAAAGAAATGTGGAATCCCTGTTAATATTGAAGAAGCCCTTTGACTTAYAGCAGTTGAGAATGTGATGTTGTAGAAAGACTGTTAATAAGGAAGATGCTTTAAAGCTGGGTATTTTAACTATATTTCTAAGTGGAAGGAGTCTTTTTTCAGTGCTGGTATTTAAATACTGTAATTTGCTATAAATAGTGGTTAAGAAAATGGAGACATTTGTACAGTTACGTTCTCCAGTTCTGGTGACTTGAACCTATTTTCAGTAGAAACTCTTCAAATGCATGCTAACTTGCAAAATGAGATTGCAGCGTGCTTCATCACACTGAAAAGCATATTTTACCACAAGGGTTTCACTGGAAATCAATATAGAATATTACACTTGTTAGAACTATTCTAACACTGTTCATTAATACTAAAGAAGCTCCCCCTTTCCCCCCAAGATACTTGGGTTACTTTACTTTCATTCACTTGCTTTGTGACATCTTCTTTACTTTCCTTCTGTAGGAGACTAATTGCAGGAGCTCAGCTATTTTGTGTTTTGAGGAATTAGCCATTAAACAGCACCGACTTAAAATCTTCCTTGATTGATTACATGTAACTGTCTGAATTGCAACAGTAATTCAGTGTAGCAGCCCTTGCTTATGAGGTGTAAAGTAATTTATCCTTGCTAATAAAGCATCATTGTGTGCTCGCTAAGAGAAAATATTGAATTCATTCCCATTACTCTGTGTTTTTGTATCTTGATTCTGTTCGAATTTCTGCCGTAATATGAAAAAAATATTCAATTGTTTCTGTCAGGAAGATGACTTTGAAATCCTTTGCAGTGGAAGAAATCAAGACAAAGAATTGCCGAGCAGAAGTTGTATTCTGTGAATGCAAATAGGTTCTGCACCATAATTAGTGATTTTCTAGGGCTGGACTGGAGGCCCTGTGTTTTCCTGGGAAAACACGTTTGATGTGTACCATCCCTAATTTCTGCAGTCCTGAATGAGCMGGCTGTAATTCTGCTGTAATGAAGCATGTGTTAATGTTACAGCCCTCTGTCCAGCCAGGAGCCAAAACACCATGTCTGACTTTGTAATGAATCTTGCCGTGGTGGTGTTGACTCCGTGGGTAGGCTTTTGTTCCAGACGTGCCCTCAGATATTGCGGGTTCTCATTGGAACCTACAAAGCTTCCTCCACTCGTGCTGGGCTTTGCTCAATTTGCCAACTTTCCTGGAAAGCGTGAATGTTTCAAACCGCTGGGGGAATTGTTTGTTTGTTAGTTTGCTTGTTAGTTTTGGARCAGAGGAATTTAAAACAGTGGAACTGACTAGAACTGGTTCTATTTCGCTTATGTTTCAGCTGTTTGTTTCCATTTGGTTTTCTTTCTTTTTTTTTTTAAGCTGTGAGTCATGTAGAACAGAGATAAGGGTTTGCTGTGTATCTCAAGGTGGAAAGTTTTATTCTTGCAGCCATCAGTTTCTTAGTGTCATTTAATAATGAGCCCTTGTTTCTCTGTTCTTATCAGCAACTTTTGTGTGTGGGTTGTTGTTCCATTCTTTTYCCTCAAATGACACTGTTTGGATTTTTTCATTTGAGCTGCGATTTGAAATCTTGCAGTCGGAGCACTCGGTTTGGCACAGGCACAGTCAGACCCAGGACGACACTCCCTGACTTCAGGGGCTGTTTGGTATTGAGGGTGACTTACTCAAATCCTAATCAAATGAGTGGAATTCCTTCCTCCCTGCAGGAAAAGCCTGCGAGGAGAGTTCTGCTGCAGCTGTGCTCTGCAGAGAGTCCCACAGTGGCCAGAGCAATGTTCCCCAAGCACTGTCCTTGGGCCAGCAGGGCTGGGGGCTGGTTTTGGTGGGGTGGTGGCCGTGCTGATCCCACTGGGATCACATCCTCGTGGCATCCCGAGCTTTGGGGCTGTGCTTTGTGGGTCACAAAGCCATGCAAAGATTGTCATCATCCTGCAGAAGGTCCCACAGGGTGCAGATCAGGAATATGCAAGTGTAAATAAGCAATGCCTGTTGTAAATGTTKGGCTSCRAGGTGGGTTTCTTCAGAATTTATGRCMCTCCCACTCTGCTGGAGAGGCAGCTGTGAAGAACCCTTCTGGTGGAGGTACAGTGAGCTCCAGAATTCTGACATACCTGTCCAAGTGCAAGTCAACSAGCTTCAATAAAGAAAGAGTGAACAATTCTAACCACAGACGGGAAGCAGCACAAGAAAAGTTCAAGTTCAAGTGATAGGAATATGGATAGAAGAGTCTGCTATCCTGAAACTCTGCTGCCCATAATACTCCAGTTTGCTGCTCTTCAGAAGGCCAAACTTCCACGGGTTGTGTTGGTTTTCAGGCATGTGTATGGCTCGGTGAGTTTGCCTATCGAGTCTCCCCCAATTCAAGCGAGCACTTGTATTCTTTGTCCKCGCCGCTCCTCCGCATTAGCATAAGTTGTTACTCCCGAGAGTATGTGTTCATTCATCGCATCTCAGCGTGGCAGTCAAAGAATTAATTACTCCGAGAAGGGACAGGCCTCTTGTAAAAGAGTTTCACAACTCGAGCTTTTAATGGATCGCTGTCCCCCGCTGGGGCTGCGGCGCAGCTTGTCAAAGCATTGGCGGCGGCTGCACGGGTCAGCGCCTCGCAATGCGGGGACACTGTCACAGGAGCCGCGACACCCCTTCCCCCGCCTGATTTACTCGGGGACGAGGGGAAACTGTAAGCCCTCGAGTCGCTGTTCACAGGAAACAGAGTTTGAGATTCTCATTAGAAGCAAAACAAAACCAAACCAAACAAAAAGTGGTGTTTTATTCAAGCCCGCCTTGCCCGCTCCAGCGTTCACCTCGCCGGGTCCTTCCCAGGCTGATGGTCTAAATGCAGCGCTGCTGCCTGGTTGTTTCATTAGCTAATGTCACTTATTGATTTTCATTAAAAACATGTCAGCATTGATTTTTCTAAAGCACCCTCGGAGATGCATTCTGACCCTTTTTTTTTTTTTKTTTTAAATGTTGAATCCGCTGCAGAGTCTCCCACTGAATCGGTCTAAAGCGGGATTATTTTCTGGCTGAGAAATGTTGATTAAATATTTTGATGTACGAGTGGTTAAGGCTGCTTTAAGAACAAAGCGTGCCACGGGGAAATGAACTGAGACAAGGGAGAGGCTGAAAGGGAGGATGCTGTAACCCAGGCACTTTGTCCATTCATGCATTGTTATTTAAAGTTAGCAGTGGAAATAAGCTGAAGGCCTGGTGCTGTGTATGAGCATCAGTTCCCTCTTCAGATTGTGTTGACATGATAGGAGAAAGGAGATATTATTTTGAAATGTTAAATCCGAGTACAGAARAGTATTTATTGTCTTTTACCTCATGATGATGACTTTGCAGGGAGCCTGGTGTGTTTGTTGTGTAAGTTTTCAAAYGCTGACAGTCACAGAATTTAAATTACCAGCTGATTTTGGCACATGCCTGTGTTATTATTTTCCTGCTCTCCTCCTCTGGCTCGTTKTGCTGATTTCTCATATCTGAGAGATGGGTTCTTACACACGTCTGGTGATGAGCAGTGACACGTCAGTGATGTTCTGGGGTCCCTCCCAGTGACTCCAGCACAGCTGCAGGACCCGGAGCTCAGTGCTCYGAGCCTTGTGCTCCTGTTCCCGCCTCAGTTACCATTCACAGGATTGACACACAGCTCAAGTTCAGTGACTGGAAAGTTCTGGTACTGCTGAATTTAATTTTCTGGGACTGCTGAATGGACTGGTGAATTTAAAGCAGTGGCCTGCTTTGGGTAGTAGTGTGCCACAGCAATCCAGATTCGTGTCTGAAAACAGGAAAAGACTTTCAGAGTCAGCTTTGTGTGCACCTCTTTCTAAAGACAGACTAATTGGTTTCCCTGTAACTTTGACTTGCTCCTCCCACCCCATAATCTGGATTTTGAGTAAATAATTTCACTTGTTTTCCTCTAGATTTTTATATTTCTGAGGCAGAAAATGTGATTGCACAGCAGAGTCTAGTCTCTCAGAGAAACACCACTYTACACTCATTAGGTAATTAACAGCTTTATTTGCCTGGCTGTTGCATCTCTCACGTTCTTACACTGCATGAGAGTGTGTTATTGAACAGTAACATCAGCAAACCTGGTGAGGCAGAGGGAAACAACTGCTGTATTACTGGAGTGTAACCCTGGCACTGCTTAGTTAGCAAGGTTCAAGTTAAGTTACGCAATATTTTGGGACGAAAGAAGTTTCGTTAATAGAAAATAATATCAAAAAACTCGGTGTGGATGAACAGCTTGGTGTGTAGAAGTTTCCAACMGTTGCCTTGCCCTAATACTCCCTTTTTGTAGGAGGAGAGTATAGATGAAAAGTACAATTTGAGTCTCCTGTGTGCTGAAAAATACCTGACCAGGTGTGACTTGTGTCATGTGCATGACCCAGCTGGGCAGGGAAGGCTCAGGATCTGCTCTGGGGGCTGTGGGTGACATTGTGCCA
>QVAJ01000056.1:2987705-3028264 GCA_003546035.1 Mixornis gularis
TGTCCCAGCTCCGGAGGTGGCCCCGGCCCAGGAATGCAGCCAAACCCCACAACGTGCCCGGCGGATTGTGCAACCCTACACCCGCGGCTGAGGGAGGGCACCGGGTCCTTCCTCACCCCCAGCTGTCACTCAGCTTAGCCCTAAAGGATAAGCTGATCTTTTGAAGTCGAGGCTTAAAATTGTTGAGGCTGGAGGGTATTTCTGATGGGTTACTGGGGTAGGGAGGAGAGGCAGCAGCGCTGTGGATGGGATCAGCTCTGCTTTGATCACACTCTGGGGTGTTGTGCATACACACACACATTTAATATCTAATTTATTAATATCAAATTTAATATATAATTTAATATATGATTTAATATCTACTGGTTAATGCTTACCCTACACTGTTCCTGTTCCTAAATCAGAGCTGGGGGATGTCTGATACCATCCTTTCCAGAGCTTTTCTCCAGAGCTAAGGAAGAGGTTCTGATTCCTGGTGGCTGAGGAGGAGGTTCTTTTCCCTGATGAAACAATGAGGGGACAGTGAATGAACCCTGACTTGTGGGATGTGTGAATGTGAGCGTAAAATGCTGCCCCAGCTTGGAGATTTCAGTGCTCCTGAAATACAAAAAATTCAAAGCAGGCTCTGGCACAAACCTGCCCAGAGCAATGCACTGCAAATCCAACTTCTCAAGGGGAAACACCTTCCTCTCCCCTCAAACAACCACACCATAAATTCTCCCCCTCTTTTGGTTTTAGTGCTGTTGTAAAAAGCCCAGGCCCGCTTTAAAAACCTGAAACTTTGTCTTACAATGGCCGGGGCTGAGCTTTGAGGCACTGCCACAACTCATTGTCCGTGGAAGGAGCCCAGCTGGGAAGGCTGTGATTTATATCAGCCTGCCTGTCRTGGGGTGAAAGGAATGCCCGGTTTTTCATTTTGATCAAATGTTAGRTTTGAAAACCACCCACTGCTGTAAACTCAGTTGGAGTGGAGAGATGAGATGGAGCACATTGCATGCTTTGTTGCTGAGATAGTGTTTTAAGGCTGGCTGAATCTGTTTCCCATTGCCGAGTGCAGGGAGCAAAGATGTGGATTTAGAAAAGGGAAAACTAAACTGAGTACTTTCTTTTTTTTTTTTTTTTTTTTTTTGTTTTCAGTGAAGTAGAAGATGGGGTGAGGGCAGTTCAGGAACATGTGCTGCCTTCAGTGCAGACACGAAAGGAGGAAAAATCTTCGGTGTAGATGASCGTGTAGAGAAAGATGGGGGTGGAATTAATGGGGGTGGAATTTTCCAGAGGGACTGGCAGAGATAATCACCTAGTTCCCACTGAAAGCTGCTGGACCTGCCTTTATGCCTAAAACTGGGAGGGGAAGACAAAATAATTCTGATCTGTCTCCTTTTATGAGATGTACAGTTTCTCCCATCCCCTTGTTCTAGTTTTTATTTTGTCTTCTGTTTAGCAGCTTTCACATGGACTGTCCTTTCTGAGAGTTTGGATGMTGATACAATTCCAGAACCATGATATTCTTTCTGTTTAAAATGCACAATAGTTTCTGTGGCTTTTTCTTSTCTTGGCTGTGTTGGCAACAGCACAGAGGGCTTTCCCTGGTTTAGAGTTTCATCACAAATTTCCAGCTTGGACTGCCCTTAAGGTATAAAAGCATCTGATCTGAGTTTGTGGCTTTGAGTTTGYGACATTGAGTTTCTGATCTTTCTTAGGTTAATTCTCATTTTGGCTGAGTTTCCTGATGTAGAGTAACATTTTTACCTCATTCATACGACTTCGCATTCACTTAGTTCTAAAACGAGCATCAAAAAACCAGAATCTGAGATTTGATGGGAGCAGTCCTTGCTAAGATTGTGTTAAATAAAAGCTGTGAGGAGTTCCTGGGGGCTCCTGTGTTAAGAACATAAAGAATTCTTTGCTGTTGAGTGTCTGTAGACTGGTGATCATAATCTTTAGAYAGTTCTGTGCCATGCTCATGAGCAATTTTTATGATTAAGGGTYGACTGCTCTGAGTAAGAAAACCATTGTATCTTGCTCTGCTGCTGCTCCATTTGTAAATGTAAAATTAGGAGATGCAGATAATTTCCCTGCTCTGCCACCACAGGCTCTACAACCTTGGGCAAACCACGTCTGTGCTCCCCTGACACGAGGAGCCATAACACAGCCTCAGAAGGGTGCTTTGAAACTAAGCACGTCCAAGATTAAAATATTATGGTGACAGTGGTGAAAAAAAAAACCCCAGTGTGCTCTGAGCAGTGCATTTGATCAGTCCTGCAGGTCACAGGAGATTTAAAGGCCATCTGTGGTATGACTCCATTGACTTCCATAAAGCAGGATCAAACGTGATTCGTGCATCTGTGTGGTCTGACCCCTTTGAATTCTCTGGTCAAGTTCTGTCAGGAAGGGAGAGAAGCACTGAGGTTTGCTATCAATTTTTATGTGGGTCTTTACAGAAAACAAAACCGTGGCAACAGCTGATGGGAGGGAGTTTTCGCAGGTTTTTGTCACAGTTTCAGGGACGTGAGGGGCAAGTGGAGATGTGCCTTTCAAGTTACAATGTAAAAGAACTCTGAATATTTTCAAGGCAGTTAATATGGGTGTTAAAAAGTAAATTATCCCCCCCCCCTTTAAATAGTTTAATGCCAGAGCTGCTGAACTAGAACACCAGCTATTATTTTAGGAATAGTTTAAACCCCTTGCTTTTCCATCTTTTTTTTTTAAGCCACAGGTTACTACAACTTTATTGGTTTTGTATTTCCAGACATAAAGAGGGGAGTTACTCTGTGGCCACATAATTCTGTCCCAGCTGGGAATGGCCAAAAGGGCTGACTGATTACACTCCCTAACAGTGCAAATCCAGGAAAAAAAAAAAAAAATCCAAGGTTTGTTTCATCAGGGCATCAAAGGCTGAGTTTTTTTAACATCATGCTGGTACTGCTTCCCAGCTGGAATGTGTTAACTGCAAACATTATTGTCAGAAATGGCAAACATCAGGTAACATTGCACTGTGGAGCTGGAAATGATTCTCAGCCTTCTCTTGCAGCTCTCATTTTTGAAATCTATATCCTGTCTTTTCCTTCAGAAGTTCCAGCCCTGCGTTTCTTGCTGTTTGGTATTAACTCTGCGCTTGTTCTGTTCCACGTGTGGTTTAGCAGTGGGCAGAGCACCAAATGTCAGCATTTTGGGATGTTCTTGTTGTTCTTCTGTTGTTCTGGTGCTGTGTCTGTACCTGGAGAATCAAAGCAGGGCTGAGCTGGGGCAGGGCTGACTCTGTCTGTCTGAGGCTGTTTTTTAGAGTTGAACAGCCCTGCAGAAAACACTGCAGGGCTCCCAGCTCTGAGATTCCCTGCTGGTGAGAGCAAAGGCCTTGGAAGTAGGGCCTTGAAGCTGTTTCTGAGTAGAAGTGACGTTACAACAGTCTCCYCAGCTTCTGAAATGAAAGTTTGCACAGTGCATCTTAGGGTACCATCAGTAAGATTCTTCCCAGCTGATAAAAGGAGATTATCCATTGAAAAAAGCAGTTTAAGTTCGTTTAAAGTCCTCCTCATTAAGTAAAATGGGAGACTTAGCATCTCTGCATTTTATCATATATTCATRTTAAGTTGCTGCATTTCTATCACTTAGCTCAATCATCTTGGTCTACGATATCATTTGTTTCATTTCTGGTCTTTCTGGAAGAGGTGAAATTATTCACAGCAAAAACTGAAAATATGGAAAAAGCAAACTTTGATGTGACAGAATATTATCATAAAGTGGATTATTGCTTGCTCTTACTGTACCTATGTAGATAGATTTGGTTCCTTGTTACTGGGTTAAAATGTTAATGATAACTATTGCAAGATAACTGGGTATTTATAAGTCACAGAAAAGGGAAAATTTCTGAAATTACTGCTAAATAGGCAATATTAATTAGGGAGTCCTTTGGATCAGTCCTGTCGGGCCCTGGAATTTTGGGGACGTCAATATTTCACAGAAGGACTGAAGCCACAGTCCTGTGATGGAGAGAGATCTGAAAATAGCCAGARGGGTCAGCTCTGATCTCTCTGGTGAGGCTGGAATTTGTCCAGGGGAGTTCTTATCTGTGAGGTTCCCTCCCACACCTCAGTTTTGTGCACACATTTTACAGGGCAGAGAAGGAGGGCTGCTGAAAAGCTGCCTTAGAAAACACAGGCTCTGAAGGGATGGGGAGGAAAAGAGGGCAAATTCTTTTTAATTCCCATTTGTACAAATAATTCGCAGATTAAGGATTTTGGCCGAGCAAGAGAGGCTCAAGGCTGAAATGTATGGCCCCCATGTGGGCTTCGTGTGGAGCAGCTGAACAAAATGCTTCATTTCCAAAAGCCACTGCTCAGCTTCCCTCTCTGTTCTCAGGGAGATGATGAAGAAGAGAAAAGACGACGACTTTGCAGCTGATTAATCACTGGGAAACAGTAATCACTTGGTGCTGTGTTTGGGATCATTATTCAAGGACTTCCAGACAGAAATAAACCCAAGAACTACAACAGTAGCTTTCTCTAATTATTTTTTCTGTGCTCAGCCCTACTTTGTGTATTGAGCAAACCATTCCTCTTCGTCCACTTTGTGGGCAGTGATCTCCGGGGCACAGATTCAAACCATCCTGGGGAGTTTTCATTCTGGAAGCTGACTCGGTGGGACCACATTTACAACTTTAAAAGAGGTTGTTTATTATGGAATTCATTCTAAAGTCACAGCTATGTGTTTATACCATGTTTAAATGTATATATCTCCTTATTATGGAATTCATTCTAAAGTCACAGCTANTCCTTATTATGGAATTCATTCTAAAGTCACAGCTATGTGTTTATACCATGTTTAAATGTATATATCTCCTTATTATGGAATTCATTCTAAAGTCAGTGCTATGTGTTTATAGCATGTTTAAATGTATGTATCTCCTTATTATGGAATTCATTCTAAAGTCATGGATAAGGGTTTATACCATGTTTAAATGTCTATATTTGCTTGAAAAATAGTTTGAGATGGATCTTTGTCGTGTGTAAGTTGGCAGAGCCTCTCCAGAGCAGAAAGAAACCGAGTGGGTTTCCACCCACAGAAGTTTGGAGCCCTTTTGATTTTCCTTTTCTCTTCCGTGTGTTTAATGCACGGAGAAAGAAGACAACCCTCTTTAATCTGGGGAGAATTTAGACACTCATCAAGCACTAAAGAGGCACCATGCCGAGGCTGAGAGCTGAAATCCCAAGGATGAAATCAAGTAATTGCTTTATCTCTTTCTTTTCAGACATCTAGAGAGACGCTTAAAGGCAAAACTAAAAGTAAATGAATGAGTCGAGCCAAGTGGATTTAGAGGCGGGTGGATGAATTAAACTTGGAGGGAAAATAGCAGCAAAGAGGTGACATTCTGTGCAGCTTCCAAAGGCTGCCAACAGCACCATTCAGGCTGCASTGGGGCTCTCCCTCCAGCATCTCACCAAAGGGAAAATGTAAAAAAAAAAAGTCATTAAAGTGTCCTTCATTAAGGACAAAAAGTTTGATGGGAGCTTTGTTTTTTTTAAAGTAGCTTGTAATCAGTGAGCGACCATAAATACTGTGTTCAGCAGTTAACTGTCTTCACGTCTGGAACTGCTCTGAGATCCCCAATATTTGCCCAGGCCAGAGTGATTTTTCTCGTGAATTTAATTTGAGGGATTCGTATTCACAGAAAGCAGAAAAGACAAAAAGTCTAGAGGAGGGAAGGCAGGGAAGGGCTGGGCACTCTTTTTAAATGAGCTATTGAGTCTGCATAACAACATGACCATTTTACAGTCACATTCTGTTGCAGCCAGTTTTTCATACTTTGCAATAGGTTGGGATCTGTTTATTGCTACTGGAGGGCTTTTTTTGTTTTTTTTTTCTCCTCAGCTTTTTCTCATGTAGATGGTTTTATGCTTCTCATCTAGGTTAGGAACAAGAAATGCAAATTTTTTACCAGACTTGAATAACCAAGCTGTTTCCAAGGAAAGAAGTTTCAGGCTTGGATGTTAAGTTCTGGGCAAAGAATTTATGGTATTTTTGAGCTCACTTTGTGTAAACCAGTAAATGAATAGTGATACAGCAAACTTCTGTAAGGCTAGTGATAAAAAGGTTAAAAAAACCTACCAGGTTCTTTCTTTATGGCAAGGAGGCTCCTGGCTTGTTCCTTGTTCAGTTTGTGGGAAAACTACTGACATCARCTTCCAGCTGCAAAATAGGAAGTTTGCACTGCAGACTGCATTTTGCTTCAACCCCAGGGGCCACATTTTCCCAAGCTGAAAAGGAAAGAAATGACCAAATTTCTAGAGCCCTCTAGGTCAGGTCTCAGCATTGCTGCCTCTGGGTGCTGGCTGCTCCCAGATTCCAAATGTGGTAACGCAAGTTCAGCCCGAAAGTCTGCACCCTAGATGTGTTGTAGCTTCAATTTTGGCCCCTGAGAAAGCCAATTAACTCATACAGACCTAATGACAGCTCATTTAATTAGCTGGGGCTATGATCATATTCACTACAGGAGCCATACGAAAATGCCACTCACATTTCACTTTAAGTGTTCTGTGTCAGGCACCRTCACCCAGGAATGAACTGCTGCTATTAAATTCCATAAACAATCATTTGAAATAAAGAGTTGTCACAGGAGCAGASTTAAGCAGCATTTTAATGCCGCATCAAAGGCACTGCAGTGCTGAGAATTACAGAAGTCCCCTCCAGTCAGAAAGAAAAGGTCACCAGGTCTTGGTCATACTCACCTGAGCAGCCGGGTATTACCTGGGTGTGATTTATCTCTTCCTTCTGGGGGTTACAGATGTAGTTTTGGGGATTGTGAGGCCRCCAGACCTCTCTTGGCATCTGTCCTGGAACCACCCAAAGTGTGTGTGCTGGTCCTGGCTGCTGCAGGAGCTGCTTGTCAGGGAACTGACTCCCCACAGTGAGGAACTGTGGCAGCAGAGCAGTMATAAATTCAAACCAGTCGCTGTCATGGCCCAAGTGGGAGAATATTTACATTTTGTTTCTCATATCCACTTTCTGAGGCGTTTGATTGAAGGGTACCGTGTATGTGACGTGGCTGAGGGAKCTGAGTGCTACAGGCACTGATTTTAGAGGCTGAAGCAGCATCCAGCTTTGTTTCCTGTGCTCCTGCTGCAAACCTTCCCTGCCCAGGGCTCAGCCAGCCCCTGGGGACTCCGTGCCAATGCTGCTGCTCCTTTTRGGATTGAGGAGTAGAGGAACGGTGGGAAATTCAAGTTGCTTTGAGGAAATCCAATGATTCCTGCTCAGTGCAGAGCTGTGGGAGTTGTGACCCTCCCAAAGATGAGATCCATACCTGCACCCCCTAAACARCCACCTTGCTAGGGGTAGAGATGAGAACTCACTCCTGTTGGGCAGCTCTGTGGGTTCAGTGTCTTGGGAACYGTGGGGAATTTTGGGGAATCCTGTTTCATTCTCAGTCACAGGATGAAATGTGCAGATGCACAGTTTGGGGAGTTTGCAGTTCACTCAAATTGTGTAACCAGGGCAGGGAAATGGCAGCATTTGACCTGTGCCTGTGGGGTGTGAGCTGCTGTCACAGTTCAGCCTCCCGGCATCATCATTCTCTGCAGAAACAGAAATAGTTCCTAAYTGTTAATAGATGTTCAGTTCTTTGTGGATATAATAGCAATTCTCACCAAAACAAATACATGTTTTTAACTATGCAATCACTTTTGGAATTGCTAAACAGAGYTCTCTGATGAGTTCAGGAGGAATAGTTCTTTCTGTCTGCAGTAAAACCAGCTCAGGCTCAATCTCAATCTCAAGTTTGACACCTTGGAGCAAATTCCTGGATTCTAAGAGGAGCTGCCAACGCCACCTAGAGTCGAGGCTGCCTGGGATTTCTCACTATTACAGGAATTATTGTAAGGAAATTTTCCCCTATTTCTCAGCACTTTTGGCAGAAATAACTGTAGAAGAAAGAAATAAATATTATCCATTAGCAGAGTGCCTTTGTCAGCCTCACACTGAGACAGGAGACGTGCTGCAGCTCAGGGGGCCGTGTTTCATTTCTCCTGAAGCAATTGTCTTTTTGCTTYTTGAATCCTCTTCCTTTGCTCCTGAGTGCCAGATCTGACACACCCAGTAATCCCCCTCGAGTCTGCGGTTACAAAAACCTGGAGAAATCCAAACYTACCATGGAAACGTGCTGGTTTAATCAGGATTTTTATCAAATGTTTTGCTTTGCTCCCCCAAGTGTTTCAGGATGGTTTCATGGCAGGTGCAAGGGAATTCTGGGAGGTGGAAATGAGGATTTCTATGTAAAATGTGGGATTGGAGGGGGTTTAGAAGGAAAGATTAACGGGTGAAATGTTTAGATCCCACGATTTCCTGCAGAGAATTCCTGGTTTTCAGCTGGGAGGGCTGTTCTGTGGGACTGAAGGAATGGGCTCAGATCCCTTCCCTGCAGCGTGCTGGGAGTGGAGCTGGGGTGAGCTGCATGATTATCTCACGATAGCAGAAGATTCTTTTTTGTTCCATGTCATCCATGARGAGTTTCATCCTGCTTTGTGTGAGGAATGTGATCCTGAGTGCAAGTTACTTCTCAATGAGATTGAAAACAACCAGTATTTAGTATTTTAGTGAATAATCTAGAGACCAGGAATAAAACCTGGGTGTGCCAACTTCCATCTTACTTCTCTGCCCCTTAGCCYGTGCTCACCTTTCAAGATTTGTTTCAATTGGCAGCATTTCTAAWGGGAAATGCAGCTTTAAAAGCCAAAACGACATTTGTCTTCTTTAGTTCTCGAGGTGCTTTATTGTGAGGCTCGTTATGGTTCAGTTGAAGATTTTTGAGTTGGGGACAGTGTTGAGGCTGAAAGGAAATGAATGGAAAATGCAAAACAGAAGGAGATTTAACAGGACAAAGTCGTTCATGTGGTTATTTGGCAGTCACAGGAATTAAATRTGCCCAAGAAATTCCCTACTTTGACTGTATCATACAATAATCATACCAACATAAAATACTGATATTCCGTCAGTCAGGTTTATTTATGCTCTTGTTGTAATAACTTCAAAAATGCTATGGAAAAAATCCTTTATTTACATTAATAATGCCACTAATATTTCCTGGATCTGGTGAAGTTATTGCTTTTTGCTGCTTAAGGAGATATGGTAATTCAAGTCTATAAGCTTGAAGGAAAACGGGGMGAGGTGTTTCTCTGAAAGGAAATGAAGCTGAAACTCTCAGGAATTAYTCCTAGCCCACATCAAATTCAAACACCTCCAACGGAGATATTTGGCAGGGAGCGTTCAGCGGGTCTGCTCCTGAGCACAGACATTTTCTGAGGCAGCTTTCCCTGGGTTTTCCTGTGCTCCAGATGGATGGGATGGCCAGGGAAGATGAATCAGCTCTGCTGTGCATGGCTGGGGTTGGGAGAAGCTCACAGCAAACAGAGCTCTGCTGGGAGTGTGCAGGGAGCTCTGGCATTGCCATTAATCTTGGAGGAGGCAGGAGCAGATGGGAGCAGTCAGTGTGGGTTTGTGGGGTGACACGGGCTGAGGAGAGAACAGGACAGCCAGGGCTCTGCCCCTGCTCGGCTCTGCWCTCAGGGCAGGTCATTTTATTAATTCTGTCTGGTAGTTCCTTCAGCAGGCAGCAGTGTTCACAGCTTTCACACCAAAAACACCATCAACAGCCTCTAAAGCCTTTAAATGCAAGATAAGGTTGGTGTGCTGGTGAAATGCTGGGCAGTAAATATTTTGCTTGTTTGCTTCTACTTAAAATTGAATCTTGGAGGATTTACATGGAAATTCTATCAAGTACCAATCTTTGTTCAGCCTTCCCTACGTGTTTTGATTTTTTTTTTTCCTCCCCTCATTAGTTTGAAAGCATTTGGGAAAGGAAAAGAGCCAGTGTTTTCTAATTGGCTAACATAAAGCGAAATTGCTAAATCCATATGTAGGCACCAGACTGTGCTTTGTTTCTTAATGGGGCTAATTTTGCTGAGACCTGAGGGACCTGAGCATCACAAATCAGGTTGCCTGTGCAGGTATTTTCAGTTTCAGAGGCTGCTTCAATCCTCAGCTGTAGGGGCCTACCAAGGGGGCAGGAGTTCCATCTGCATACTTGGGGAAAACGTTGGAGCTRCTGCTGGAATCCAAGTTATTTTTTTATGATAAGAACACGTAGCTTTATATATTGGGGAATTTAATTGATCCTGCCCAGATTTTCAGCCAGTCCCAAGCAGGAAGGAAGCTGGAAGGAGTGAGTSCATTGCTGTGACTGAGTTGGTATCATGCCCTTATTTTGAAGATGAGTTGGATTTCCTGTGCCTTCTGTAAATGTTAATGACAATGAAATTTCTCACCTCTTTGCAATTAGACTGGTATCAAATATCCAACAAATTTTCGTCTCCTCCTCCACCACTATTGTACTATTGTACTATTGCATCTCTTATCATGTGGAACCATGTGAACTAATAATGAAAATATGTTGAAATATTTCAACATTTTCCCATTGCTTGAGTCAACCATTGATATGCTGATGTGCCTTAACATATTTTGGTTTTMTATTTCGGATAATATCACTCTCCATGACATAATCACCCTTTCAAAGACCCAAGCCAGTTTTTTGAGCATTAGTTAAAGCACTAATCTTTCTGCAAAAGAACTTCTGGTTATTTTACTTTAGCTTCTACCTACTTAAAAAYGAGTGGCCTCAGGTAACTCAGCATCCCTTGGTGAATCACAGATATGGTGCCTCTACTGTGGGATTACTGCATTTTGGATAACAAACCTTCATCTGAATTCAGAGTTTTATCATCGTGGTGTAATTCCAGTGAGGAGTTGTATGGTTTATTCTTGACCAGTTGATCTGAAATACTCTGGTTTTTCTTATCACCACTGCTCCCACAAAAGATCCCTCAGCTCTTGATCTCTGCAGGTTTGGGAAAGACAGTGCATTTAAAATCGTTTAAAATCTTATTTCCAGCTCTTTTGCATTTGAAAGCTCTTGGTGCTGTAAGAATATTTTGTTTTAGCTCCCCTCTAGTTATCAGCATGAGAACTGGCAGAGGAGCAGAGCTGACAAAAGCCCTTTGGAGCAGCAGGACTTTTGGCAGCTGTGAGTTCCTGGTGCCTGCTGCTGTCTTAGGGGAGGCTGGAGCAGCAAGGCACCAACCTGGCTGGGGTAGATTTGCTCTTTACCTGTTCTGCTGTGGATTAAATGAGAACAGATTTTTGGCTCCGAGCATCTGTGCATAAATTCCGTCTGAATAGGAGGCGAGTTATGAAATGAGATCAGCTCTGAAAAGTAATTCTAACCACAGCTAATTTTTTTTTTTTTTTTTAAAGAAAAAGGACTATAAATTGCTACCTTTTGAGCAGCCAAGGAAAATTAGGGGCTTGTGTAGGCTCTGAGATTTTGCCAGATTCTGTATTGATTCGTGTGAAGTCTGGTTTGCTTGAGAGGGTGTTTCAGAGTGGGTGTGAGTTTTGTGCATGGAGAGGAATGTTCTGTACCTTGAGCTGGGGTGACTGCAGGTACAGGATGCTGTGTAACAGCTTCAGTTTGATCCACAKCACTAACAGCACCTGTCTGACCTGAGCAGGCTCTGCTGACCTTTCTGCTCCTTGAGTCTCCATCTGCATTTTCCGATGTGAGCACTGACTGTGCTGGCATCTGTGCTCAGATGAGATGGGAACAATTATCAGGCTGCTGCCTGGCTGGACTGGATCTGAACCAGGCGTCTGGAGGAGAGATTCTTTATTTTTTGTTTGCTGAGATTCCTGAGCTGAAGGATGACAGCTGAGGAGAGGGGACCGGAGGGCAAAAGTAAATACTGATGGTGTAAGGAGGAACATAAAGGGAGACAAGGCATGACAAATAGCTGTGTGTCATTGGGGACAGTGCTGACTGTGCCAGAGGATGCTGTGCCGTGCTCCACGAGAGCTCTGGCCATGAGAGAAGCCCTGGGAAGCTTTCCCAAAGTGCTGTGTACACTGCTGGGGGCTCGCAGGCCACTTCAAAGCAGCGCTCAGAGCCCAGGTCTCGGAGCCCAGGCAGGCGTGCTGATCTAAAGTACACACCAGTGTCCTTTGAAACTGCTGCAGAGGGTTCCCACAGCTCTCCCTGCTGCAGGGGGTGGCCCACTGCAGGAATTCAGCTTTCTGTGSCTTGGTGTGATGCTGGATGTGTTGTTTGTTCCATCTGAATTATGATCTCTCGGCTCCTCAGTGAGGAGAGCAGCAGCACACCCCTGCCTCACACCAGCTTTGGGGAGAAGAGCTGCAAGGTTCTGTGGCAGAGGGAAGGGGAGGGTGGTTTTTGCAGCCATGGCATTCCAGGGTGTTTATCCCAAGTCAGGACCCGGGTTCAGAGGGAATGTGTGATCTGCAGAGTGCCTCCGCTAGAGCTGGTTCTAATTAGTCATTTTTATGAGCTCCAGAGTCAGACAAAAATGAGGAGCCCTCCCCTCGTGTAGTTTCCTGTTTGCTGGGTGCATGCAGAAGAGATCTGGCCCCGATGTATGTTAATAATGAGCTGATAATGTAAGCCAGCTGAGAGATGTGGAGTTGGTCTGGTCTGCTGCCAAGCGGGAGGTGAAAGTTCAGGAACTGACTCATGTTGCCAAGGCCTGGTCCTGTGGAGAAGGTCTGCTCATTAATAGATTGAGTTTCTCATTAGGGCTACAGAGCATATGCTTACAGCTTTTGGGTTGCAGGCTGAAACCCAATCCCAGTAAAAGCCTGCTGAACAGAGAGAGGCAGATTTACTGGTAAATAAAGGATTAAAGGAACACTTGGCAGGGTTGTTGGACTGGAAACCTGACTGGCCTTTGAAGATTTCTCCATATTGTAGGTCCTCCCTTTAAATTTATACCACGAAGAGACGTGCTCTGCTCTTTACCAGAGGGCAGGAGCTTTCCATAGTCTGCTCTGCATCCATCCAGGGTARAGGATGCTGAAATTTGTCTTCTAAATCAATGCATGATATTGCCTTTAAAGTAAAACATCCCTTAAAAGTCGTTAGCTCAGAGGAGCCTGGTGGAAATAAAGCTTCCCTCCCACACCCCCCTCACTGGGAGGCCTTGTCTGCACAGAGAACAAGACTCTGCATTAGTTTTCAGAGCAAGCAGCTCRGCATTTACAGCATCTCTAAAACTACTCTTGTTCTCTTTGGTTTTTTGAATGAGAGTCTCCAGCAAACAGGCACAACTGCCTGCTTGGGTTACAGCCTGTGACGTTCCTTACAGCTGGCCATGAATGGAGTTCATACTCGGCTAAACAGCTTTAGCAAACTGAAATGCAGACAGGTTTGAACAGACTTATAAAGGGGAAAAAAAATAAATATGTGGCAGTCCAAAAGCCCTGCAGCTGACACGGGTGTTAATACAGTACTTTGGGAATTCAGGGTGGCATTAGCTTTATGGTTTTTTATTGAAGGACAAATGATCCCTATTAAAGTTTTGGTTCTTGAATGTGGGTGATGYAATGGCTCTTGTAGCGCTCTGCCTTAGCTGGCAAAGGTTACCTGGGGAGACGTGGGGCCAAAAGGAACTGCAGGATAGGCTGGTCAGGATGGTAAGAGTTTCTTTATCTTTTCATGGATTGCAGTCGTTGCTTTGTTAGCTAATGAAGGAGACAAAAGGGCAGAAGTGGAGACAGCCGTGAATTTTATCGAGCCCCTCTTCCAGCAGAAGGGTTTCCTTTGTTCCTGCCTGCCCAGAAGCCACAGGCATCTTTAATCATTGCTGAAATCCTATTGTCTACATCCAATAGCCGTGCTCCACCACAGCTTTACTGCAGCCAGATGTCTGACACCACAGACAGTTCCAGCAGGGAGAAGGTATCCGGCTTTTGCCTTGCTCAGACTCGATGTGACCAGTCAGGCTGAGTTAGGTTAGTTCAAGAGTTGGATTTACAGTTTATGGTGCAGAAATGAGCTGTAGTTGTGAGTGTATGCACAAATACATGTTTTACCTGTGCTTGTGCATGCAGCACTTTTCCCTGTGAYGATACACACTATTGCTGTTATCTATATTATTTCTTTTACGTGAATAAGAACGTGCAGAAGGATTTTTTTGTTCTAACTCCAAAGCCTCTGTTGAATATCACAGAGCAAGATGTGGTTGTGGAGYCCACCAGGAACTAAAATTCACATCAGAGATGGGGGTCCTGCAGCAGAGAGGCTTTCCTGGGGAAGGCTGCCTGGGGATGAGGAGCTGGGCTGCAGCTTGCCTCGGTGTGGATGGGTCACACGTGGGTTTGTGTCACCACAGCAGTGTCACAGCTCCTGCCTGGCCCTGGCCACAGCCACAGCCAGGTGACAATGGGGACAGCCAGGCCCTTCCAGCCTCCTCAGCCCGGAGTGTGCCTCGGTGTGCCGGCCCCTCGCTGCCAATGGAGGCCAGAAATGATGGAATTTCCTGATGAAATCAGCTTTTCCTCAGCTGTCACCCCGTCCCCTGCTCCGGGCYCTGYCACCAGAGCTGCTGTGGCTRCTGGCAGCAAAGCCAGCAGAGTGTGAGTGGACAGCAGACGTTGGATTGAGACATCCCTGGCCAGACATCAGCCCCTCCATCCCTTAGAGGGCAGATAAAACCACTCCTAATGCTTAATAACATAAATTTGGAGGAGATCTTATGTAAACATATTCAGTGAGCCCTCATTAATTTCCCTCAGGAGCCAGGCTGAATGAAGATGAGTTTCAAAGAAAGGAAGAAATTAAATTTGTTGTTAAGGACTGCACATGTTGGATGAAATTGTTGGAGGCACTGTGTGGTTTTTAGCTGTGTGAATTAGGGATCTGTGGCAGGGACGTGGGGGAGGAGAAAGGTTTGGAAGTTATATTAGGAAAGGATAAAAATAGAGCTTGCAAAATGTATAGCAGGGCTCTCTTGCATTGATTTGCAGGGAGCTCTCAGTGATTCTTGAGCACTCCAGCACTTTGGGAGCACRACACGTTCAACCTCTTCAAAAGATGGTGCAAGTCATTTGCTCTGTGCAGTTTTGTGGTGCTCAGCATAACCAGCTGGCATCCATCATTGTCATTTGTCTTTGCCATGACTTTAAGGACACTGGAGAAGCCACAGGAAGGTTGGATTCTGTCTGCCACCCACCCCAGAAGGTGCAGAATSACTCTGTTGTGCCTTCAGAGCTGCAGAGCCCAGCTTTGCCTCTGGCATTAATGCCCTCCCTGAAGCTGCAGCAGGCTGCTGCTCTGCTTTGAACACAAACTGGATCCTGATTCTCATCTTCATCTTAGGCCTTTATTTCTGGCTTCTGAATGTGCTCCTTTTGTATGAACTTCATCTTGAAAAGCAGAACTTGATCCCGTTGGATTCTGCRTCCTAATTCCAGAGCTGGGATTGCCAGATGTGTTCTGCCAGACACTCTCCTCAGGTATGGCACTGATGGAGTGGTTTGGTTTGGCCCCTCCTGGGCAGGTTACAGTGAGATATTGGAGCAAATAAAAGAGACTTTAGACAGCGATTTCTCAATCATCTTCTCTGCCTTAAAAACAGAATTAAAACCACGTGTCCCTCATTCTTCTGCTCCATTTTCTCACTGTGATTTAGCATTCTGTCAGGTCTGCTTGTGTTCCCCTGGAAGATTCCCTCTTCTGGATTTCATTTTCCCTTTTGTAGTTTTGCCTTTCCCCTTCTGGCTGCCAGCACCACAACYCCTTTGTTCTCCCTGTCATTTCTTGCCCCMCTCAGGTTTCTGGTGCGGGTAAACYGGGGAGAAGAGATGGCAGAAGGGCTGAATTGGGGACTGGGGCTTGAGGAGCCCCTTCCCTCAGTACCAGGGGTCACCAAACAGCACCCAGTGGCTGCTAGAGAGAGCTGGGATGCTCCCACAAAGCTTTGGAGTCAGGATGGGATAGTTGAGAGACAGGATTTGGGGTTTGGGGAGTAGCTGCTCTCCCCCCAAGATCCACAGTGGCCTTTGCTCTCTTAGCAGCAGCCTGGGCACTTTGAGAACAGCCCGTGGAGGTGCCGGGAGCACAAAGACACCAAAGAGCTCCAACCACCCCTTTTGATTAATCCCTGGGAAAGAAGGTGTTTAAGCAGATAAATTTCCGCTGGGTTTCTGTCCCGCTGCTCTTCTGGAATGATGAGTTGCTTTGTGCTGTGTGACAAAGAATTACTGCGAGGTTAAAGGTGAYGCCGAGTTCATTTCCCGGACGGGCAGGGCTGTCCCCCACCCCCTCAGCCTCATTTCTCAATTAATCTTCTCATAAATCCTCGCTGCATTTTTGAAATGGAGATGATTAGCAGGGTTGTAGCCAGGATATTGGGATGTTCTGGCACGGTTTAAGTCACAGTTTGCATACAAGCAGCTATTTAATGCATGCAGATATTAAAAATGTGAGTGGATTGCATCTGTTAGTGTTCCAAATTCCTCCATGAAGCAGAGGAGGAGAACAAAGTAAAGAAGGATAAGTGGTTGCTTTACTCTTAAATGAAATTTTCATATAAACAATAAACTTTGCTTTTTTCAAGAAGCAATTAAAAATATTTTTTGGGGCCCGGTCATTGATGGCATAGCACGTGGTGATTTTTCTGCCTTTTGCAAAACTGTATTGATTTATACCAGTGGTGAAACTTTCCTGAGAGTGGAATTCTGCAACAGTTAATGCTGATCCAAGTCAGTACTTCAGGGTCTTTTTTTCTCTCCATGATTATTTAGATGTTTTACACCAAATTTGCAGATTCCTGGAGRCGCCAGGCAGCGGAGGTTGAGGCTCTTGGTTCCCACTGGGGAAAGCTGACAGACTGGAGTCTAATCCTGGCAGCATTTCCTACCTCTCCTCGCCAAGTCCCATCCATCACCAGCAAGGCTCTTCCATCCTCTTCCCTTCCTTGCTTTGGTGCCTTCACCTGCTGCACAGGCAGTGCCCCTGTCCCTGCTCCTGGCTGGGTTCTGTGCTTGGCTTTGGTGGAACCTCCTGGAGAACCTGGTCACACTGCCCGAGTTCCCTCTCTAAATAATGGGAGAAATGATTTTTAGCTGTTGGATATTCAGCTGCCGAGGTGGGATGTGTAGCTTTGGTTTCATGCTTGAGGTGTTTTGGTTTTTTGAAATTTTTTTCCTAGAAAATTTTGTAAATAGGGGAAATGTTTTTGTAACTGTACCTATGTTATTCATTCTTTTTCCTGAGAAAGACTTCTTGGTGTCCCTCTGCTCTGACCAGTGTGGGTGAAGAGGTTTGTCTTTGTGTCACCAATCCCATTGGTCTGTGTAAAATCGTATAAAAAGAGAACACATCCCAAAAATAGAAGAGTCATTTTCAGCCTTCTGAATCTCGAAGTTTGTGTCGTTGTGGTGTAAAACAACGTCAGGGATGAGAGGTCTGGAGGGGTTTATTCCCAGCAGAGACCAGGACCCTGGGAACAGCAGCCCTGGGATGTGAGTTGGAACGTGTCAAGGTGTGTGCTAAAATTTATTACAAACCCCAGGGAAAGCCTGGCTCAGATCTGATTGTAAGAAACCCCTTTTCCCTTTTCAGCCTTGGAATAATTACTCACTGCCAGGTTATACCTGGCTCTTTGGGAAATTTCCCTTGTAGCTGTGTGATGCAGAGCCCAGTGGAGGCTGGGTGTCAGTGTGAGGAAACGAGAGATAAAGCCCTGTTGTTTGTGTTGCTGCCTGGCTTTATTTTTAATTAGTACGTGTTTACAAGAAAAAAAAATTCTCTTTTCTTTCTGGATGGTAAGGGGGAAAACCCTTGTAATTAATTTATTGAGTCCTCTGTGTCCTCCTTCTGCAGTTTTGCAGCTGAAAGCTTCATCCTGTGCAGGTCTGAACTCTGGTACTCCTGGTTCTTGTTGGTTTTCGTGGCAGTGAAGAGTGCTGAGCAAATTGCCCCCATTCAGGCTCTAGGACCCTAATCTCTCTTTAAACAAGGAGCTGTGCAAAGCAATTCAGTGTCTAAACAGAGGAGTGAGTGCTTATCAGCATCTGACAGAGACTTAAACAGCAGAGGAARGCACAGAGCTATTAAAAACTAGAGAAGGAGAGACAGGACAAGGAATTGATTCATTGCCAAGGCCAGAACTTGTTCAAGTTTGTAACTTACATCTTGCATGTTCCCATTTTTATGACACTTGAGGACTTGAAAAAAAATAAAAAAACCCAACCAACTAACTGTGATATTGGTGTGTTTCGCTCAGGATGGCATTCTGGCCAAACCTTAACAGGTTGTGGAGGCTTTGGTGAGCCATCCTGTTTGGCTAAATTTGATACATCCCCTGCAGAGAAGTGTCTTTCACATAATTGTAGKGCCATGAAAATTAGGCTCCTTCAGCTGCCTGTCTTCAGTGCAAGATAAACAGCCCAGGTCTCTCAAAAGGTCCTGGTGAAGGTAGAAAATACTGATCACATTGTCTCCTTTTTCCCCACTCTGTGACTGCCACTGGGTTATTTTTGCCTGCTTTAAAGACCAGGAAAAAAAAGCCCAGACAGACAGTATTTTACTTGGTCTTTTGTGTGATGAACTCGACGTGGTTTTGACTGGCAGAGTCAATCACACTGAACGATAGCTGCTCTCCTTTCACCGCCACAGAAAACTGGGTTGCAGAGGTTTCCTGTGGCTGCCATATGTTTTTGATGGAGCTGGCAATAAACTCCGTTGTCCTAAATCCTCCTCTCCTTTCCAGCCATCAGACGGGGATGGGCTCAAAGTGCTGTTGGCTTTGTTCTTGCAGCTCTGGCACAATGGATGGATGCAGAATCCGCGGAGTTTTGCGAGCGGGGCTGCGGGGAAAGGCCAGCGTGTGACATTTTGTGTGCTGCTCACAGGACACTGACATTTGCAGCCTCTGGCCAGCACAAAACCTGAGTGCTGCCTGTAGAGAAGGAGTTTTCCCAGCCTTTTCCCTTAACAAAAGCTTTCATTAGTGGAAAAGTGGAGTTTGGAGGTATTTATCTTTGATTGCACGCGGCAAACTCGCTTAAATAGGTCAGATGGCCTCGGCAGTGGAGACAATTGGGAATGTCAGCCCTGGGAGGGGGAGTGATTCCCGAAATCTTCACTGACCTTTGCATGTACACTGTTGTTTTACAGACTCTTAAGGTCATCAGCCAGTCTGAGAAAAGCGTTTATAGATTTCAGTCCTGAATGTCAGGCAGTCTTTGACTAACACAGCTCTGTGAATAGAGGGTCAGAGAGAAGATAGACCTGTAATAAAAGGATATTTTGCAGCCAAAGGCTGGGATGTACAGGACTGCAAAAAGGCATTGGAGGCTGTTACTAAAATATTGGAAATGCATTTCTAACGTGCAGTTTTCTGAGAGTTCTGTTCTGTGTTTCCAAATTAGACTTTAAAGCTTCTCTTTCCTCTTGGTGAAAAGGCCGTRCCTCACAAGCAGCTCTTTGTGGTTTATACACGTGTCTGTTGTGTTGGTAATCCCGAGGAAAATGGAACAACCTGACAGATGTTGGATAAGGCTTTAGAAGGCAGAGGTCTAATCCTGGCTTCTAATCGATGCAGCTAAAACAAGGAGTTTTACATGTGGTTAATGACACTGCTGTGGATGGTGTGCACATCAGTGCAGGCATTCTGGTCACCCTTTTCATTCTGCCTGAGTTCCCTGGCTAGGAGCTCCATCATCTAATCATCCTCTGTTTAAAATATATATATTTTTAATATATTTTTAATATTTTTAAATTCCCATCACTCAGTTTTGGTGRCCACCCCGTTGTTTCTGTGTTTCCAAGGAGTGCAGAGGTTCCTGGTGTCCCCTTGTTCTGTCCTTGCTTTAGGTGCTTGTCGTGTTCCTGACAGCTCTGAAATGCCACTCTTCTGCCTCTGCTGGAGAAGAATGGGGCAGATGTTCACTTCTGTCCTAAATCCAGGACTGTCTGTAGAACTTCAGTGGAGATTTGATCTGTGGTGATATACAAAGGATAAATTCATTAAGGATATAGTCTCAAAATGTGAGAGAAGTCTGTGAATGGAATATTACTGCAGGTTTTCGTTTAACAATATACTGAAGGAACGAAGTTAATCTCTCCCACTGAAATAAAATAGGAAATTTCTTCACAATAACTGATTGTAATGGCTCCCAACAATCTTTGCAATGTGGTTTAATTGAACTCTGATCTAGGCTTGTGTCTGTATCTGGGCTTATAATATGTCTGGTTGGTGAGCAGACTCTGCACTCCCATATATGTGAATAGGAATATCCCATCCCAGGTCAATCTGCAAACCACTGCAGGTACAAACCTGTCCTTGGACTTCACCTTTCAGTTTAGGGAGCTCTGGATTCAAAAAAGAACTGCTAAAATAATTTTGTCAGCATTAATTTTGTTGGATGAAATTGCCCTCACCGGGTGCTCACAGAATATTTGAGAATAGGCTGCAGTTTCCCTCAAATGTTTGCTCTGTGGATTTCTTTGTCAGATTTGTGTGCAGAGTTTATTTTTAGCTTCACAAATTGGTCATCAGAAACATTTGACACTTGACATTGCCTGTGTGCAATTAGTCCGGGAGTGTCTGTGACCCCTCAGAGGGTGAGGAACGTGAGGAACAGAAACTGTGATTTCTGCAGTCACCCTGCCGTCCTGCTGATTTTTTGGAATTCTCACAGAACTGTAATTTTTAAGCCAGAAGGGAGTATGAGGCTGTGGTTATCCCTGTAACTCGTGTTGAAAAAAACCAATTCCACCTTTTAGGGGGAATCCAGTCTGGATGTGAAGTCATGGATGAGCCATTGCTCCCTTTTTTGCAATATTTAATCAACCTCACAGTCCAAAATCTGCTCTGTATCCTGAATTTGAGCTTGTTTGGTTTAAGATTCCACTCAGCCTTTCCATCAGCAGAATTTCCTATTTCTAGATGTTAAGGAAAGGGAACTTGGAGGGGATGAGAGTACAGCTAAGGTCAYTCTGAGGTCTGAGTGAATGTATTTGCCGAGCTCTAGTTCTGAGCAAAACATTGCTACAAAGATTTCCTACACTGTGAAGTCACTAAATGGGACTGAATGTGGTGCTGGCACAGAAAGTGGAGGGAAAATGAAGCAGCAAACATAGTCGCTGACATTTTGTGGTGAAGGAAACATCTGGGCTGATTGAAGTGAATCTTCCCTACTTTCAGTCTTTCCCTGTTCTGTAGTTCCTGAGCTGGAATCTGTGATTTGCTCTGCAAAAAGTTTGTAGTGGAAGATGGAGTCAGAAGAGAATTCAAGGGTTGGTGTAAGGTGCTCATCTAGGGGCAGGTGGGAATGGGTGTCCATGGAAGGAACAGGGATGATCTTTTACAGCATTTGCAGGATTTTAGGTGATGGTGGTGCTGTGGATAATATTAGGTTGGGTTTGTTTCTTAAAACTCCAGTGGCACGGAATTGGAACAAAAATTCAAATCAGCATTCAATAGTAGCTAGGTTCAGGAATGGAGGAAAGGGAGTGGAAAGCTGCTGGGAAAAGGAGGGAGAAGATCCTGCCTTAAAGGTACACCATTCTTGGTGGGAGCTCCAGCTGTGCTGCAGTGCTGGGCTTACAGGAGAACACACAGGGATCTGTTCAGCCTTTTCCTCTGTTTGTCTCCTGCAAGGGGCAATAATAAATGTGCCCCCAAGGGCCGGGCAAGGTGCAGGGAAGGCTTCTCACATCACTCCTCCTTTGCATGGGCAGATGTCGTCTGCTCCTCCCTGTTGTTGTAGGAAACAAAAGAAAGATGAGAGACTCCAAGTATTTCAGAAGGCAAAGAGCACAGAAAAAAGGCTTTATTGTCTAATTCTTACTGCCTTTTATCAGGTGTTCCCACACAGACTGAACATGGTTGGGGAATAGGAACGACACCTCTCTGATCCCATGGGTTAAACCAGAGAAACACCAAAATACCACCTGGAGAAAGATTGTTCTGAGAAAGGAGAGTTGTTTGCCAGGATTGTTTGGAGAAGAAGCTTTCTTGAGAAATTTTTCCTTGGGAAAAAGTTATCAGCTGCTATTTAGCAGGATAAAAATCTCTGAGACCCAGAAATATCAGGCCCACACCTCCCTGAGTCCCCTGGCTCAGGACCTTATGGCTGAGGGGACAGGCAGATGGTTGCCTTGAAGGCTCAGTGGCTCATCAAACATCAGGCACTGAAGATCTGTGGCCATTGGCCAGTAATCTCCCACCCACGAGCTAAACCCTTAATTCCCTGCCCAAAAGAGAGTCACTTCAAACCAACCTCATAAAAGAACAACTCAAAGATATGAAGCTTTTATGACTGTTCCAGTGAATGCAGCACCCAGGGCTCCAGCTCCATGTGAAATACCCCCAAAGAAAATTCCTCTTCTGCTGGAATCCAAGGAATAATAATAATAATAACAGAGATGAGAAGTCAGTGTTTCCCGTGCAGTGAGCTCACTGGGCTGCAGGAATTTGAGCTGCTCTGTCACACTGGAGCCAGTGATGTGCTTTAGCAGATGCCTGCTTGGGTTCAGATGAAGTGCTGCAGAGGCATATGATGCCAGAAGAAGGATTAAAAAGTCACCAGGCTGTTAGAAAGAAGAAGTAATTACTCCTAAGCCTTTGCTTTTGTTCTTGGCTAATACTGGCTTTGTTTGATGGTTGTTAACTCTTCCATGCAGGACTTCATCTCTGGGCAGCTGCAACTCCTGCTGGATGATGGAAAGCATTTTAAAATGTGAAAGTCTCTTCCAGAGCACCTGAAAAAAAGCACTGATAGGCAGAGCTGCTTTTCTAAAAAATTAGTTTTTCAGGTAGATAAAGTAAACACGGCTTAATGGTTCTGTAAAATAATAACTTGTGATGTGGAACTCAGGAAAACCCGTGGCATCTTGTTTAAATAGATTCTCTGATAAATTAAAGAACTTCGAAACTGAGCTGATCAAGCATACAGAAATGTTCTCTGGAAATGTTGGTAATTAATTATACCAGGACGTGAAAGTTATTGGGTAGAGATGAAGAGAATAGAACAAATCCCTTAAGTGATGGCCTGCAGTTGCTGATGCATGATGTTGAGATTCTAAAAATAAAATGGACAATTTAAACTACCAGTTTTATCAGTAAAAGGCTTAAAGTGCTTAAATAAATTGTCTAAAGTACAGCCTTCAGTGTAGAATTATAGGAATCCATTATGTATGGTATGAAAGTGGGTGGAAATCTTTAGACTACAATAAAAAAGAAAAATAAAAAAAAAGTGAAGCCTTTTATTTCTTTTTGCTGTCAGTCTGGCCACATGGGCTTTGCTGTTTGTGTTCAGCTTATTAAGGCAGAAGTTGCATGACTTTTTCTTAGTATTGAGCCAAGTCCTGCATACCTCATGCATGTGATTAACCCAGGATAAATGAAGTGCCTGCAAAAATGAGCCCACTGTCTGTCTGAGGATAATGTGCTGCAGCAAAAGTCCAGGGAATTGCACAAAACCAGCTGCTAAGTCTCAAGCTCAGACCCTGACCAACAGCCCTTAGAAATCACAGGACTTCACTTGTCTCTGCAGCCTGCTGAGTTTGTTTATTTCTGATTTGTGTGGCTGTGTTGAAGGCAGAGATTCCCTCAGGAGCTGTGGGGCCGTGGCTGGAGTATCCCTGCTCATGGAAACGCTGCAGCAAGCTGTCTGTGTGCTTAAATCAATCCGTGCTTTCCTTCACCAAGTGTTCGTGTGCTTCCCTTAACCTCAGCCCTCGGGTACCACGGGGCTTGGGCTGAGCAGCAGGACACCTGAGAGAGGAATTCTCAGCAGTCACCCAGCCAAATTCAGTAGCCAGACTGGCCACCAAGAACTTGATTTCTTGTCTGGCAAAGCTGGTGTTTTAATTTAAAAGAAGGTTGGCATCTGTCACGTAAGGTGTCAGTGGTTGGTTTTTGCAGGGCTGCAGGGAGGGGAGCAGATCCAGGGTGGGTGGAGAGGCTTAGAGAGGAAACTCTTGCATTAGGAATCCAAACTCTTGTTCTGCTGCTGGACCAAAGAAATCTGTAGGTTTTCCTCTTTCCTTGCAAGGTCCATGGTCCAAAGTGGATCTTCCTTGTGTTCCTTTTAGAAGTGTTAGAGCACTTTGGGATGGAAGGCTGGCAGACTCAGGTCAGGGGAATCAGTCAGCTCAGGAGGTGGCATTTGTACCATGTTTTTAGCAGAATTAAAATGTGTGCCATGGATTGGAGCCTTGCAGGGCTGTAACAGTGGGCTAAGCCAATGTTTTATGTTTTAAATGTGATTCTGCCTGACAGAGAGGGTGTTGTGCTGGTAATTCACTGTTTCTTCTCCTATTTTTACCTTTTTGTTTTGTTTGAATTTCTGTCCAGTCATGGCAGTTTGCTCAGTTATGAGAACAATTCCTACCATCCAGTGGTGGTGCATGAATTAAACATGAGTGAACACATCTTAATTCCCTATTTCAAATTTATGGCTGCTGTCCTTTGAGAGTTCTGATTTCCCCCTCCTCTACATTTGTCTCCTCCTTTTCTTAATTACCTCACACCTGCCCTCCAAAGCTCTTCCCTTCCCTGCACTCTGGCGTTGCACACTCTGCAGGGCTGCACTGGGGTTGTCTGTCAGCAGCCATTTGGTGTCATGGCAGGGATCGATTGTTGATTCATTACTTGAAAACATTTAATTACATTTGACTGCATAATTAGCACGTTAGCAGCCAGACATGCCAGGGCAGCAAATGTGATTTGCAGAACTCCCCAGGCTGCAGCCCTTTGTGAGGAAGGTGGTGAGACACTGTCTCTGTGAGGTGTTTTGGGATCCTCAGGTGTTCTGAGTTCCAGATGAATTCTGTGTTGTCCTCATTGCCTTTATTCTTCAAAGAGCTGGACCTATACAGAACCTTAAATCCTGATTCCCTGTGAACATTGGAACTGAGGGCAAAGCTCTGTTTCTTCAATATTCAAAAAGTCCAGCACTAGATGCCTTTACCTTCTGTACCTATAGCCAATCCCTTCAGTAGGAGTTAAGAAGAGGGGTTGTAAGCTGTATGACACAATCAACACGTATTTTTAACTCTTCTCCACTGTTATCCACCCTAATTTAGACAATACATTTTGCCTTTCAGCAATGGGTTGTTAATCTTTACGGGAAAACATTTAGGTCAAAAGGGATCCGATGTGTAGCTGAAAGTTGAAATTGTCCAGCACGTGCTGATTCTCTCTGTGTGCAACTTATATATTAGTACTGGTTGAAATACTTGTGGGTTGTGATGCCCACCTGCATTTAAAGAACTTAGGAAATTGAGGTTCTGTCAGTATTTTACCACAGAGATATGGACTATAATGCCAGAAATAAAAGAGCAAGGTTACTTGACAGAGCGAGTGAAATGGTTGTGTGTGTGTGAGTCCTTAGAAAAGAGCTTTGCCCACAGAGCAGAAATCCCCTTTGATCCTGCAGGGCTGGTGGTTGGCAGCTCTGGGGACTGTTGGTCATTGGGCTCTCCTGCCATGCTGCATTTTATTTTCTTTTGCAAACATAATGCAGAAAAGAATTATCTATATCTAAGCATGCATCTACCCTGTAAATATTTTTTGCATGGAGTAGTGCTTTGCCCCTGATTTTCCAGGTGTCTCCACTGAAGTTGTGCTAAGTGTTCCTTTGAAGCCAAAAGCAGACTTGGTCTAACTCACCTTTTCTTTCATTAGTGACGGAGTGCCGAGGGGTCTTGGACAATAATCAACGATTTTCTTCGTTACCAACGTACCTCCCCGTGAGCTACCGGCTCTTCAACGCCGAGACATCTTTCTTCCTCAAAGAAGCCAACCAGGACTTCATGAGAAACTCCAGTTTGCAGTCCAGGGTGGAGTCGTTCTTCCCATACAAAGCCAAGAGACCACCGGTGTTAAACGCCAGCTACGGCCCCTTCTCGGTGGAACAAGCCGTGCCCCAGGACCTCATGTCAACCTCCAGCTCTTTCGGCTCCGCCAACAAGTTCACCTACAACTGGAAGCTGCAGGCCTACATCCTGAGCACCAAGATCTACCTGAGCAAGCCCAGGGTGCAGGTGCTGTTCTACATCGTGGGCAGGGACTGGGACGAGTACAGCCCGGCGGAGCGGCTGCCCTGCCTGCGCGTGTTCGCCTTCCGCGAGACGCGCGAGGTGCGCGGCAGCTGCCGCCTCACGGGGGACCTGGGGCTGTGCGTGGCCCAGCTGGAGCTGCTGCCCAGCTGGTTCAGCCCTCCCACCGTGCTCACGGGCAGGAAGAAGCCGGCGGAGCAGCTGGAAGGGAGCCCCGTGGAGCTTTACTACACGGTGCAGCCCGGGGATGAGAAAGGCGAGTGCACGGCCGAGGATCTCCGCAAGGGTAACGCCATCCGGCCCGGGAAGGACGGGGTGGATGAAGGCATGGCTCACCTGCAGAGGATCGGCTCTGTCAGCCTCTACAGGGGCCAGGAGGCCTCCCAGCTCACCGAGCTACGGCTGGACAGCAACGTGGTGGTGTGGCTGCCCTCCAAGCCCGTCAAACAGGGGGAGGTTGTGAACGTTTACGTGACGATCGCCAACAACTCCACGGTGGATCAGTTCATCCTCAGGTGAGGAGCTTGGCTGGGCGCGTTTCTGACCTGGTGACACGCAGAGGTGTTGGGGACACGGGATGAACCTCAGGTGATTTAAAGTTGATCCCCTCTGAAGGTTGCTGCTAGTCACAGAAATGTTTAATTTTCCTCTTTGCATGCTGTGAGGAGGGCTGACAGCCCCCGTCACCGGGGGGTTTTTAGCATGTCTGCCGTGCCGTCTATCGCAGGCCCACAGCGTGCAGCAAGGTACAAAACTGCTGCTTTGGCAGGGCCCTTTCTGTGCCATGGCAGACAGCAAGGCATCAGAAAACTTCCCTGCTTTATGGCGCTTTTAAAATCAGGTTTTTATTGCACAGGCATGGAGTTTGAAGGCAGAAAAACTTCAATTACCTGCTTTTCTGTAAGTGCTCTGGCAGAGCTTGCCTCTCCCACACACAGAGTGGTTTTGTTGGGAGAGCTCTGTAGGGAGGGTTTAACTATCCACTTGCAGTTAAGCAGTGTTTGTCTTTGGCAGCACATTTGTCCTTTAAATAAAGCCCAAGGTGTTTGATATTGCTGCTGCCTGCAAGGGACTGTTAGAAGTGAGTGCCATTATTTTGGACAGGAGTGGGAACACAGGAACTGCCTTACTGGGTCAGATCACTTCCCTTTTATTTTCATTTTTAGCAGTTTCCCTACCGATCAGATGAAAATCCTTTGAGGATGACAATGACTGGGAACCTTGTTAATCACTGAAAAATTTGATGTATCTTTTTTTAACTTGTTACCAGGCTTTAAATTCAGTGGAAATTTCCACGGTGATAAGCAACAATTGCTCTCTAAAGCCTCAGGGAACCAGTTTCCCAAAAGATTGTGCACATGAAAGAATTTATTTCTGAGGCTTATATGAATTAGATTAATACATAGTTGACAACCACCGAGGAGAATAGCCTTTAGAACAGGAAGTGTCGCCTGGCAGATAAAAGGCTTTTATTTGGAAAAAAGGTGGATTTTAGTCATCCCAGAACCGTTGTGGTGTTTGCAGCTTTGGTTAAATTGGCGAGATAATCTCCCAGACACCTGTTTACTGAGTGAAACCGGTATTTTCTGGTGTTGTTACTTCTCTTCTATCGAAAATCCCTTTACACAAAGCAGAAACAGAACACTTCTGCACATAACCAACATAGCTGTGGCGAAAGGAGAAATCCAGAGGCAGTGAACTGGGTGTTTGGTGGGTGAGTGGGAGTGGGGATCACTCTCAGAGGGTCCTTGGCACTGCCTTTATTTTCCTGAAAAGCGAGTTGAAGATAAACAAGCTCGTTGCAATCTGGGGCTGTATTTCTTTGCTCAGAAATTACTCTGGCTGGGAGGTGCAGGAGACAGAAATGAGAATGTGGGATGTCGGTAATTTCCTGTGTGATTTTGCTGTTATGGACAAAGAGGATTGGCTTTAGGTTTGGGAACATTTATCTGGGATGCAGAGTCTGGCACAGGTTGGTGTATTGGCGGTTCTGTGCCAGCACAAAAGCAGAGCTCAGGCCGTGTTCTCTTGCTGAAAACACCCTTTTGGTGGAAAGCTGATTTGCAGTTTTGCTTAACATTACTTTGAACCAGAGGTAAGAGCACAAGGGGCTGAAAACCTAAGATTTTTTTGAAGTGGCTTTTCCTTACTTCCAGTGGGGATGGGCAGGTGGTCATTGTCTTCCAGACCTCCTGGAGATCAGCCCTGTTCAATGTGCTTCTTCCTCTCCATGACCCAGGCAGGACAATGAAGGTGAGGTGTTCCAAAGCAGTCTTGGATTTGAGCTCTCAGAGGCGTGGAGGGCTCGTGGAGCTGCCAGAGCTGTGGATCTGTGCAGCTGCTAAGGCACAGAATGGGAGCTTTGCTTGAGGTGTGCAGGAGGGGAACTCCTGGAAGAAAGGAAATGGCTTTTTACTGCTTTGGTGGCAATGCAGGAGGGAGGGACAGCTGGCAGAGGCTGTGTGGGACCATCCCACCAGCTGGGAACTCTGTTCTGTTGTTTGCAGAGGTTTTTGCAGAGGTTCTTCCAGTGGCAGAGGGCTGGTGAAATGTTGGAACCCTGGAGGCTGAAAATTCCAGCCTTTCTGAGCTGAGGGATGCTGACCCTCAGGCAGGCACCGCATTTGACCCGAGGCCTTGGAACAGGCTCCCAAAATTGAGTGATGGCACTGAGGCTGTGGGTGTGCAGTTAGTGTGGTGTTGTGTGATCTCACAGGGTGAAAACTTGGGTTTGGGGTTTTGTTATATAGTGGTGTGTGTGGGCCAAGATGGAGGGTTCAGGGCATTGTCTGAGTTCTTCTTCACCTTCTTCACGAGTTTGGGTGGTTTTCTCTAATTGGGTGAAAGATGTCTGCATTGTGAACTTCGAATGGTCACTATTGGGTCAAAAGCATAATTAATGTAGGTGTCACTTTGGCATGGGGTAATTATCTCTTCAACAGCCTTAGTAGGAGTTAGAAGGTCTCCATTTTGTCTCGTTTCTTTAAGTGGCAAGTTGGAGCTCAAGCCATAAATACTGTAAATAGATAAATACATAAACAACCAGGACTGAACTTGACTCTGGGTTTCCCATGTCCTTCATCCTGACTGTAACAGAACTGTAACAGTGAAAGGCTGCCAAAGCCAGGTGAAGCTTCCCAGTTCTGTGGTGGAAATGTGCTGCCCTCAGTGCCACCTCCGAGGTGTGGAAGGGCCTGGAGAGTGAGGCAGGAGCCCGTGGAGTGTGTGTGCCCCAGCAAGAGCCCAGAGAGCAGAGCAGCCAGGGAGCAGCAGCAGTGCATATGCTGGGGCTGCCTCGGGGCCCCCTTAACCTTCTCCGTGGCCATTTGCCTGCTTGGAGAGAGCTGTGTGCTCTCATCCTCGTGGGTTCCCAGCAGAGGCAGCCCTACATCCTGTGACATGCACTCACATTGAATCATCCTAAAGAAAAACACACCACACATTATCCCCGGGCACCGGGGGCTTGTTTATTTTCTGCTCCTTGTATATTATTCATTGAGGTATTGCAACATGCAGAGCTGAAGCAAACAGCATGTGATCATTGCCTGGGGGGGGTGGGAAATAGTAGCTACAAATCTTCTCTGGCAAAAGGGGAGCAGACTGGTCTAAATGACCTCATAGCCACAAATCATGGCAATTGAAAGTGTGGTCTCAAATTGTGTCTTCATTGAGAATCCTGGTGCTGTATCTGTGAATTTATCCATGTTCTTAAATTGTGTCTTCATTCAGAATGTTGGTGCTGTATCTGTGAATTTATCCATGTTCGTAAACTCTGTTTTCATTCAGAATCCTGGTGTATATCTGTGAATTTATCCATGTTCGTAAACTCTGTTTTCANTCAGAATCCTGGTGTATATCTGTGAATTTATCCATGTTCGTAAACTCTGTTTTCATTCAGAATCCTGGTGTATATCTGTGAATTTATCCATGTTCTTAAACTCTGTCTTCATTCACAATCCTGGTGTGTATCTGTGATTTTATCCATATTCTCAAACTCTGTTTTCATTCACAATCCTGGTGTATATCCGTGAATTTATCCATATTCTCAAACTCTGTCTTCATTCACAGTCCTGGTGCTGTATTTGTGATTTTATCCATGTTGTTAAACTCTGTCTTCATTCACAATCCCGGTGCTGTCTGTGCATTATCAGCCCAGGAACAGCAGTAAAGTCCAGGTGTGGCAGGGGGTGAGGTGGGTTATCAGGCAGTGCATTAGTGCTGTAGGAGCACCGTGTGGATAAACACAGCTCCTCAAATTTCTTGCACCCAGAGAGCCCAGGGCTGTTGTGGGAACAGTTCAGACCATCCTGAGAGGTTGTAGGTGCTGTTCCTGTCCTGCTGTGTCACCTCTGGTAGGTCTTTACATTTTCCATCTGCAGAACAGAAAATGCAAACAGTTGGTCAGCATCACCCTTGGGAGTGTTCAGTCCTGTTACTGCAGGACTTGGATTTCCTCTCATGGAAGGGGTTTCACGTTTGCCTTGTGTTATCAACAATAATATTGAATGGGAAAATCTTGATAAAAGAGCTGAAGGAACAGAGAAGGGGGAGGAAAATATTGCCCTGCTTCCCTACCAGTGGATTTCTGGGCTCCCAAAAGAGAGATGAATTACACTTGCTGCTGGTGGTACAGTGAGGAAAATTACAGTTACCTCTAGCAGTTGGTAAAGAATGAACAGAAGGAAGGAAGCATCAATATAGGAAAGAAAGTAAAAAAAAGCAATTTTAAAAGTGAACATCATTGGGGTCTTGTGTCCTTCCCAGAGCTGCCACAAATTGTTACCACTGGCTTCAGCAGAGCTACCAGGACTGATTCACCTCTGCAGGTGCTGTCACACTCTCCTCTAACCTGAGTCATCATTTGGGGTGTGTTGTCTGTGAGGATTAGAAATCAGAATCCTTAGGGCACGACCCTGTTCTCGAGTGCTTTCCTGAGCTGCCCTCACACCCAGCAGCCTACAGAGGAGGGAAAGGATCACAGCCAAACTGAAAATAAAGTATTCTGGTAGGGTTGGCTTCCAGAAGGTCACAGGGAACTGGATGGGATTGCTGGGGGTACTTGAAGGTGAGGGGGAGACTGGGGAGGGCTGAGCTGAAGGCATCAGGCAGCTTTGAAAAGGTTATCCTGTGTGCACTGCTGGGTTTGTTCTGGAGCTCTGAATACTTCTCCAGGTATTTCACCTTGAAAAGATCCTGCCAGCTGTTTGCCAGGCCATGCCACATCTGCCTTGGCAGAGCACAGGGCCAAGGAGATGGTGTGGGAGTGCTGAGTGCCTCTGTCACTGCTGGGCAGCTCACCAGCTCCAACTCACTCTGCAAGGTGCTGAACCAGCAGATAACCTCATTTACAGGAGCTGTTGAGCAGGATAAGTGAGGAGAAAGAGGATGAACTTGTTACATCCCGATTAAAGAAAAGAGATGTAACACAGTTGTGGGGTTTTTTTCTTCCCCTTCAGGCGTTTTGTTACAGATTTTGCAGTGCAGCTCTCTGCTCCTGGAGGGGTGTAGGTTGTAATCAGTGCTGCCTTTGTCCAGCAAACAGATCAACCCAGCACAACGGATAATTAATTAGGAGCAATAATAAATCTACAAATTGGATAAGGATAAATGCAGTGAGGAAAGCTGTTAAACCCATGAGCTGGGACAGCTTTTCCATTTCAGTGCCTGATGGGTGTTGACAGCAGGGCTGTGCTGGGTGTGCTGGCAACAGGGAAGGACCTGGAGGAGGATGCAGGTGAAGAGCAGCAGCAGAGGTAGAAAAGGTTGTTATGGTCATAACATCTGTGTAAGTGCTTGAGAATCTCAATATAAAAAACCATTTGGGAGGAATTGGTCATGAAAAAGGGGGATCTTCAACACTAACTCTGCCCGTTTTGATCCTCCCTAGGGAGAAAACCTCTCTGAGGAGCTTGGCACTGCCCTCAGCTGTACCTAAAAGAACCCAAAATAGCAACATTTTCAAGCAGTCACTGTTTGCTTTTAGATAGTGACGTTTTAATCTCAGCATATGATGAAATAACAAGCTGTATTTAATTGTTGATTTATTAGCTCTTGACACTGCAGTGTGGTGCCATCGTGGCAAACACAAGTGACATTGTAATGAAGAACTGAAGGGTATCAAAACATGCAAAACCTAAACCAGAGCTGGAAGCACTCCGAGTTTTGTGCTAACCCAGAATTAACTCATTATTACAAGTGCCAAAAGATGTGATGGTTTCAGGTTGAAACCCAGAATTTGGGATGCATCATCCCAAGGATCTATTTTCCATGGTAAATGGAAGGCAGTTTTTTCGGCTCTGAAGTGAAGTGTGCTTTTCCACACTGATTCATATTTCAAACCAGCAGAGTTTGGAGTGGAATGAAGAGAGACAGAGGAGTTTGGTGGGATGCTCTTCTGGGTGTACATGTGCATCTCCAGATGGGAAGAATTGTAACAAAACATTTTCCATGTCCTATGCAGCTTTGCATTGCTTAAACATTTAAGAGTCATTTCACTGCATAAAAGCATTTCAGCTGACATCTGAAGGGAGAGGACTTGGTTTTGTTGCTATTTCATTATTTCAGGGTATATTTTTAATTGGAAAATGGAGTTGTTTTATGGCATTGATGGGGCCCCTAAAGCCAGGTGCTGGTCCAGAGTTGCTTTGCAAAAGTGCCCAGTTCTGTGAATTATGGCTTGAAGGAGTTTTATATATTTCATTGATGAAGGTTTATATCCTTCACTGTCTGGTGTTCAGCCCCGTGAAACTTTAAATCTTACTGACTTTTTGTTTGTTTGTTTTACTTTCCCTTCTATAGAATGATTAGTAACAATTCAGCTACGCATCTGCAGTGGAGCAGGTTATTGAAAGAAGGGTACACTGCCGGGATTGTGGTTTTAGCAAGTGCTGAGGTACAACAGCACCTTGCAAGGGCTTTGCTGAGATTTCTCCGAAGGAAATTCAGAGCAGTGGTGCCATCAGTTCGGATATTCTGCTCCAGTAAGCAATGGGGGCAGCCTGCTGGAGCACTCCTAATTACCATTTACTAGAGAACTGAAGGGGGAATATTTCCCAAAAGCCTTTGTGATGTAAAAAAAACCCACTTCTTCAAAGAAGGGAACGTGTTAATGCTATTTTGAGAGGGTGGCTTCGGCTCCGGTTTAATTTCATTAGCCCTTAGCAGACACTTCTCAGGGACATCGGTGTCACACCAGGGGCAGCTGGGTCCTCCAAACCAATGACTCCTCCTCAGAACTGCCAAGCTGGGGAGGATGTCCTTTAAACACCTGAGAAAGGGGCTTCTCACCACAGCAAGTGAGGGAAGGAAGGGAAGTTTAATAAAGTTTTTAATAAAGTTTTAAAAGGAACTAATTATTGACCTGAAATTGAAGCTACCTGGAAAAGAGAAATCAGGCACTGTTCCCCCGACGCTCTTTAAATGCCGCTAAAAACCTGCGGTGCCTGAGAAAGCTTTTGAGCAATGCTCCAACCAAATGCACCCATTACTACTGAAGATAAACACTGGATTTATAGGTAGAAGGCCGATTCTGTGTCCCACACTTCGGCAATCATTTGCTGATGGACATGGGGGGCAGGAGGAGCTTCTGACCCTGCTGTGAGCAGGAGCTGGGCAGGGGAGCTCAGTCCGTGCAGAACTCAATTACAGCCTCCCCTTCTGGAAACATTTCCATCAACACCTCGCCCAGCTCCTCTACGGTGCAGTTCTGTCTGTGCAAGAAATAACCAAATTGTTGGGGCAGCAGTGGCAGGAATGTTCTTTGTCTCGTGGGAGCAGGTGTTCCCAAAGTGTGGATCCGTGTTCTCAGAGCCGGCTCCAGGGCTGTCTCCATGGAACTGCAAACAAACCTGGACTGTAGAGAAATATTTATAAATATATATATACACTGCTGTATATAAATACATAAACACCACTATATAGAAATATATATAACTATACATAAATATACATAAATGTATACATAAATACATATATAAGCATAGTGTGTGTATATATATATACACTATATATATAGTAAATATATTTATGTTTATAAATATATTCTCTAAGCGGGGTCCAGGGCTATCTCCATGGAACTGAAACAAACCTGAACTATATATAAATATATATATGTAAATATATATGTATATGAAATACAAACATATATACACTACTATATATAAGTAGTGTATATTTCATATATATGAAATATATATATGAACTATAAATTTCATATATATGTATATATGAAATATATATATAAAATAACGATGCATGAACAGTCTGCCAAACTGATGAATATATGAAAAACATATGAAAAAATATGAAAAATATATATGGAAAAGATACTATGAAATATATATATGAAAAATATATATACTACTATATGTAAGTATTAATAAACATATATAACTATACATAAATATAGAAATACATATATAAACATAGCATATATGTTTATATATGTATTTATGTATACACTATAAAAGGGATTTGAACTTTTGCACTTTGGGTTTGTGCGTTTGGAAACTTTTCCTAAAGCGTTGACTGGAAAAGCAGAAGTTGTTGCTGGAGGCTGTGGCAGGGACTGGCCATGGATGCGAGAGAACGAAATCCTTGATCAGTGCTCAGCAGAGCGGTCCCGGCTCCTGCTGCTGCCCAGGAACACCCGCGGCTCCTCGGAGTTTTAGGAATTCCCGTGGAGGTGTCCCGTTAAAATCCCCTTCCCGTCCCCTCCAGTTGTTCCAGCTTGGCGAGGTCACTCCGAGCTCCCCCCGGTGCTCCTGATGCTCCTCTGGCTCCTTTCTGTCCCCTTGTGCCGCCCCTGCAAGGCCGCTCGGAGATCAGGCACCGCCACTGAATTCCTGTTTAGACTGTTTGAGCCATTTGTGAGACTCGAGTTACAAGCGGTAATTAAATCCTTGGTTCCCTGCCTAATTAGTGACAATGGTGGCTCGTTAGGAGATCGCACCGCGTAAACCCCAAGGCAGCAGTGAGGAGGGGAATCCCGCTCTGCTGGGAGTTGGGTTGGATGGAGATAATGTTTTGTGGGCGTCTGAAAAAAAAAAAAAAAAATGCAGTGATCCGATGCATTAGGGGATCTCCTGGGAACCCTCAGTGAGATTATCTGACAGGCTGTTGGGCTCCAGGGCCCCTGGAAGCAAGGGAGTGTGTGAGCCTGTGGGTCTGGATGGAAATGAGCATCCCTGAGAAAAATCGAGGCTTTAAAACCTGAATGCATCTGTTCAAGCTGCAGAAACAGGAGCGATTTGGGAGGGACAGCAGCAGCCCCCAGCTCAGGGCTCACAGGGAGGAGGATTTGGGATGGAAGGATGAACGGGGAGGTAATCCAGGAGTAGGTACCTGTGCTAAGAGAACTGTGAAGTCTGATGGGTTTATTGTTTTATTGGTGCTCCTGGGGCTTATTGTTCGAGACAGAAAGTGTCAGGGTGATTGAAGTTTCCGTTCTGGCAGAATGCTGCTCCTCACTCGTGACAGCGCAGGCACAAAGAAATGACATTGTTTATGTGTTCTCATGGCACTTCACAGTTAAAACCCCCACAAAAGGCACGAGGATCTTGGGAAGAGCTGCTCTGCACTTAGGAGTTGATTTCCACAGAATGCTGAGCTTTCCTATAAGTTATGGAATGTTTGAGCCCAAGTTTTGCCACCATTTCCTTTGGGACCCCCTTGGGTGGTTCCTTGAAATCCCACCCTGCCCTGGGCGTGCTGTCTCTTCAGGGAGGCGTGTGTAGTATTCCCTTGAAAAGTTGAATTTCTACCGACTTTGAACATGCAGAAGAGCTGATTAATTCATAGTTGAGGCGAGGCTGGGTTAAAAGGAAATTCAGCATTTTTTTGTTTGTTTGTTTGCCTGGTTCCCGGTGTGTTACAAAGTGTCTGTATTAGCAAAGCTGCCAGGGGGTTAATTTGCACTAACAGCCTCATCATCTCCAGCCACATCGGTCTGGGATTTCATATTGCTGCTTAGATCAGCAAGAGCAGAGAAAGGAAGGCTTGAGGAGCAGCCTGGATCTCGGGAGGAAAGAAAAATGGGGGGAAGCACTTCAGCTATGGCCCTCTGCATTTTCAGCTGTCAGGCTGCTTAGAAGAATCTCTTTTTCATACCAGCTCTGGCTCTGAGATGTCACCCTTCATTTCCAAAGTGCACTTTGTACAAGACAGGCAGGCTCATTAAGGGGAACGCGTGGCACTTACCAAAATGTCCAGCTTGCTTCCTCGACCTCCCTGATTAGTCGTTAACCAGAACACATAAATAGTTGTGTGGATCATGAATCACAACTCGGTTTAGCAGATATCAGAGTGTCTGTCTGACAAACCAGACCATAAAGTCATGTCAGTCTTTCATTCACCCCAGGAGTGCTGGGGAAGAAGTTGAGCCCTACGGGTGATCACTGATGCAARAATGTTGTTATTGACCAGCCTGAGGGGTCCCTTATTTGGCATATTGGACATCTGTGGATCCTATTTTGAAGAAACAAAATTTTCCTGTGGGTTTCATGGCCGCTTGCTCAGGGCTGTAAGCTTTACCACGGCTTTTAAGAAATGAGGTGCTGTGATGGTAATTGCTGGAGTCACTGAGTCACTGGCTGTGCCTGCTCTCAGCAGGTTGTACAGATACCACCAGCAGCAACAAAAATATTTTTCTGCTTGAGGTTCTGTCTGGCTTAGAAAAAGCCCTGATTGCATTGAGAATTCTTCCTATGGAAAGGAACCACCAGCCCACAGTAGGAGCCTGTCACTTAGGAACAGGTCCAAATTTAGTCCTGTGGAAAGTAATGAGAATATTCACAGGCTTTAGGCTACTTTTTATTCCTCTGGATTCCAGACATCCATGAGAAGCCACATTAGCAGCAGCTTCTGATTTTCCCTTCTGTAGCAGCCTGATTACAGCTTTCCACTAGAAAGGAACGACAAAACTATTTTTTTTGTGTGTACTTGGTCACTGTTGGTTGTGTGRTGATGGTTGTGGACAATGTACCCTTGTAATGTTGGTTTTTGAGACAGAAGAGGATGAAAGGCTGGTGTTAAAGCTGTAATTCATTCGTGAAGAGAACAGGGCTGGCCCGAGCAGAGGCTCAGGGCGAACACAAGAAAGGGCAGGCAGCGTGTCACAAGTCAGCTGCGGGGACAGGAGTGTCACAGCCCCGCAGGTGACATCCCAGTTGTGTTCATGGAGGTGGCTTTGGGTCCTTGAGACAGGATTCTGGCTTGTGGGAAGGTCCTGCTGTCCTCAGGATCCACGAGAGTGGCGATTCCAGAGGGAAGGAGCTCAGCCTCACAGCAGGGTCTGGAGGGCAGCACCAGGTCCCTCAGGGCTGAGCTGGGTGACAATGACCTTCCCAGGAACTCCCAGTGCCTTTCCTGCTGGGTGTCAGTGCCCTGAACCAGCCCTGGACAGGATATTATTGCAGGTGACAGTCCAGCCTGGGCACAGCCCGTGAGGACAATGTGTAATCTGCCTTTTCCAGACTCAAGGGTGCTGCTGAAGAATTTTTCTCTTATCTATCTGAGACAATGCTCCTGCAATTTGTACCGGGCAGAAATACTGAGAGAGCTGAATGAAGATTTTATCAGCTGGTTGTAGATAGTGACAGCTGGTTAATGTTAATATCTTCTGAAAGATCTTTAAAGAAATCTTGAATAGTCGTGCAGAAATGAATATGCCTCATCCCTCTTTGTGTTGCTGAAGTGGGGCTGTGCTGTCATCTCCAGCCTGCATTCTTTAATTTTCATAGCATCAGGTGATGGGCTCTCTGTCCATTGCTATGGTAACTGCTGCTTTATTTCTTACTCAAAGAAAACATTGACATAAACCCCACTGCAACGTGTCCCTTTTATTCACTGTGCACACCTAATGGATGCCAGGGCTGTGCAGATCTGTCCCGGTGGTGCTGGATGGGGAGCAGTGAACTGCAGGGCTCCTGCCCTGGTGTGTAACTGGTGTCACCTTTCAGCACACGGGGGATTCTATGGCAGCTCCTTCAACTCTGCTTTTTATTCCTGCCCGTGTTTGATTAGATTTCAGAGACTTCAGGGTGAGACAGTCCCTGGCTGGGTGTTGGTGAGTGCTGTGGGGCAGCACATGAGGCAGGTGAACTTTGGTTTTGCTCTCAAACAGCTCCGTTTGGAGGTGGAATTGATCCCATGAACTTTCGGCAGTTGTTCGAAATCCCTCCCCACCTTTTTGTGAACGCTAATGGAGGGAGTAGCCCTTCTGTCCCTGTGTTAGTACCTCTGGTTTGTTGCCTTAAAACCCCCAAATGTCTCATGAAAAGCTCTGCAGAGCTGCAGTAGCCCAAATCCCCTCCACGAGGCTCTGCTGCCCATTTCTCTCCAGATTGCTGTTCCCCAGATCCTCTGTGAGTGATGCAGGTGCAGAATAAATTGTTCCCAGTTCCTCCCAGCATGGACAGCTGCCTTTGAGTCCCCACACCCCTGTGACAGACACCCCTGCCAGGGACAGCTCGGAGGTCTGCCTCTTCTTGACAGGAAAAATTCTTCTGGGGAAAAAAAGTCTTCCTGCAAGTGTTTTCTGGGGGTGTCCCTGCTCCCTTATCACAATTACCTGATAAACGTGGCAATTAGCTTTTCATCCTAGAGTAAAAAAAAAATTAAATAATTAAAACATCTAATCATTATCTACAAGAAGAGCCTTGCATGTTCTGTGTGGCATTCTGTATGATTTTAGATGGAAGTGGATGGGGGCTTGAGATGGAAGTGGATGCAAAGATGTTCATTAAACACCTTTTCAGCCCTCTTAGGTTCATCTCTACTAACTCTTCTAAGGATTTCCCAGGACGAAACTCTGTAGCACGTTGCACTAAAATCAGGCAGAGTTTAGTCTGACGGAGGGTTTTGTTGGAGGGCTGGCAYTGAAGATGCTGTGCAGTGTTTTTGGGGTGGTGGAGGCTGTGAGCCCCCGTTCTGCAGCAGGCTTTTCCTGCAGGGCTCTGTGTCCTCGTGTGCAGGGACTCCCCAGATCAGGGCTGTGCTCTGTGAAAAGCTTTACCCCGCAGAGGGGAGTGTGCTGGCACTGCAGTGAAATTGCTGAAAGGGGTCTGAGTGCTCTCCCCAGAGAGAGCACTTAGGTAAGGTTGATAAGCAGTTGATAGGGCGCTGCCTTTGTGCTTCTGCGGGGTTATTCCAATCCCACACTTCGCTGTGGTTTAAATATTCCTGATTCTGCTTTGGGGCCGCTCCTTTCTCCGTGCCAGTGAAAGCAGAAGGAGCAGAAGGCGTCGTTTTGGGGCTGTACAGGAGAGGTGTTAGGTGAGAGCCACTCTCTTGTTCTCACATCAGAACGACTCTGCTCTCATCTCCCCAAAGGAGGGTGAGGCACGGACAGCTCTGAGCTGGGGACAAGAGCAATTCCAGGGAAGGGAATTTGCCTTTTTCACCAAATACTGGTTCAGCAACATGAGAGAAAAGAGGGGGAAAAAAGGCAGGAGGATTGTGGTAATTGAGTCTTTCCAAATGTAAGAGAATTGGTCAGTTGGGTTGAAATTCACAGTTGCCAGGCTGTAATGGATAGCTGGTTTTACYTTTTATTTGTCTGTTCCAGAAACATAAAAAGGGTGGAAAAATAAGAAACACAAATAGAGTTTAACTCAATCTGAGCATGTTCTTAGTATCTGAAAAAAAAAATAAATCAAAAAGGCCAGCTATTCTCTGTTTTATATTAGAACTTCATTATTCAGAGCAGAAAGAGCCATGTGTGGGAATTCATTTCAGATGGGTATTTTGGAGAAAATTGGAATCTGGATTGATTTTAATAGGAAATTCTTAAGATCTGGCCATTTATGCTTTTTTAACATCTTCCTAGTGTTTTTCTAAGGCCTAAAGCACCCTTAGAGAAAAGTTTCTTGTAAGATTCCAAATGAGTGGTTCTGACCTGGTGGGTAAAGCTGATTGTGCTTAATAATCTGACTTTTTTTTTTTTTCCCCCCAATTTTCATTTCAATTAAGTTTTTTATTCCGATACAGGTACATTTATGTAAGTGAGTAAGTTGGTTACACTAGAACTTGAGATTTATACTTTTCCCTGAGTGTGGGGTTTAGTGTCCAAAATCCAGTGCATCCTTTTGTAGGGCCAAGTGGACTGTTGTTTTCTTGTTTGACTTGGCTCTCTTCGCTTCATCTGGAGCCGTGCCAAAAACATGAATATTCATGACGCTGTTAAACAAGATTTTTATTGAAAACAAAAAATGGATCTGAAGCTTTCATTTGTCATTCTGAACTCAGCTAGTGAAAGCCCTGTGAACAGGCACATTTATCAGGGAGGTTTTTCCTGGTGTTTTCTGGGGTTTTTTGCTTATTGAATGAAAATTTGTCAGAGACCAAGAATATCTCACTGGGCAGCGAGCCTGCTGCTAAGAGATTTCTGTGGATGATACRAATGTAATAGAGATGAAAAATAGAAATTAAAATGTATTATTTTATGTGTTGTGTCAGGTATGAAATACTTTGACAAGTGTTGAGCCTCAAGAAAGGTGGTGTGAGCAGAGGTCAGATGTAGCAGAGTTCACAAAATCCAGTGTTCCCTTTTTCCAGGGCTGCTGGTGGCGTTGCCATCCTGCAGAGGCCAGGACAGTCCCAAACCTTTCTGTGGGATGTGCATTCCCCAAGGTCAGGGCTGACTCTGAGT
>QVAJ01000056.1:3028385-3038994 GCA_003546035.1 Mixornis gularis
GAAGGAAGGAAGGAAGGAAGGAAGGAAGGAAGGAAGGAAGGAAGGAAGGAAGGAAGGAAGGAAGGAAGGAAGGAAGGAAGGAAGGAAGGAAGGAAAGAGAAAGTGAGAAGATGAGCAATAAGACAGGTTTCTCTTGCAGCCTCCAGCCTGTCCAAGAAATTAAATATTCTTAGCTGTTAGATGACACACAGAACTGATGTGAGAGGTCCTCCCTCATTTATTTTGCAAGATGAATTTCTCATGAGGTCTGTCTGTCTGTTTCCCCCTGCAAAGAGACTAGCTAAGGCTTTTTCCTTCCATGTGTGCTATCCAGAAAAACAGTATCCAGAGATTAGTAGGAATTAATTTATATTCTCATTCAATCCTCTGAACAGTCCAGAGTGATGCTTCGGCACCCTGTTGCCCACCGTGTCAGGTTGGCTGGTGTTCATTTCTAAACCAACAGGAATGTTGTAAACTACCCAAAAGTTGTGTAAGCTGCAGTGAAACAAGGGGAGGTTTTTTTCAGACCTCTTAAACAGTTCTCCTCCTAGCTAGAGGAGGAAGGCAAGAACTAATTCCACCCAAATTGCTTGGGGGAAAAAAGGACCTCAGTGAGTGCAAGAAGAGAGAACATTAAAGGGCAGGAGGTGACAGACAGTGCCCAGTGAATCCTGATTTCCTCTGCACTSAGGGATCTCCCCCCTGGATTATTTTGTCCCCAGCTGCAGTGCTGGCAGTGCAGTGCCCAAAGTTTGCCTGCAGGACTATTGCAAAGGCCTGGGGCATCCCTGGAGGAGCCGTGGCCAAGGAGGGAGGGCTTGGAAGATCTGGAAACCAGGGGGGCTCTCACTGTGGAGCTGTGGGAAAGAATCRCTCTAACAACAAACGATTTGCTCTTAAAGAGGGGAAAGTATGTAACACCATCAAAGGGGGACGGGGACTCAAAGGGAAACACATGTCTGAAACACACGGGTCAAGTTTATTTGAAAGGAAAATCTGTTTGCTTTTGATTCTTTATAACATTTCCCATAGAGACAAGCAAATATAGCTGCCACATTTTTGGCAAAGGGGTATCTTATCCCAAACCTGAAACACTTAAATACACATACTTACAGAAATATGGTCTCTATTAGTTTCAGCTGTGGGGCTGCCTTTTGTAGTTATATTTTTTGTTTTGTTTTGTTTTCCTCTATTGGCTGTATTTGAAGCTTTAAAAGGGCTTGGTAATAAAAAAAACGTTGTTAGTGCTTTTTTAAGAAGAGAAAGAAGGACAAGGTGATGAAGAGCAATCTTTGTCAGGGGTTCTGGTGTCTGAGCAAAGGTCTGCAGGAGTGGGACACGAGATATAAAACGTTTCTGTAGGGTGCAATGGGCCTGAAACCACCCGAGGTTTGGAGTTATTGAGAGAGGTTATTAGAACTGGTTGGCTCTTGCAGAAAACATGTGGGTAGCTGTAACTCAGGAATCCTCTCTGGCTACGCTTTCCAAAAAATATCCATTAGCAGAGTGGAAATTTGAAGCAGGAATAGGATGAAGTCAAATCAGCCCCTAATCACTGAACCTTCTGGTCCCAGAGCTTTCCCTGGGCTGGAATAAGCAGTTTTTCCTTTCTATTTTTTTTTCCCAAATGGTGCTGCCAATCCCCCGCCATTCTCTTTGATTCCGTTCACTTTGTTTATTTTTAAATAACCATATGGCACACTCATCCCTCACCCGGGCAAGGAGCTCTCGTTGATGTCAGTGGGAGCTCCAGCACCTCCAGGATGAGATTGGGATGGATAAAGGAGCTCCTGAGAGCTGGCCAGGCTTGTGTTCCACTGTCCCCAAGGCAGGGTGCTGGAAAAAGCAAACCACCCAGTGAGACCTCATCGAGTTAAGAGCATTTAAAACGCCCTYGGGGACTCTCATCAAGGGGCTGCGGCCAACAGGATTGTGACAAACCTTTCAGAGCCTTGGTGCAAGAGCTGGGCTGAGCTCATGGCTCTGTGATTTGCCTTTTCACCAAATACTCAAGTGATTCAGCAACACCAGAGAAAAGAGGGGGAAAAGGCAGGAGAATTGTGGTAATTGAGTCTTTTCAAATGTAAGAATATTGGTCAGTTGGATTGAAATTCACAGTTGCCAGGCTGAAGTGGGCTCAAGTGTTTGTTTCATGGATAACTGGCTTTACCTTTTATTTGTCTTTTCCGGAAACATAAAAAGGATGGAAAAATAAACACAAATAGAGTTTAACTCAACCTGAGCATGTTCTCAGATTGAAGAATCACTCAAAAACTCAGTCAGAGCCTCCGACTTGCAGGGAAGTGGCTGCAGTGTCCTGCATTTTCTTACCCTGCTGCTTCCTGAAATAAATGTTTGTGTACAAACACACAAAGCATATATATATGAAGGGGGGTTAGCAGAGCCAGACTCCTGATGTCTGTGCTTAGGTCTGATACCTGTTCTTCAAACTGGTCCCTTTTGGATCATGGAATCACAGACTGCTTTGGGCTAGAAGGGACTGGGAAGCTCATCCAGCTCCAGGCTCCCTCCACTGTCCCTGCTTGCCCTGAGTCCTGTCACTCTCCACACGTTGTCCACCACGTGGGACTAAATTTAGGCTGGGATTAGGGTTTATGGGTCAAAGCTTTTCCCTTCCCCTCCATGCAGGTGCTGCTCTTGCCTTTTCATGCACGTTGCAGTGCTTTTAACGGGGAAACAAGAGCCAGCAGCGACAGACACGGGGACGATTGCCAGGGTTGCCTTGGCTTTGTTTCCTTTCCCTCTCCAGCCCAAAATCCAGGCAGGGAGAGGAGGAGCAGGGGCTTTGGCTGTTGGCCAGTTTGCTGAGGGGTTTGCAGAGAGCAGACACCTGCCCCTGAGGGATGGATGGGGCAGAATTCTGAGGACACCGAGTGTCCTGCACAGCCCTGCCCTGCTCAGGTGATGAAGTGCCTGAATCCCCTGCCCTGACTCCTGGCACTGCCTGCTCTCAGCTATCAAATGACTCTTCATGAAGCTAAACCAGGTGTGCAGCCACGGCAGGGCTGTGCTCTGTGTCCCAGAGTCTAATTTTGTTCTTTGACAGGGCTGTAGCCGTGATTTTGGGTGACTGATAAGGCAGCAAATCCGCACAGATTGTGTTTTACACACATTGAGATAAAAATCTCTTCCACTGCTGGGCTTCTTTACCCAGAAGGAATATGTTCTTTAAATATTTCTTCACAGCTAAACTCAAGCTGAAAGATTCAGTCATCTGCCAATCTTTGTGTGCAGACCTGGTTTTCTGTATCCAAGTTGGTGGGTGCTGGACTTTGGTTCTCCAAACCTTGAAGTCTCCTGAGCTCCGAGTCCCAAATGGCTCAAGTATTTCTGTGCTCCAGGTTTTTATTACACTGAATAATAGAATCAATTTTCTTCCTAGGAGCGAATCCACTCTTTGGGTTGGGTCTCATCTTCATTCACTCCAGATCCATCTTGGTGTCATAACAATCATAAAATTTCGTGTTGTCACTATTGGGTCTTGGCCTTTGGGCTGAGGACAGATCTAAGAAAATTCATTCCTGCTACCACAGAGATATTTAGAGATTCTGAGCTACCTCTAGGAGTGATGATGATAAAGAGGGTGAAACATTCTAATGAGCCTTTCCCAGTGGTCTGACTTCTCTCCAGACATACCCAGGTTTTCCTTAGGAAATACAATTTCCATAATAATTTAAAATCTGTCAGACTCCCCTCCCAGTCTCGTTCTGACTGTGTTACACAGTAAACCTGAAGGATGGTCTTTTTTAAGGACAGCCCAGGATAAAAATAGTATCTTTCTCACAGAAACGGGTGAAAGAGTTTTCACAGACCCTGCCAACAGTGTTCCTGGCTCAGAGCATTTCTATTTATCCTGCTCCTCTAAAAGCCCTGAATTCACTTTCAAGTTTGAAAGCATTAAAAAAAAAAAAATACAGAATAAAATAAATTGGAGATCCAGATTTGATGGTGCACTTGAAAGATCCAGCAGGCATTAAAGTCCCAGCTCGTGTTTGAGTTGTTCTCAGCATCAAGCACCGAGATGCCAAATTCTGAGGTGCTGGCAGTGCTCCCGTTAGCCCAGCGAAGCAATCCTGTCATAATTCATGTGGCCAGGCTCCTCTGGGGAGGAAAATATTATGGGATGTGCAGAGCCCATGGAATGAACCGGAATGAAGGAGCTCTGCCCAGTTGGGCTGTGCAGATTAAGGATGTGTGGTCGGTGTGGCTGCTGCTGGCACCGCCCTTGGAGACCTGCCTTGTCTCCCTGCCATCCCTGCTGCTCCCAGCTGCCACTCCTGGSTGTCACTCCCACTCCCAGGTGTCACTCCCGGGTCCCAGATGCCACTCCCACTTCCAGGTGCCCCTCCCAGGTCTCAGGTGCCACTTTCAGGTGCCACTTCCACTTTCAGGACCCACTCCCACTCCCAGGTGCCACTCCCAGGTCTCAGGTTCCAGTTCCACTGCCAGGTGCCACTCCCACTGTCAGGTGCCAGTCCCTGGTGCCAGTCCCAGATGTCACTCCCACTYCCAGGTGTCACTCTCAGATGCCACTCCCAGGTATCACTCCCAGGTGCCAGGTGCCACGCCCCGGTGCCACTCCTAGGTCTCAGGTGCCACTCCCACTTTTAGGTGCCACTCTCAGATCCCAGGTGCTGCTCCCAAGTGTCACTCCCACTCCCAGGTGCCACTCTCACTATCAGGTGTCACTCCCAGTGCCACTCCCAGGTCGGAGGTGCCACTCCCAGGTGTCACTCTCAGGTGTCCCTCCCAGGTGCCAGGTGCCAGTCCCAGGTGACAGCAGGAGCTGCTGCTGCACCTCCAGGTGAGCTCAGGGCGTGTTCTGAGCTCAGTGAGCAGCTGCAGCTGAAATAAGAAGTGACATGGAGCTGTGACATCGAGCTGTGCCAGCACCTGCCCGTCCCCTCTCTGGGTTATACAAGCTCTTCACACAAATTGTTCAGAGTTTCTCATTTTCCCAACTTTTATAGAAGTTCTGCAGCCAAACCGATGAACGAATCTGCTCTAAATGTGGAATAATCCTGCTAAAATCACCAMGGAATTTAACCCAGTATAGCCAGCTTGAATAAATCCTGCTGCAAAGACAATTAAAACTTCAATTTTTGTGTTGATTACTTCAGTGTTTTACTTTTAAAAATCTGTCTTGATGAGAAATAATACTGTAGGGTACTTAAATTATTTAATTATGTTCTCAGGCAGAACAGCTCGTGAAAAGCTGGGTTAAAGGCTGCCCAAAATTACAAATGATTGTTTATTTTTAAAAACGGTGTTTACCTCACTGGAAAGACATTGGCATTTGGGAACGGGAAATGATGGGAGATGTAAACAGAAACATCCTTCATTGTCAGGGCAGCTCCACTACAGAAGCACCTTCAATCAGCACTGGCTCCTTCTCATTAAGTGGTGTCACTTAATTACAGCTCCAGGTGAAAAAATGATTTGCAATAACCACGTCAATTTAATTAGCCTGATACAAATATAAACCTTTTCTTTCCCCCCTCATTGCATAATGCCTGGCCATGACCCCTTTAAATGTATTTACTTTTATTGACATTTTAATTGGCCGCCCACGCACGGCTCCTCCTTKCAGTGGTTTTCATAAGAACAAAAGGCAAATAAATGATTGTGTCACTCACAGGAGGAACCACGTCGAATCACAGCCTTGGTCCTTTCCTGCTTCTCTTCCCAAGGGGGAAAAGCACCCTGAAAAATCTCTGGTGTGAATAGGGAGGACATATGTGTCTCTCAGTGAGAGAGGACAATTACATATTATAATATAACTAACTAACTAATTAACTACGTGTATATATATATATACACATATATATATATATACACTTTTATATACATATATATATACACATATATATACATATATATATATAAAATATATATATATACTTATATATTTCTCCCTGACCACTGAGCTGGGATAAACTGCTAAACAGACCCAGAGCGTTGCATTGTATCCTCACACCCAAACCAATAATGTTTCCACATAAGGAAAAAGGGGGTTCAGTTTCACCCCTGACTTTTGAGGAAAAGCACCAAACACTTGTGTGTCTCCTTCACCATCCCTGGCCCAGGGCCAGCACAGGGGCACCGGTGGGATCTTTGGGATGTTTCTCAAAACCGTATTTCATATGTACATATGGACCTTAAGTCCATAAGAAAGAGCCCAGAGGTGCTCAGGGCTTTTTTGGGGTGCTTTAGAGGTGCAGAAGGGCCTCCTTGCACTGTGCTCAGCTTTTGTTTTGGTTTTGTATAGTTTGTTATCTTCTCATTTATTAAAGCATTTTGCTTTTCCAAGCACACCTGATCCGCCGTCTCACAAGTTATTTTAAGGCATTTCTGTGTGGTGCTGAACACCCTCAGAGTGTACTGAGCCCTCGTGGGGCTGAAAATCAGGCCTGGGGAGTATTTCCATAGCAGGGCAGCCCTCAGAGGATACTTCAGGCSCATTTATCTCCTTTTTAAAATCAGACAGGCTTCAAGGCAATCTAGAACCAGAGCACCTTTCCCTCATCTCTGGCTTTTTCCTACGTTGCAGTTTGTAGATACTTTAGCAAAGTCTTTTAGGGTCGTAAATGATTTCACACTTTRTATGTGGATAACATTTATTTTCCCATTATTTAAACCATTTTTCCTGTTCTTACCCTGGACAGTGCAAGGCAGTTCCAGCTGTCATTGTCTGTGGAGGGTCGTTAGGTGCAAGTTCTTTTAATTAACTAACCAGGGGTCAGTTTTTTCAGAGGATCACCTTTGAGGTGCCTGAAGARAGGTCACGAGGCATCCAACACAGAATGAGTGTCCATGTCTTTTGGRACTGGACTTTGTTAAACATCCTCTGGGTGTTGAACTGTTGCAATACCTTAGGAAATCTGGGCAGGTCCTGGTGTGATTTGTGAGCTCAGCTCAGCAAAAGGTGCTCTGGGGGAGGGAGTTGTACATCCTGTAAAACTGCCACTGAAACAACAGTGAAAGGCTCTGTCAGCTCAGAACTCAAAATTCCTTCTATATCTTGACCAGGATGATGAAGGTAGAAAAGTCAGGCCTTTTTCTCACTCATTGGAAAATTTACTTTCCTTCTGTGAGCAGTAGAATTTTGTACCAAAATGGTCAGTGCTGTTCCTCTGCCTAGAACTAATTCTCACTTTGGCCAGAAGTCATTTGAAAAGCTCTTGTTAACATTTTTTTGAAGTAGGAATATGCTCTGAAATGTAGCAAAAACCCAAAGTGCAGAAGCAAGTGGGAATTCACAGCAGAAGTGACAGATGTGGAAGAGACCAACCTGCACGTTCCCACCAGTGCTTCTAATTATAGGCCAGCAAAAGAAAATTCCGAGCTGAATTTTGCCAACACTCAGCCYACGACAGTCGGTCTGTGATTAGTCATGGCACCAAAACGTAAACAAAAATAATTCAATCATCAAAGCAGAAATCCCATCTGCAAAGGGGGGGAAACACTAAGATGAGAGAAATGCTGCCTTTGAGAAGGCCAGAGCAGGGTTGTGTGGGAACTTCTGAATCCAGCAGAAAAGCTTCATACACTGTATAATATATATATAYACAACTTATATATATATACAACTATAGAGTAATATGTATGTACAACTTTTAACGTGGCTGGAAACACAACCAGAACTTCATTTTATGGCCACACCCTGGCAACCAAAGCGTTCGGCCTGTGAGTCTGATGTTTCCAGACTGGCAAAGCCTCAGCTAGAAATTAATGTGTCTAAAGACTGGTTTTGTTTCATAGAGCACAGATAATATGAAAATTTGATTAGTTCCTACTCCATCAACATAAAAGATATGAGGTATGAATATTCTATTAACATCTTTGAACTGAACAAATGGCTCTGCCTGCTCGGTTGCARGCACTGGATTGCACAGTCACAGAGAACTCCTCTGTTTGTAACAAAGGCTGATACAGAATGCCAGCTTCAAGTATTTATCATTTTGCAATACCACTGCTAGGACAGTTCATGGTCTGCTACAGAAGCAAAATAAAAATGGAGGCTGGAGTTATAAATGAGATCAGAAAATTTAAAAAAAAAAAAAAAGGCTGAACTCTCTCTGCTTTTATGATTTTCATGAATATAATGAGAGATGGGTGGGCCATTTGAAGAGATAAATGAGGTATGATGGAACTACAGAGAGCATCAGGAGAGAGAGGTTTTTTCCTCTAAGCATTTAAAAATGTCCAATTCTTGTGATGGAGGGTGATTTTTAGGTGAAGTGCAATCCAAACCCTCAGTGTCTACAGTGGATTAAAAACTCTTTCTTGCTCCTTTTCAGAGGTAATGTTTTAATGTCATATGTGGTGCYTCAGATCTTTTATCTTCTCAAAATCCTTTCTGTAGCTGCAATTGTAGAAACGGTTCTGCTCTTGCCTCCAATCCTATTTCCATGAAATGCTGTATGGCTCCCTCTTCCCACTAATGGAAAAAACTCCATTGTTGTGGTGTTTATAGCTCTGGATTATTAGGAGCTGAGTTTGGCTGCAATTCTTGGCAAAATGATGTGTTCAGTGAAGAGTACAACTTTGAGGCGGCCAAAGAAATTAATATGTCACATTTTAATTTAAGAAAGAGCTGAACAACCTGAAAATGAAACAGAGCCTTTCAATTTAAGGGAAAAAAAATCATTTCATCCAGTAACATTTTTTCCTGCCTTCTGGTAAACAGCAACCCCCAAAACCATTTTCTGTTGACAGTAATAATTTTACCTCTGTCGGTGGTTTAGTCTGACCAGCAACCCCCAAATCCATTACTCACCAAGTTCCATTCCTGAGCTTTTACTTTTTTAATATCCTGTAAAAAAGCTGGGAGTTCTTTTTGTGATTTGAAGCATCCTCCTGGGGCAAGCAGTGTTCCTGCAGTTGTGTTCCTGCTGATCCCACACCACGAGTCTCCCGTGTTGAGGCTTTTTTTTCCGAGTCACTTCTTGTTGCAAACGGCTTCAAGTGCAGGGGAAACCAACTGTCCTTGGGTGAGATTTCCAAAATCTTCATCAGAGTCAACCAAGTCTGCTCCATTTTGTGTTCAACATGGAATTAGAGCGAGGGGGAGGATGCCTCTGCAGGGGTGATGTGCAGATGGAATTTGGCCCTGAGGTCACTGGCCAGCAGTGTGTACTTGGTGTGTTTTTTGTGTCAGTTCTGTAAGAGAATTTTCCTCATCCTYATGCATGAAAGAAATCCAGCCGTTGTTATTTCAACACAAGGACATTGCCTTGAGAATTCTGACACTCTGAGGACATCAGGTGTACTGGTTAATAGCTCAGCACAAACTCCTTCRTCGCTAACTCTGATGTTAAAAAACAAAAAAACCCCATGGAAATCTCTTTCTGTTACGTGAAAGAAAACTCACTTCATGGAGGTAATGCTGATATTTAGTCAGTGGAATGCAGAATGATTGACAAGATACTCTGAAGGACTTACTTTAAGGGTTTTGTACAGGCTTTAAGGGGAAACATCCTAACCAAGATTTCTTTTGAAGATGCTCTTTAAAGACGTAGAAACCCAACACRCTGCATTTACAGAAACGTGACCATTTCTGCCTCAAAGACTTGAAATGTCAGGAGTGCAACAAGCCCAGCACCACTGGCTGTTTCCTGATTTCACACATTCCTTGGTAAAGCACAGAGGGGAGGAAGGCTCAGTGCAGGAGCTGCTCCAGTTTCTCAGTCCTGRCAGGGAGCTGTGAGCAGGATCAGCACTGGGAGTGTTGATTATGCCACAATCCCCTGGTGGTACCAAACGTGAAGGAAGAATCCCAAACTGATGAATTGTCTCAGATGCATCCCTGTGCTTTGGAAATCACCTCAAGTTTCTCCAAAGGCTCTCACAATGCACTGGGTGGTCACTGGTGGCAGCCAGTTTCCATTGAAGCTCTCACAGGCAGGCAAAGGGGATGTGAAATGTGCTGTGACTGGGAGAACTGCATTATACATCACCCCAGGCAGCTTCCAGCAGGGACAAATGGCTACTTGTGTAGTGCAGGATCAGGCTTGGGGGTTTCATTTTTTAAGTATCAGGATGATATAGCAATCAGGTGGGGGCAAATCCCCCTCCCACTGCCTTCTCATCTTGGAGTTTCAGGCACTTTCCCCCCACTTTTATAGCAGCACTAGATCATATTTACAACATCCAGCATTTCAAGGTTAGATGGCCAAGTGTTGAGTCAAGAAAAAATTGCCTTCTCAGGGATACTCAAATATTTCAGTTCATGTCTGGGAGATGGCACTGATGTGCTACTGGCTGATTTCATTTCAGAAATGGACMCCACAGTGATCCATCTGGAGAGTCAAAAGGCTGATCTCAACCTTAGCACTCACTTTTCAAACACAGTCCACGATCAGACATCGTGTTCGCAGCACGGGATTTATTTCTCTACAATGCTGCTGCTGCTTCTGGAGGTTTTCAGGTTTTTTAAACCAGCATGTTTCAGACACAAATGCACCTGAGTTCTGGATGTGGCAGGGGGCTGAGAGTCCCCATCAGGATTTCCTGAGTGTGCTGTCACTGGGTTTTCCTGACTCACCTGCACTGCTGTGTCTTCTTGCTCACTGTAGGAATTAAAGCAAAAATCTGGGAGAGGTAA
>QVAJ01000056.1:3039234-3050902 GCA_003546035.1 Mixornis gularis
GAGAAAACCATGGGAAAAGTTCTTCTCCTGTGCATCAGTCTCTGTGAGGAGAAAACCATGGGAAAAGTTCTTCTCCTGTGCATCAGTCTCTGCGAGGAGAAAACCATGGGAAAARTTCTTTTCCTGTGCAACAGCTTCTGTGGGGACAACAGGGAATCCATCCCTGGGCTTGTGTGGCCTGGAGGAGAGGAAAGGTGGAAAGAGGAAGCCCAGACAGGTTGTAGAATTTATGTCCTTGAAGGATTTCAAGATCCAGCAGCCCTGAGCAGCCTGCTGTGAGTTCAGTGGTGAAGAGGGGACAGGATGAGGGTCCCTGACCTTGTGTTGTTCTGTGCTGCTGGGGAAAGAATGGGAATTAATTAGAAAAAGGACCTGGAGAAGGTTGAGGGGAATGTGGGTATGGATGTACAAAATCAATTAGAGAGCATAAAGCCTACTGGAATAAAATATGCATCACTTAAGGACTATCAATCTTAATGTATCATCTTTTCTTCTGCCAATTAATGGAGAAAGTAGATCAGCAAGTTAWGTCAGAGCAGGAATGACCAGAGACTTCTGCAAATAATTCTGACCCTTTTCCTGCTTTCCATCTGTGATCCAATGGCTGTTGGCTGCCACGTTTCCATCCTTTCCTTTAATCTCTGCCACTTCTTGTCAATAGGATTTAAAGTAGCCATAAAGATTTCATGATCTCAGTGTCTTCTCCCTGGCATTCTGTGTTTCTGGCTTTAAGTAGTTCTGTCTAAAACCCAACGTTTCCAGCACATAAAAATCTCCCTTTGCAGCAGGAAAATGAAAGAGCTTTGTCTCCCTGCAAAGCTCTGGCTGTTCTGCAGAGAGGGATTCCCCTGATTTCCCATCATTTGTGGCTTGGCCAGAGAGGAAAATTGAAGTTTGTGCCGCTCTTGGTGGCTCGAGCTGGAGTTAACTCTGTAATTTCCAGGTGTGCTCCATTTCTTGGAGTCCTTGATGCCAAGCTTGCTTGATTGGAAATACCTTTTTGGCTTTAGCATTTTCCAGCAGCAATTTCAGGAAATTCAAAGGAGGCACAAACAAATAAAGGTGACAATTCTATAATTGTAAATAAACCTGCTGGAAAAGACCCCGTGTGTGTTTTATGCCTTCAGGATTAGTGTTCCTTCCCAGGGAGGGATATTTTACCCCACCATATTTACTAYTTCTTTTTCAGTATAAATAGTTGTTATATTGGTTTCTGCTAATGTTTATATATTCCCATTTGGGAATAAGACATTTATCAAATAAAGGCGTAGACACCTGGCCTGATTCAGTTGTGATTAAAGCAAAAAAATTAGGCTAAATGATGTATTTTTAATAACTGAGCAAAGTTTGGAAGCAATTGAATAGCCTAAGAAATTATTCAGAAGAAAATTAATACTTTCAAGGGAAAAATAATACCTTAAATTCAAATCTCCAGAAGCTSGGAAATATTTTATATATAACCTATAAAACAGACCTATAAAACGGCTTTTGAGGTGACAATACATTTTCCAAGAATATAGCAGAATTCAGAACGGGCTGGACTCKGCAAAAAAAAATTATTATTTCCAGATTTTGGTTAAGTATCATTACAATAACTTCTGATTAAAAACGGAATATATTCTTTTAAGCTTTAACAGCACACCTGTCGCTCACAGTCCTTGGCTCCAGCTCTCAGAAGGTGCCTTCCCTCACCTGTGTGATCAAGGATGAGCATTCCTGGACTGTAAGGATGCCAAACCCTGCTTTCATTGCAGCACTTGGATCAGTGSAGATGCCAAACCCTTCTTGCATAAAGCTCTGAAAATGTCACTGGTGGAGCCACTTGGTGTCTCCTTGCACTCAAAGCTGGCRGTGTGGGACCTGCAGATTTTGCTTTTCGGTGTTCAACTCTCAAGTTTTAAAGGGACTGAAGGGTTTTTTCAGTTTGAAAACGCTTTGTGCAAAAATAACTATCACAACATCTCATTAGCAGGAATGGTTTTCCCTTTACGTTTCCATTGGAAGGTCGGCAAACACACGCTCGTCCCTGCCCTGTTTTCCTGCAAAGCTGTGCTGAACTGTGCTCTAAATCATCCCATCTTAAAAACCCTGTTCCTTTTTTATCCAGTCGAAAAACCTTTACAAGCCTCCTAAGAGTCCTTGGAGCAGTTACCTTTGAACAATTACGCCGGATTGTTATAAATTTCCCGTACTGTTTTTATTGCCTCTCCGAAGCGATCTGGGATTTTATATCCCTCCTTTTTCACAGGGTCTGCTTCTCCTGACAGATGCTTGCTTACATCTCCCAGGAACTCTAATGAGAGGCAGGCATATGTCTGCTTTCCAGCCTAGACCTCCTTATGCTCATTTTGCATTTCTTCTTTTTTTTTTCCTCCTCAAACCTGCCGTGAAGTTCGAGAGGAGAACTGGGGCTGTTCCACCCCGAGCTGTGCCTTCCCTTCACTGCTCCTGCTCTGAGGTCTCATCTTCAGTGAATTGCAATTTAATGACACCAGTTTGCACTTGTATTTTAATTCCTGAACGTTTTAAAAATGCAAAATAATGGCAATAAGCTGCGATTGCACTCAGGGATTAGTGGTAGAATTCATGTCTGGTGGGAATTTTCATCTCAGCAGTAGAAAGCTGCTGTTCTTACAGGTTTCCGTGTGCCTGCTGCTTTCTGCTTGCTTTGCCTTTCTCCTCCCATCCAAGCATTGAGCAGCCATTGGGAGGAGATGAATTGTGTGAATGGTCAGAGCTGAAAGGCKCAGAAACTCACAGAAGGTCCTGAGTTGGAAGGGACCCCCAAGGATCACCACCCCAGCAATCCCCCCCGTGCATCCCCGGCACTGGTGTCCAACAATGATGGAACCCTGGGCACTGAGAATTTCAGATTTCTGAGCTGACAGGCACTGACCAAGCAAACACTGCATTTCACCTGAGGACTTGGAAAAGGCTCCCAAAATTGAGTGACAGCACTGGGATTGTGGGTGTGGAGTTTGGATAGAAGTGTGTGATATCATGGGGTGGAAAAGTTAAGAGTTTAAGGTTAGTAAAACTTAGTTAAAACTTAGTTTAAGGCTTTAGTATATAGTAATGTGTATAGAGCAAGATGGAGGATTTGGGGTGTAGGTTAAGTCCTCCTYTTTCACCTTCCTCATGGTTTTGGGTGATATTTTGTAATTGGGTGACAAGTCCACATTGCGGACCACGGGTAGTTGGTTATTGGGTTGAAAGTAAAAATAATCTCGGTATCATCTCGTTATTGGAAAATAAGTGCTTAAAAGACCTTGAAAAGAGTTAGAGACGGAGCCATTTTTCRCCTTGTTAGCTAGAACTCACAACTTGTGAGACTGGATAAGAACCTCACAGCAGTTTTATCTGTAGGCACTGCCCCTTGATGTGCAGGCAGAAATTCCTCCTCCCGCCGGTTTCTCTGGTGTTTTGATTGTGACTGGAGCCTCTGGGCAKGTAATTCCACAGAGAAAACATAAAACCCTCTCTGGGAGCTGGGAAAAGCTGCGGTGCTGGAGCTGATGCACAGGAGGAGCTCACCGGACACGTGGGTGTCTCCTGAGACCCGGCTCTGCGGTTTAATCCCGCCTTTATCTCTCTTCTAAGTGCTTCTGATATTACAGGAGTGGCAAGGAATCTAATTAGCTAATGCTCCTACACGGCGTTCAGATCCTGAGATAAAAGCCTGCCCACGGGCGGGCAGGAGGTGCCAAGAAAGAGTTTGTAAACTTTGGTGATGCGGAGTGTCTGAGGCTRAGGGATGGTTTGGGATGATGGGGTGACTCCCGCTTTTCATTCTTATGCGTTCGCTTCTTAAAAGGAGTAAATAGCTGCTAATTAATGCGGGCTGTTCGTTTTTGCTGTCTTAAAAACCCTTTCCTGGGTTGTTGAGGATGTCAAGAACTGCTTCTAAGTCAGRCCCGTTTAAAGAATGGTTTGTACTGAGCCATTCAAGACTGGCTTTGAGTATCGACTCAAAAACATCACGCTAAAAATCCTTTATGATAAAGAAAAGGCAGGAAAAAAGCATCGCTTATTTATCACTTCTGTGCATCTGAGTTCAAACCCTGTCTCAGCACTAAAGCAAACAATATTTTGCTGCTCAGCCCTGGGAAGGTTGTTCATTCTCCGGTCCGAAGTGTCTTCTCCAAAGCCTTGACACAGCYCTGTTGTGAGAAACTTGACTGCAGTGCTCGCTCCCATTAATGCAGAAAAATCATTAAGGAATTGGATGGAAAACGCAAAGCTTCTGCGCTTCTTAAATCCCCTAATCCTATTTTGAAGACTTAAATGGTGAATAGGCTTCAGCCTGGGGGTGTGCAAGGGAGTGAATTTCACTGTAGGTGAGTTAAAGTCACATCAGGAACAAAGCTGGGTTTATCCTGCTGCAGATCCCAGCCGGGAATGGACAGGCGAAATGCCTGATTTCTAAAGCTTTTTTTGGAAATGCTGCATCATCCAACCGATATTCACAAAATATTTGATGTTGACACAGTAAAAACGTTCTCATAAAAGGTGCCACAGGTGTCACGAGGGACTGACAGCTTTGTAAATTGAACAGCTCGCAGAGTAAGAGTGAAAATTCCCGTGTCGGAATCACTTGTAACCAAAACCAACAGGTGAATATTGTGGACAGATGAAGCTATCAGGAAGCTCAGCTTTCACTGTTTGTTTGTGTCTGGGGTTGCACAGTCGGTCTGGGAAGTGCCTCTGCCCTGGAATTCTTTATCTGCTTACATGGTTGTGGAGTGTGAGGAAGGAAAACTTTCAGTTGAATCAATAATATCTCACGCAGGCATTTCATGGCTGAACTGCTTAAACTCTGCCATTTACTCGTTCTTTGATCTTTGCTCGGGCAGGGCAGTAACAGGAGATCCTCCCTGCTGTCAGTGGAGAGACTCCCAGGTCAAATGTACAAACTGGTAACGCTGGATTTGATGGTGTCCACCACAGCAGAGGAGAGGAAATCAGSTGTAATGATCCTTTATTTGCAATTTAGACACTGTGAGCTTGGGTAAGCCAACCTTTCTGTGCTCCCTGCCCTCTGCCAGGATCATGAACAAAGATGCTTTTCCTGCCTGCAAGGGCTCCACCCTTGAGAATCATCTAGAAATAATACTCATATGGATCCTGTTTGAATTGGACCCTTAGCAATGAAAAGTCAGCAGCAGCAGCAGGAATTGCCTGTACTCCAACCCCTCTCCTTTTTATTTATATGCATTGGATTTATCAAGCACCTTCAGGTAAGACAGGAATGCTGAACTGCACAAATGCCTCTTAATACACCCTCCAGCTCTGCTTGCATTGCTGCTTCCCGCTGAATAGAAAAGAATGAAGTGTCTGTGGAGGTTTTCTGCGGGCTGTGTGCTCCTGATTTTCCCTTGTTCCACGCTATTTATACAATCACAAAGCATTTGATGAGAGCGTGTCAATCTCAGGCCAGGCTAATGGACATTCCATCACTTTACCTCTGCAGACATCGTTGGGAACTGGGAGGTGTAAAATGTGATTCATTACCCAGATCCTGGAAAGGGAGCAGGACATTAATCGTGCCTTGGCTTGTTAAATTTTGTCACTCGTTGCCTTCTCCGTTTATTTAATTATATTTCTGCCTCCCATTCAGAGGATCTTTTCAGTGATATGCACCTGTGGAATCTGGAGCTGCTGCAAAACAATTTTTGCTGTCAGGGCACTCACAGGGTAGAATTTTTTCCTACTTTGCAGTTCACATGTTCACTGATTCAAAAGGTTCTGCAGAAGGTGCCCCATTCCCACCTACACAAATGGTAGAAACACAAACTCCTGGTGGGAATCAGCAAATAATTTCTGTGTTGGATGTTTCTTGAGAAATCTGACACTACCAGTAGAAAAGGGGAGGATATGATTTTTCTATATTTTATCATAGCCAATGGGACAAAAAAAGGGCAAAGAATGGTAACAGAAGAGSTAATTTAACAGAGAGTGATGTGTTCTGCAGTTCTCAGTGGTTTGATGTTGTATCAGGCTGTTTGTTACAAAACATTCCTGCTCCGGAGAGTTTCAGAGACTCCAAATTCTCTCCCATCAGCCACTCTCTGAATGTGGAACAGCAAACCAGAGKCTCTTTCCTTTGGAGCTGTTGACGTGCAAGTCTGAAATCCAAACAGGCTCGATGGGAATGAAACTGTTTGTTTGGGAAATGTTTTAACCAGGCAGAACCACTGCAGGAGCGTTTGGAGGAGGAGAAACCCTCCTGCCCGTCACGACCTTTCACCGGAGTTATTTTTCTCCAGGTTGTTCAGTTTTGGATTTAGCTTGATACTGTGATGAACGTGGAAGGAAACACAGATTTTTTTTTACTGAGCATAAGTCAAGTGCATTTCTTGTCCAGGAGCCGGCATCAAAGATTTCCCTGTAAAGGTAATCTGAGCGCCTGAGGCTGAGATGTGGTTTTTGTACTTTGAGCTCTTATCGCTCCTCTGCCCTGCAGCTCCTGAGTGATATCGCTGAAAGGCTGACACAGCTCCGGGGCAGGGGAGGGAGAACACGGGAAATTCAGACTGAAAACTGCCCAAAGCACGGGGGAATCCGAGAGCAAAGCTTCAAAGGCTCAGAGGAAGCAGGTTTAAATCGATCCACACTCTGCAAGATCTGTGTTTTGTTATAAATACATTATATATATATATATATATATATATAAAAATATATATAAAAATGCAATTTTTTATATATATATATGCAATTTGTAGAATTTTAAGTCAGCACCCACCTTGCATTTTCACATCAGTGTTGCTCTAAACACTCACAATTCCCTCGGGAATTTCAGTCTCATTTATTATTTTAATAGGAGCATCCTCTGCTGCAGTTGAGGGATGGCAGGAGAACTTCACATTATAAAATGATGTTTTGAGCCCTTATATTTACAGAGGAAATTTCCCCAAGAATTTGAAGGATATGCTCAAAAGAGGAGAACTTGTGGAGTTCTTTTTTCATTTCCTTCCATCCCGTGAGATTAGGGATCCCAGTTCACTGTGGTTTGAGCTGTGTAAAAAAAAGTCTGTTTTTTTTTTGGGTGCATCTATTTCAGACCACCCCCTGTGAAACACTCGACAGGAACATGTGCACTCATGCCACGGTTTCAATTTTATTAGAAAAATAGCAATACCAGAAGAAAGTCTCTTGCCTGAGGCRTATTCCATATGTTACCACTCAGTGCTTTATTTTTCAGGCCTGCAAGAGACAAATGCACTTATTCCATTAATAAAGGCAGCGACTTAAAGTGCAGCCTTACCCTGGGAAAAAAAAAATCATAAGAGAGAAATGTGAGGTTCTGAGTTGGTTTTCCATCAATAGCTGGTACACTGGATTTGTTCAGATTACAGATGAAAAGGTGGTGTTATTTTTGTTATTTTTCAGCCTTGGCTGGGGAAGGCCTTTCATTGCCGTATGGAAATCACACATTTCCACAGCTCAGCCTCGCTCTGCCTCTGCAAGGTGACTCCACCTTTGCATGAGGTTCATGTTATTTATTTACTGCAGCTTTCCAAGCCTCTTTCTGCATGTTTATAGAGGGCAAATGCTCACGATTGAAATACACTGGGAGTGCTCAGCCGGGGGAATACAAACACARTCTCTGCTTTTCTCTCTCTGCTTTTCTTCTTCCCTCCTAGAAGTTTTAATACAAACACAGGAATACAGTTTCCTTCCTTTACAGCCCTCTCTGATGCAGTAATGGTTTCATAACCTCCCAGTTCTCAGCTSTCTGCTTTAGGTTAGGGATGTAAATCTTCCCCTCTCCCCGGTGTTGGGATGGATTTATTGCCTGGGCACCCCCCGTTCCCCTCGGYTCAGCTCCTGCTCCTGATTCTCACCAGGAGCTTTGGGCAAACATCAGGAGCCATGAGAGGATCCCACATCCACTGGGAGAGACGGGTTCATCCCGGGGCCTGCAGCTGTGTGAGCACCAGAGGTGAAATAAAACATAAAATATGAAAAATAATAATAAAAAAATAACGAATAGGTCATTGCCCCTGCAAACAGGGGCTGTGAGATTCCAGCAAGGAGGGCTCTGCTAAAACACCCAAATAAGCACAACCAATTTTTTAGATACATTCCCAAGTATTAAAGATGCACAATGTGCAGAGTTAYCAATTTGAGCTCCTGATTCTCACCAGGAGCTTTGGGCAAACATCAGGAGCCATGGGAGGATCCCACATCCACTGRRAGAGGCGGGTTCATCCCAGGGCCTGCAGCTGTGTGAGCAGGAGAGGTGAAGTAAAACATAAAACATAAAAAATAAAATATAAAAAATAAACCATAAAACATAATGATAATAATAATTAAAATAAGAAATAAGTCATTGCTCCTCCAAACGCTGCCCTTGCAAACAGGGGCTGGGAGATTCCAGCAAGGAGGGCTCTGCTAAAACACCCAAATACCAATTTTTCAAATACATTCCCAAGTATTAAAGATGAATTATGTGCCAAGTTACCATTTTTGAGCAGGGAAGAAGGAGTAAAAGCACGTGGTAGGGGCTGTGTTTGTTTTCTGCATCACTTGCAGTAAAATCTTTTTTTAAAATTGCCCGTCTAATGGGATTAGGAGGACAAAGGTTCTTAAAAATTAGTAAAATTGGATTGAGGGAGCGGGTTGGTAGTGAAAGACCAAATGAGATGACAGCTGAAAGCATGTTTCAGTGGCTGGATTTGGGCTGGCTGATGGAGGCAGCCCTTCAGTCCAGCCCTGGATCTCAGCTCCATCTGATCAGAGCTGGGGCAGGGGTCTGAAATCCTCACATCCAGCTGAAGTTCTTAACCCACTCCTCACTTKGAGGGATTTTTACAGATAAATTCCGCTGCTACTTCTCCATACCAGCAATTACACGGGGTTTTTTGTTGGTTTTGTTTTTTTTAATGTACCGAAAATGTGGCCTTAAAATTTCCTAATGAGGTGTGAAATGTCCTTGTAGCCTATGACAGAAGATGAAGTCAGGGATGATCCTGTGCACGGGGACAGTGCAGTGGGTGGCTCAGGGTGACACCATGGTGATGTGGGCTCATTGCAAGGCTGGCACACGCTCTGCATATTAACTGATGGCAGCTCTGCTCCGTGCAGTGCAGCTCTGCTGTGGGTATTTATTCCATTTAGTGCTTCTTTGTGTTGAAAATCAGCGCCGGCTCTCCCCGTCAGGGACAGAAACAACAGGTCTCTGGGACTGGGATGGATTTTCAGCTCCATGTGCAAATGGATAATACCTGGAGCTCGAGTCGTTTGATCCAAACAAAATCAGGTCTCTGATGTGAATTTTCCCCTTTCTTGTCCCTGTAACAAACCCTCCTGGGGTATGAACTCGGTGATAATGCATTGGTGTGACAGCACAGCAGAGCTCCCAGCTCTCCTCTCCAGGCTGCTGTTTCTGCTCACAATAATGCCAGGGCCCAAGCTCTGATCTGCTTTGGGTTGTCACCTCTGTGCCAGCCAAAAACGTGCCCACACTGCCATGGCTGGGTCTGCATCACACCCAGCACTGCCAGCACTAAAGCAGAGCAGGGGGTGCGTGTTCCAGCCCCACTGTGGGTGTTTTCTGACACTGCAGCTCCTGCTGAGGCTCCTCAGCATCCCCAGCCTGCAGACCTGCTGCTCCACGGGGAGAAGGGGCTGCAATTTCGAGGGAGCTCGAGGTGCTGAAGGCCTGACCTGGTTTCCAAGCACAGCAAAGCAGACTCGGAGCTGGCCCCGAATTCTGTGTGTGTGAAAACTCCTGTCGCTGGGAGAAGACTGAGTACCTGCTGGCCAGGCTTGCCCCCTTCCTGTCAGTGACACCAGCTGTGTCAGCCCTAAAGGACACGAGATTGAGGACATCAGGGTCTTGCTGGAGGGAAACGTGTGAGGAATTCTGTGGAAAGATCTGTGAGACTCAGTAATTTGTCTCTCCTCCTGGTGTGCTCTGGGTGTGGAAGCGTCTGCTGCTCACWGGAAAAATAAATGTATAATTGTGCCATCAGCTGATGAAATCAAAGTGAAATTGCTGGCAGCCTTCTTCCTGCCCTCCCTGTGTTTTTCTAGCATTAACATTCCGGCTTTGTCACCTTTGATCAGGGGAAGATAAATCCTTCCTTTTGTAAGGAGCAGAAACACTTTCCCTGGGTACACAGAATAATGGCCTCTTCTGTATATTATTCATATCCCTCTCTTTGTACTTGTCATTCCTCTCTATCCTTGGTTGTTGTCTGCCCCATAACTCTTGGTGGTTTTATCTAAGACCTTTCAAATGAGGAAGTGGATGGCTGAGGAGGCAGGGAGAGCTTTGCTAAGGCATTAAATGAGCTGGCACGTCGAGTGTGCAGGTCCTGTACCACCAACCCTCTGTGGCTGCAGAGCTCCTCATCAGCTCCCTGCTCTGTGGGGATGGTGCTGAGCATCCCTCACAGGGACAGCCTCAGAACCCAGCCAGAGGGAACCTGCAGGCCAAGAGGGAACCTCCAAACCCAGTGTTTGTCACCTGCTTCTGGAGGTACTTGGCACAGCAGCACAGAAATGGAGCTTGTCTTTAGCCCAAAGCAGAATGTGCAGCAGCCTGGGCAGGCCTGAGCGCCTCAGGGGGAGTGGCAGGAGGATGTACAATCCTATATATCACCCTTAAAGGGTGACTGGGTAGCAAAGCTCTTTTGCTAATTTGAAACTCAAACAAACTAACGGGCACGAGTGACAGATCCACCTCAGGGACTCTGCAAGGAATGGAAGAAGTTGATGCATAATCACATGCAGGTGAAATCCCTGGAAAGTCTTTGCTGTGGGATCTGGATCTGGGTGAACGCTCATTTATGAATCCATCACATGGGGAGACACTGCAGACCAGGCTGGCTGCTCTGCTGTCACAGAGGGAACTGCAATAATCTTTCTCACACCAACACATACCTGCTGAGACAGGCAGAACAGACAGGGATGGGTGTTGTGTAAATAAAAATCCTACCAGGGTGAATCCAGAGCACAGATTCAGCTGCACATGCTAAATACAAGCTCATGGATCTCTTTTATAGGACCAGGGACACTTTTTAGATAAGCAAATGCTTTGARATTATATTTCCCTACTACATCCAGTTTCTATTATTACCAAAAAAATCTCTAAGCTGCATATTTGTGACATTGCCCCAGCTGGCAGAGCAATAGCAGCGCTGAGGAAAATACTTACTCTTTGCAGTGGTTATTAGGATTATTACTTAGACCCCAAGTGACTTTCTGAAGTAATCTTCCCATGCAGTCCCTTTGTGTTTTTAATCCCATCCTCACTCCCCCTTCGGGAGCTGCTATGAATACAGTTTTGCCATCAGCCACGGAGCCACAAGGGTTGTGTTTCCTTCTTCCCTGAGGGAAACATTTTGCTGAGATCAGCTGCTGGGAAGAGGAAGGGGCAAATGTCCTTAAAGCAGAGAGAARGAGAGGAGCCTTTCACTCAAGTAATTGTTCCAAATGTACCTATGCTGCCTTCCTGTCCAAGCAGCTAAAAAAGCACTCATTACCACGGGGTTCAGCCCCAGGATGCAGCTCTGTCTCCTTTGTAATCTAATCAAACTGATTTACACTGATGGAAGGGTGGAGGTTTGAGCAGAGCCCTGAGAGAGCTCCCTGCAGGGTGTGCTGCCTCTGTGGGGCTGCAGGAACGTGTGCCCCAAACCATTCCTGCCTCCTCTGTCCT
>QVAJ01000056.1:3064363-3074406 GCA_003546035.1 Mixornis gularis
CCACTCTGCCTCGGGAGGGAATGTTGGTGTGTTTGTGTCCTAGACCTGCCTTGCCCRGGGTGCCTGTGGGACCAGGCCAGGTTGTTGAACTTTGTGCATCCCGAGGTTAAAAGTGAATTAATTCCACGGGAGCCCTGGTGGGCARAGGAGCCTCACAGAGCCTGAAGGAGCCTTTCTTCTCACTGCTCTCAGTACTGCAGGTTCAGAAAGACACGGTTTGAGAAAAGTGGAGCAATTGTCATGGCAACAACAACAGGTCTGTGTGGGTTTCCTGCAGAGCTGCCCCGTGCCAGCAGCCCTGGGAGAGCAGACCCTGCACCCAGCACAGGCTGTGTCCCACAGCAGCAGCATTCCCTCCTTCCCAACAGCCTGCCTCAGGAAACAAACTGCCTCTGCCCCACTGGTGGGCAGGATAAAAACTGCAAACAGTTATTTTTATTATTATCTATTACATTTTATTATAATATAATAATATATCATATAATATATATTATATATTATATATAATAATATATTGTAATACAATTTATATTATATTATTATATATTATTATATGATAATATATTATTGTATTATTATAATATAATAATATATATTATGATATAATAAAATATAATATATTATTATAATATAATAACATATTGTGGGCAGGATATAGTAACTACGAACAGTTATTTTTATTATCTATTACATTTTATTATAATATAATAATATATTATTGTTTTATTATTTCTTATTATTTCTTATGTTTATTATTGTTTTCTTCCTGATCAGAGGCCTCTCAGCATTCTCTCTTCTGTTGGAAATTCAAAGCAGGGGGTTGTAATCTCACCTGAGGTTTTTCCAGGCCAGCTCTTGGGTGTTGTTGAAAGGAATTTTCCTGTTGGATTTCAACAGAATCACTGTTAGGCTTAGTCCTGAGCATTCAAAAAAATGCTACAATAATCTTCATACRTAGCTTAAAATAGTATTAGCCAAGCAGTAAGGCATGCCCATGAGCTTTTTATCTAAGAGAAGGAATTAATTASTAGAGATGAGATAAGAAACTGCATTGAAGAGATCCATCCATGATATCTACAGAACTTTCAGTTGCAGTAATTGTTCTTTTTTTATTTTTTTTAATCTACTTCGGAGTTCCTGGGTCTGTTGGGAAGCAGAAGGGCTGAAGCTCCAAGAGAAAGGACGTTCTTCACATATTTCTTGCCCAGATGAAAGCAACAAATCTGTTTGCACAGCAAATTTGTATGGTTTGGAAAAGCTTTTCACATGCTTGTTAAACCCAAATGCTGGAGGCTGAGYCGATGCCTGCATTACCCAGCTTTGCCGAGAGCTGCAGCCAGAGCCTGCCCTGCCGGCCAGGCAGGTTGGATGCATTGTTTTATTTCATTGTCRTGTAAATGGAGCAGAGCCCACACAAACAGAGTGGAGGTGCAATCATGGAATAACGGGAGAGCAGCTTTCCATCCATCCGGACTGACAGACGCTTCAATAATCACTGCAACTCCTGATGTGCAGGGTCAGAGTGTTCCCTGACTCTGTGGCAAGGGAATCATTTCTCAGGAAACACACAGTCTGCTTYCCAGCCCTCACTTGGGCTTGGGGAGGTGTTTTGAACCACTCCTGGAACACGCAGGAGGAGAAGCTGCCCGTGCCTCTGTCATCTCCTGCCCACTGCCCTTGCCCACGGCAGTCCCCAGTGCCTCCCACCTCAGTGACCTGTAATTCACAGTGCAGTTATCCACCAGAATCTTCTCCTGGACTGACACTTCTGCTCCTTTCCTCYTTGCACTTTGAATCTGCTCTGGGGCAAGGGCAGCTCTTTATTTTTGTGTGGCACCGTTTGGATGGTTYGGGAGCCATTGTGAGAGAGCCTTCCTTGTGCTTTGGAGGCAGTGGAAGATAAGAGACAAAAGATGCAGGGTTGGGGAGGAGGAATTTGTGCCTGTGTGTTGGGTTTTTTTTCCTCTCACCCTGCCTTTGAAGCAGAAACATCTGCTGAGGGCCACAAACAGCTGAGTTCAGCAATACCACATCACGCTGCCAAGCAACTCCGCTTTCCTCTGGAACTTTCACAGCAGAGGAAATAAATCAGTCAGGCAATAAAGAATGGAGAAAATTTAGGAAGAAGTGCCAAAAGCCAAACCTTTCAAGAGTAAAGTGAATAAGAACTTTGTTAGTATTCGGCGAAGCAAATTGAAATSTGTTTCCTACACATGTAAGCCCTCAGTGCTGTTGCTGCTTGAGGAATTTTGTAATAACAAAACTCCTCTGAGCTAAAGACACTTAAAGCTGGTGAGGAGAGACCTCAAGAAGGCTGGCTCCAATATCATAAAAGACAATTAGGTTATTTTAAATATTTTTTCCATCTTGTGTCCTGGTCAGATTAGTCCCAGCTGACCAGCTGACAGTGGTGAAGCACCAGCATTTATCTGAAACCTTTCCATTCCTTACACAAAACACAATGTATCAGACAGCTGAACCATGGGTTTGTGCCCTGCCTCACTGAGATTTACTCTTCCAATCAAAGTTACTTTGGTTTGATGCGTTACTGCGTATTCAAAGTACTGAGAAAAATCCCTATTTCTTTTGTTATATAGTAACAGGGACTGCCCTATGAAACAGATGGAGAATTAYTCCATAAATGCTGAGTCCTTGTTGTAAATGGTACAAGTTAAGCAAGGATGGTTGGAAAACCAGTTGGTAGGAGCTGCCTGGGAGGATTTTGGGATGTGTAGCCCTGGTTTCCTGCATGAGATGTTTTGGTTTTCTGAAATTCTTTGCCCAGGGAATTTTCTGCAAACAGGAGAAATGTTTTTGTAAACTGTAAGTTTGTTATTCATTCCTTTCCCTAGGAGGGACTTCTTCTTGATGTCCCTCTGCTCTGACCAATGTGAGTGAAGAGGTTTGTCTTTGTGTCCCCAATCCAATTGGTCTGTGTAGAATAGTATAAAAGGGAGACACATCCCAAAAATCAAGGAGTCATTTTCAGCCTTCTGAATCTCGGGGTCTGTGTCCTTGTGGTGTAAAACAGCGTCAGGGATGTGCTGCTGGTGCTGTGGGCTCCTGGTCCCCAGTGGCAGCAGAGCTGTCCCTGCAGTCCCCATTCCTGCCTGTCCTCCTGCTTCAGACCATTGAGTTCCATTCCCAGCTGTGTAATTCCATCAGCTCCTTGTGACCCTGCACTGATGGATGGTTAGACACAGCCTGAAGGGGGTCTGACCTGCCTGGGGGTGTTGGTGCATCACCCCAGGTGTGTTTGCCTCTCCCACACTCTCACATCTCAGGCACAGAAAACCCTGCTCTTCTCCAGCTGCCTTTAGAGAAGGCCGTGGGGAATTGCTGGGCTCTTGTCCTACAGGTCTCCAGGACTTTTTTTAGTGTCCCCTGTCCTCCTGTCTGCTGTCCCTCTGCTGTCCCTCAGCAGCAGGCCCAGCATCTGCAGCAGGGTCCCAGCACATGACAACCACAGTAACAAATAATCACATCCCTTACCTGGCTAATTCTCTGTCTCAGCCTGCAAATCCCTGGATGCATCCTTTGCAGGGTGACACAGGGACAACAGGAATTTGTTGCATAACTGGGAAGAGGCCCCTCAGCCTGCAGGAAGCAGCAGCAGCATTATTGCTCTGCAAACACTGCCAGCCTGTGAGCTGTCAGCAGACACAACACTTGGTGCAATTCAAGCTGGACAGAGCACAGCTCAGCAAAACCTTCTCACATTTCTCTGAGGATGGATCCCACTCAGCTCCCCCTGCACGTTTTACACGGTGAAGCAGGGTTAATACAGGGCCTTTTACAAGCTTAGGAAGTAAAAACCTCTGCTTTTTACAGAAAAAGCAACTCCTGCAGTTTAAAGAACTGTCTTGTGTCGGGGATCACTGCAGTTCTCCACACAGCTCAYACCTGAAGGAGGAGTTACTCTGTTGGCTTCTCTGAGTCATCATTTGGAAATCATAATTTATGCACAGCTCAGGCTGCAGGGAGAGCTCTGGTGTGTCACATCCTGGGAACCACAGAAGGTCTTGGGTTTTTTCACTGTCACTTCATGGTGAATATSAGCAAATGCTGACATTTTAAAAGGCAGCCTTTTGTTTTCAGAGCTGTGCAGCCACAGTCCCTGAGGTGTAAATCAGTGCTGGATTTGTCTTGCACTGAGTCAAAGGTTTGTACAAATCACCTGCTCTCAGTTGAGGTTTGTTCATGAGTTTGTGGCTTGGAAGGGTCATGGGAAGTGTTTGGAGGATTCTCTGCGTTTCCTGAAAGCTGAACAAGGTAGAGCCTGGTTGCTCTTTTGAAAGGTCTGAAATTAGTCTGAATTCCACAAAAATTAGTCTGAATTCCACAAAAAAAGGTCAAATCCTGGCTAAGTAAGTCCCTGGACTCCTGTTTCTTTGAGTAGATGTTATGGACAGTTAGGATCTGTAAGCACATCCTTTTTGGAGTGCTTTCAAAATAAGGAATGAAAAATGAAATGGGAGTAGCAGTATTATACAAAAGTTGCTCATTTTTTTTGATGCACTTTTTCCTTAAGCAAGGCAATTCAATTTTTTTTCTTGGAAAAATGTGATGAGTCCCTATTGCTTTGAAGGCTCAGGATGAGCAGTGTCAGGGACTAGTTTAAATCAGTCTACATCCACTGAAACAGTGTGGAGGGTTTTGTCCCATGGTCATTCACAAAAACTCCTACAACTTTGCTGTTCCTCCCTTACCAACACCCTGTGATTTCATGGAGAAGGGAGTTTATTAAAGAGAACTGAGATGTTTGTTGTGGAGAGGCTTTTGGATCCATCGGTGCTGAATTCCTTCCTGAGGGTTTGCCAGGAAGTTCAGTCCCAGTTAAGTTCCCAGGGAAGAAACCTTGTCTTCATTGAAGCAAATGGTTAAATTTCCTTTGCAGGCTGAATTTCAGCCCAAATTTAGAATAAATTTTGACTCTTGTCTCATTTCTCCTGAAATGCAAGTGATCCCTTTCCCATCCAGGGCTGTGACAACAGCTTCCACACTCCCCTCCCACATGCACACCCTCATACATGATGGTAATTATTACAAAAAGGAGTTTGAAGCAGCAGCCCATTGATTTTTGGTTTCCATGCTGCAGATTAATGGACTGAGCACGCACTCTTTGTAATCACACTGGTAGAAATTCAATAATGACTCTGCCAGAGTACTCAAGTGACCTCAGACACTGAATTCATCCCTGTTTCGACCCTTTTTAATGAGACTGGCATATTTAGCAGTGCCATCAGAAGGTGTCCTGTCAACCAAAGCATTACTGACAGGACAGCTGATGAGAAATTCAGTGTTTACATCTGTTCTTTAGCCAGAGTAGCTCACWGTGTCTGTGTGGCGTGGAGTTCATTCACTGGAGTGCACTGAGCACGGGCAATCTGTGATGTGTGTGATGTGCAGGCTGCACTCCACGAGGACAAGATTTCAGCCAGAGCAGAGCTCAGCGAGTCCCTCTGACAATCCCCAAAGGAGCAGAATCTCTCTGGTTAGTTTAGCAATTGTTCACTTGGGTTTGGAGGCTTTAATTGCATGTGATTATCATTTCCTGTGGCTTTTTTTGTCACGTCTGAGAAAGTGCAGGAGCGTGGTGAGGCTCTCCACTTGGAGATGCTATTTGTCAATTTTTATCTTGAGAAATGCCCAGAGATCTAATGAGACTGGTAAGGAATATTTAAAAGCTGGGTCTGCTCATTGCTGTGGATKTTTGGCTGTCTGTGCAGCTCCCAGAGTTTGGTTATTCCTGCTGTGATTTCCTCGCCAGCTGTAAAACTCCTGCACATTACAGATAAACATTGTTTAAATGCAGGGGAAATTCCCAACAGAACTCCTGGAAAAGTCAACCTGGAAATGTCACGGTGAGTGCAGGGGACTTGAGCACTCAGAACTGGCCAGAAACTCAGCTTTTGCTAACATTACTCCCAGAACCACCCAAGAAGGGGATTGTTGCCATCGTCTGTTAATCAAAGCTGTGTTAATTATTTTGACAGGCAGCCTCTCCTGTTCTCTGCAGTATTTCTGGGGCTGGCAGAGCTGCTGAGGTGAGACGAAACACAAAGTCATCAAGCCTGATATAATTGCCACGTCCCACAGCGATGCAAATCAGTGGAGATTTGTTGTGGTTCGCTGTGGGTCACACATTAATTCATGGTGTGGGTTTATTAGACAAAAAAATCCCACAAGATACCCAGAGTTCTAGAGCAGAGTGCATTCAGAGCAAACCCAGGACACTGGAGGGCAAGTGGCTTTTACGTGTTGTGCATAAACAGCCTCTGACTTTTGAAATGTTGGAAAAGTACAAACTCTTCACCMCCATCTGCTCCCAGAGGATTCCTGATTTCCCTGGCTTTGCTTTGACCTCGACAACACATTTTGAAGAGATGTGCCTGTAATTGGCAACAGGAGTTAAGACCCTGCTATGAGGACGGAAAGAAATAAGCAGGTTTTGAATTTGGAGCCTGATTCAGCATTCAGTGAAGTGTGGGGAAGAACATTTCTGTGTTTGTGGGAATTTATATCCTTAATTTGGGGCACACAYTGACCCTGGAGCACGGGCACACCATGGCAAGAGAATCCTTCCAGGCCCCAGAATTTGGGCATCACCCACACGTGGGATGTTGAGCTGCTTTAACCACCACAGCTCAGTAAATCAYTTTTAGTCATTATTATTTGCCACCTTCTCTGTGTGTTTCCAGTTCCCCGTGTGGGACACAGAGCAGAGTCTTAGTTCCAGCGACACTCTGGATTTAAACCCCGGCCCGAGTGGGGTGAGCAGCTGACTGAGGTATTTACCAGGCTCTGGTAGAGCTGTTCCTGCCTCCTGGAAAATTATTCACAAATACACAGGCATGACTTCATTTTGCCAGGAAGCAAGGCCATTAATCCTGCCTACTTTGAAGCCACGTCTTTTGTGGACTGTGGTGGGTAACTTATCTGTTCAGATTACTGCGATGGTTGGAGACTTCATCCCTTTGTGATGTTAATGACTGCTGAGTAGCTCAGCCCTGCATGAGAATTTTTTCTTACCTTTAAGACTATTTTTCTTTTCCACCTTCCACCTTATTTTCTTATATTTTCTTATATTTTCTTATATTTGACTGTGCTTAGTTCTAAATTCTTGCATTTCTTGCTTTATTATGTATTTAGTTTTTTTAAAAAAATAACTCCTCTCAAAGGGGGATTTGGTTTCTAAGGAGTTAATTGCTGCGTGCTCTTTTACTCATGAGCCAATTGAATCAGATAATTTGCTGTTTCCTGAGTAATGTCAGAGAGTGTACAGAAAGATCTTTTGTTCCACTGAAGATGTTAAAGAGGGTTTGAGGATTCCTTTCTCTGCAGATCCTTTACATGAAAGATTTACAGTATGTACGGCTCCAAGATTTGGAAATGCTGCTATTTAAGCATCTACACATGTAATTAGTCGCTAATTGTTAACAGCTCCTACTCTCTTTAGCTTTTTTATCAGACCTATTCCAGATATCGCTGAAATCAGAGCCAGGGAAGTGTGCAAACCCTTTAGTTTTATATTTGCTGCAGGTTTTTCACCTTAAGCAGGTAAAAAGATGGAATTTTCCAAAGCTCTAAAGTGATGATGTTCTTGCCCCTGAAATTCAAGAGTTGATTGTGGCCCCCAGCTCCTTTTTGTAGGACCCCAGCTCCTTTTTGTAGGACCCCAGCCTGGTCTGTGGTGCCTTGAGGCCAATTCCCTCTTCCCAAGAGCAGAACTCCCTCATTTCACATGTACAAAGCACAGTTGTGGCCCTTGGATGCTCCTTTTTGTTTTCTTACTGGAGACTGGCAGCCAAAATCCTGGTGGAGACACCTTGGGGAGAGAGGATGAGCATGGGTGAGTGTGAGGGACAAAAGGCATGGAGCAGCAGCTCTGGAGCACTGATTATGAGATCAAATTGAGGAGCAGCAGCTCTGGAGCACTGGTTATGGGGTGATTATGGGATCAAATCAAGGAGCAGCTCTGGGGCACTGGTTATGGAGTGATTGTGGGATCAGGACAAGCAGCAGCAGCTCTGGGCAACTGTTTTTGCATTGATGATGGAATCAAATCAAGGAGCAGCAGCTCTGGAGCACTGGTTATGGGATCAGGACAAGGAGCAGCAGTTCTGGAGGACTGGCTATGGGATCAGGACAAGGAGCAGGAGCTCTGGAGCACTGGTTATGGGATCAGGACAAGGAGCAGCAGCTCTGGAGCATTGGCTATGGGATCAAATCAAGCAGCAGCTCTGAAGCACTGGTTATGGAGCTGTCAGGAGCCCTGGCTGCAGCCTGCCCACGTTCCTCATGGTGACACTGAGGGCAGGGCTGGCATTCCACATCCCGAGGCTTTTCCASGGCTCAGAGCTCAGGGGCTGTGCAGGGGAGCCCTGGGCTCTGCAGGGGTCAGCAGGCTCCGTGTCCCTTGTCTCAGCAGGCAGGATCTGAAGGAAAACAAGAAGCAGGAGGATAATTTGCTGGGTCACCAAGTGCTCAGGCTTGGCAGGGGCGCTGCCAGGAGAAGACTCTGAGCAGGCTGAAAATGAAGAGACAAAACCTCTCCCGAGCCTTTAAGAGTTTTCTGTCTCTCATTAAAATCRAGGGTAGATGATTTGGGCATTTCAATTTCTGTCTTCCATGTCTCTGCATTGCTCTTTTTAAAAATCTTAATGTTTCTGACTCCAATAGCCAAAACATCTCAATTATTGTCAGACTCCAAGGAGCTCAATGCTAATAATCCTCTGCAGGGAAAAAGATAGTTTAAGTGAAAGGAAGGGATTATTAGATGCAGGAAAGATATGTCAACATTCATTCTCTCCTTGCTAAGTAGCTGTAACTTAAATTTTAAAAGAAAGTATTGAAATTACTGCTCATGAAAGGGAATTGAAAAGGATAATGGTTGTTCTTTTTCTAAGGAAAGTCACATTTCTCCTGGGGCTGATGCCATAAGGTTCTTTCTTTGTACTGAAAACAACAGAGTGCTAAACAAAGACTAAAGACTGAAGTTATTAGAGGGAGATCTATGCCCTTCTAATTTTATAGTTTGCAGTATGCCATTCCTGGTGTTGGCTTCCTTCTGTGCGTTCCTACTCACCAGGCTACAGAAACAGAGGTTCCATTCTGCCATCTGTCAGTGACAGCATTTTGACATTTGTCCGAGGTTATGGGGAAATCTAACCCCAAACTTGTTTCTGCTTTTGATATTCAGGTATTTTTGATACCTGCAAACTCTMGATTGTCAAGTCTGGAACTTGCAGGCTTTCCTAAGGGTGGATAAAGTTAACTTTCAAGGTCTTTGTAGGACTGGTGTCCCTCTAGTCTGTTCTCTAAACCAGTCTCCACATTCATCTGTCATTTTGCTCTGAGACTTCCTGATGTGGGTAGAAATCACCTCCCAAACTTCTCCCTCTCCTAAGATATATACTGGAGATAATGGCCATTATTCCTCTGCTTGACATTGCAGGTTAAAAATACCAAAAGCACTCGGCTCAGTTCTCCCTCCAGTTCCAGTCAATCTCTGGGAAGGACATTGACCTGATTAATTCCCCCTTTAACCAGCAGCAGGAATGTGCTGGGAGTTTCTGGGTGACCTCTGGATCATGGAATTGCTGCTGCCTGGGAGCTCTCCATGACAAGCAGAGCTTTGGCCTGGGCCAGTTCAGGTCCCTGGTGTCAGGAGGGGGGAGTTGTTGATCTCCTGAATCCCAAACATTCCCTTCAACCCCCTGCACTCTGTCCTGGGGCTGTTTCTGTCCAGCCATGCCCAGACAGCTGCCCGTGCTCTGGGGCTGGGTGGTTTGTCTTGGGCTGCAGAGACACCTCAGCCATGCCCTGGATTAATTAACGTTGTCATTATTGTTTGATGCAGCCCTTCTTTACTCTCCTTAAATTTCTGCTGGACACTGACTCTGTTTTACACCACAAGGACACAGACTCTGACTCCAGAAGGCTGAAAATGACTCCTTGATTTTTGGGATGTGTCTCCCTTTTATACTATTCTACACAGACCAATTGGATTGGGGACACAAAGACAAACCTCTTCACTCACA
>QVAJ01000056.1:3084099-3094819 GCA_003546035.1 Mixornis gularis
GTCAGGAGCGGGGTGTCACACCAGGGATGTCAGGAGCGGGGTGTCACACAGGGATGTCAGGAGCGGGGTGTCACACAAGGGGGGATGTCACCACGCCGATTTCTCAGGCACAGGAGGACGGTGAGCAGCGCTCACTGCGCAGCTTCAGGAGTTTGCAGAGATGTTGACACAAATTTTCAGAGGTGGATTGTTTGCTGCGCTCTCTGCTCTCCGTGCTGGAAGGAAAGCTGTGCACACCGAGGGGAATAATAATATGTTCATGATTGACTCCTTTTATGATGGTTCTGGAGGTGTGGCAGCTGTGCTGCCCCAGGAAAACCAAACCAGATGGAGGATCTGAGCTGGGAGGAGGCTGCACGATAAGAAAATTTCCTAACCTGAAGGCAAAGGTGTGAATGCAATTGAGAGGTCCAGAGGAGTTTCTGATTTTGGCTTTGCATTTCCCCAGAGCCTTGGGAGGCTGGACTTCCATCAGTCCAGTGATCAAACAAAGCCTTCAAAGGCAGCAAAGAGCAGGAGTGGTGACTAATATTGTTGAAGATTTGAACAACAGAAGGAAAGTTTGTGTTCTTTAGAATCTTTTTTCCTTTTTTTTTTTTTTATTTTTGGACAGTGTCCCCTAAATGTCATTTGTATAATTACATAGAAACCTGTTCTGACTCACTTAGTGGAAAAAGGCACAGAAAGAAGGGCATAAAAAGGCAGCAATGATTGCTTGGAAAAAAATCACAGCAGAGTTGGAAATCTTTGCTCTGGGCAGTGAGGCAAATGTGTAACTCTGTTCTGCGTGGAGGGATTCTGTGCTGGGCTCTTGTTTATTGCTTTCTGCAATAGAAATCTTGCTGTTGTTGAAAGAGTATTCTGATATCATGGAGCCTGTGGTTCCCCCTGGCACTCCTGCACTTTCCTGGGGGTCAGGTGAGGATGAAATTGTTTTCCTGGCAATGGAAAGTCACCTCTGTAAAGCACATCTCTCCAAAGCCTCCTCCGAGTCCATCGTGTTTTCTTGCTTTGCCTGATTTAGCACATTTCCAGCTGAGGTCTCCCCCACAAATTAGACATGGCAATTCTCTAATTGAGGTGCTGCAGGGGAAAGGCAGCTCTGGACAGGAGCACACATGTCAGAGCCATCACTTCAGAGCTGCTCTCCCAGTCTCTCTGCAAGTGTTTTGTCACTGGAGGAGGCACTTGCTTTTCTCCCAGGCCATTTCACATTAGGATCATGTCTCCTTCATTTGTCTCCTTGAGATATTGAGGGCACGTTGCTCTTGGTGTGGTGACAGTCAGACAGGAATGTCTGTGCCCTGCCTGAGAGCCACAGCCTCTCTCAGCTCTGAGCAGGAAAAAAACCTCACACGTCCAGGAAAACCTCCAAAAGAAGCTGCAAAAGTCTCCTACAAACTTGGATGATTATTTAAAGATGTTAAATAATAACATTAAATAATAACAGTGAGACAGGAGTGTCTGTGCCCTACCTGGGAGCCATGGCCATGCTCAGCTCTGAGCAGGAAAAAAACTTCACACATCCAGGGAAACCTCCAAAAGAAGCTGCAAAAGTCTCCTACAAACTTGGATGAAGGTTTTGCTGAAAGATGTTAAATAATAACGTTAAATAATAACGAATAAAGGCACAGAAATATCTGCTTAAAGACAGATTTTCTGCCATAGCAGATGTCTTCTGGATTTTCCTTTTGGGTCTTTTGAACATCAGGGTCAGGTATGAATGCCAAGGAACAAAGATCCAGGACTTCTCCTCATAAACACAGAGCCCAGACCTGAAATCTCCATCATCATGGCAGTGCCTTCATTCACCATAAACACCGACTTCCTTTTTAATCCACCCTAACACCAAACAGCTTTTGCCCCACAAATTACTTTTCTCTTCAAAACAAAGTATTTTTCATTGTGAAAATTACAACTTGTTTGTGGAAAGCAGAACATTACAAAAAGGAAAACTTTTTTTTTTAATGGAAACTCTGATTGTGACACAACGTTAGTGATGGAGTGGGGGAAAAGTCAGAAAATCCTGGAATGGTTTGGGTTGGAAGGGACCTTAAAGATCATCCAGTTCCAACCCTGTACCATGGGCAGGGACACCTTCTGTTAGACCAAGTCCCATCCAGCCTGGCCTTGAATGACAAATCATAAAATGATAAATCTATAAAATGATCAGTTTTTTATAGTACCCTCGATGCAGCAGACATAAGGAGAAAGAAAAATATAAATATCCAGGAGTGCGAGGGTGCACTCGCTAGCGAGATGCTGAATTAGGCAGAAATCCAAGCTCAGATAGTTGGTGTAATCTCAGATCTATCAGCCGTGACAGTATCCCTTTAAATGAATCCTTAAAAATGTTAATTGCACATCACAGGCACTTCAGCAATGACATTTCTGCCACTGAATGTCATGGGGACATTTTCCCTTTTATTATCCTCGAACAGGAGGAGTGAACTACCACCAAATAACTGTATCATGAAATGTAATGGATCTACCTCCAGTATTTATGCTGGTTCCACTTTCAATAAGCTGCTTTTTAAATTTACAATGAGCCAGAGCTTTGGATGGCATTAGGAAGGCAGCATTGTTAAGCTTTGCTTTATGAACTGTAAAATAAAGGTTTGTCCATCAGACTTCCAGAACTGCAGCTACTGAAAGCCCCAGGGTCCATGGTTTTTGTGAATTTGAATAAGAGCTGGTTTATAACTGCAGCCTGGGGTTGGTCACATTTTTGTCTGATTTCCCCAGGACATTCACTAGCACCAGCTCGCTCTCTTTTGTTTTAAACATTCATAAGAACGAAAAAAGACAGGGAAAGCAGACAGGGAATTGTAGAATCATGGAATGGCCTGGGTTGGAAGGGAGCTTAAAACCCATCTGGTTCACTGACCTGGCTGCTCTCAGTTTTCAACCAGCCATTCCCATTGAAATAGAGCTCCAGGAGCTCAGGGTTTATCCCACTGTTTCTGCTCAGTGTTTTCCTTACACTGGTTTGGGGTTTGTGCTTCACTCTGCTTGTGTTTGACTTCAGCACAGGAGAGACCATGAGAGCAGCACACAGCATTAAAGAGAATTTACAGCCAAAGAGTAGGGTTAAAAGAGTAACACAAACATTCTACAAATATCAATTAAGGGAATAATATGGTCTGAGGCTGGAGATCCTGCCTGGGGCTGGGGAGAGGAATACATCCGTGCTGCAGAGTGCTCCTCAGTGAAGCTTGCAAAAATATATTGACCTTCTGGAAGCTTCTTCGCCTTGCCCTTGCTGGTATTGTCCAGCTTTGGGTTGAGCACAGTATTATTCCATTCCCTGCAGCTCCCAGTGTGAGGGACTCCACACAAACTGGGTTTGCTGTGTGATGGAATTGCTGAGTTTATTTCTCAGAGGACACGGCTCATTTCAAGGGTTTTTTCTCTCTATTCAGGCAGTTTCACAGACACCCAGAGCAGCTCTGCAGCTGAACTGGAGCTCTCCTCCTCCTCATGGAGCTCTCCTCCATCAGGCAGTTGCTGACCATCGCTTCTGGTCTGAAACAGCCCTTGGAAAAGGAGACTTGGAAAGCTGCTCGTGTCCCCAGGGAATGCAGGGGGCTGGCACCCACAAACTTGACTTTTCCTTGCCCCATGGACTTTGTCCGTGGCCAGCAAATGTGAAAAACTACTTCAGTTCACCTCAGTGTCACTTTCTGAGTTGTTTCACCACACTGTTCAACACTTCTATGCTGTTACTCCCCTTACCAAGCCATTCAGTGTGTGCTTTCTTTAAATCCGTCACCTCTGCAAAATGCAGATATTCTATCAGCTTTCCAGGCCTGCTGAATGGTTGACTTGGTGTTTTTCCAGCAGGCAGGTTCTCTGTTGAGAAGGAGTGGGGATCTTTATGCACAAATATTTCTGGAGTTTTAAACACAGCCAAAAAACAGATACACTGGCAGAGCTGTAAAAAAAAAACCAAACCCAACCCACTAAGAACTACAGGAGCTGGGATCTGAAGATACCTGACTGGTAAATGAGATGTGCATATCCCACGTCTGATTTGCATACACACTTCCATCTAAATGTGATTTGTTTTTTCCTTGCCATCTGATTCATAATGCAGCCTCATCTTCAGTTTGTTTCAGAGGGAGTGTTTGTTTGGTGCTCTGGCTCGCACAGGAGCACAGCAACCAGCAGTGGGGCCGTGTCCCTCCCTGTGGTCACCGTGTCACCTGAGGGCAGAGCTCTGCCACAGGCCAGTGGCAGTGCCCAGGCAGGACAGAAACCAGCAGCTGACACATCTTCACTGGCTGAGGGTGGAGGCTGAGCCCATCCAGCTCACAAATGGATTTAGTAAATGGAATCCTGCATCGTTTCCAGGAGTACTGTTGCTTCTGAGCGGGATAAAACACATGTGCAAGGTATTTGTGGTCAGGAAATGTGTTATCCAAGACTGCCTTGTCAGAGGTGATCTCCTGCCTCTGAAAACCTTTCACTGGCTGCTCCCAAACCGTTCAAGTCAGCAATGAAATGGGAATGATAAAACCCCCCCTGGGGGTGTTTGATCTCATCTCGCTGCATCTATCAAGCTGAAAGAGCCGTAAAACCTGAGGCTGATGATGAGATGATTCTGCCTTCCTTTCTCCATTTGAAAGCTCTGGGTTTGGAGTGATCCTCTCTGAAAAGATCTGCTCAGGGTCTCCTTTCCAGTGATGTCCCTTGGAAGCTTTTCAGTGCTTGCACATTTGCTGTCTCCCAAAAGAGGAAAATGCTGCTGGAGAGGTGCCAGCCCTGAATGAATCCTAAGTAGAAAATGTCCCTCTCAGAGGCAGGAAGGGATGGTGAATCACTGTGAAAGCTGATTTCTTGACCAATCTGCCGATGGATTTTGTTCTCTGGAATGGTAATGGAGACACGAGCAGCCTCAGCTCTTGAGCAAACAGCACAGGGAAGGGAGTGGAGGTGGGAGATGGAGGCAGCTCAGGAGCTGTGTTTGCACACAGCCTTTTCCTCATGGCACCAGGCTGAGGCAGAGCCCTGCACACCTGGTTCCTTTGGGAACGGGGGAAAATCAATCTCATCTACCTTGTGATGCAGAATCAGAGAAGACTAATGAGCCTGCTGTCCTCACTGCAGCCTTTCCTGGTGATTAGTGACTCTAAAACCTGCTCTGCATGCAAGGAAGAAATGGGGGATTTATTGTGATCCCCAGGCAGGTCTCCCTCCTTCAGGGCCTGTCTTGTTCAGCTCTCTGCCTGTCCAAGAGAGGAGCAGTTCTGCTTTTCTGTCCTCTAATGAGCAACATGAGTTCTGCTGTTTGTTCTGGTGTAACACCGCTGAGATTAGCATCTGTAGGCAAGGCTTGCACAGACAATTCAGACACTGAGTTGGTTTTTTCCAGTGAAACTGGAAGCAAAAAAATTATTCATCACCTTGTTCCCCTGGGGAATAAGGCACAGAAATATCCCACCCGAGGCTCTCCCCAGCCTCTGCCAGGCAGGCAGTGCAGGTTTAATGAGCTGAGAATTACCCTCCCACATGGCAGCTCTCAGCAGTCCAACTTGGAGTGGTTTTCAAGGCTTTGGCTTGAGGCCAGCTGGGACCTGGGGGCTCATGACAGCAGGACAGAGGTGCCACGTCCAGGTGCAGCAGAGAGACACCAGAGCTTTGGGAAGCTCCACCAGAGCTTTGGGAAGCTCCACGGTGCCTGATGCCTGTTGATTTTATTTTAGCTCTAAGGATCTGTATCTTCATGTCTTGCCCGAGGTCGTTCAAGGATGCTGTGGAAGTGAAATGAGATTTCCTGTCCTGGTCCAAACACCTTAATCAAAAAGTGATGTTTTATATCACAGTTTATGACAAGAAAGCCAAGAAACCTTATTAGCTAATCTAACTCTGATCTGGACTGTACAAAGAAATCAAGTGCAGCATTATATCATCCTCCTGAAGATACACATGTATATTAAGGTGATCATGAGTTTGCTCAATATCATATCTTGGGTAGTTTCCTTTGGATAACTTCATAATACTTTTAATGTTGTAGATTTCCATGAAATCATGTCCTCCCTGTGTGTTCATGTCCAAGCAGATCATCCTTTTCTTTCTCCTCTGCTGCTTTTTATGGTTTAAAGGTTAATATTGCAGAATAAGATGTTTTGGCTGGATTTTGTCTCCAGTAGTTAGCATTCCTCTGTAATTACTACATCCTTTCCCCAGTTTTTCAAGGGGATTAGCTTTGCAAGGACTTGCTGAAAGAAACTTATTTTTAAGCATTTGTACTCCATGTGAAGGAATGTTTCAGGTGGGCAGTGGCGGAGCAGCCGGGTCTGGTGGAAGGGGGGTGGCACTCAGTGATTTTTAAGGTCCTTTCCCCCCAAACCATTCTATGTTCTTTAAAGCCACCATCAGTCACTCGGTCCAAATCAATTTGCAATTCTGTGTGTTGCTAATTTTCCTTCAATGGCTGTGCCTGGCCCTGGTCCCGAGGTGTGTTCATTACAGACATCATTACATACAACAGGAGATGGAGAATTGAGGAGCACCAGCCCTGAACCCCATTCCAGCCTTTTCCAGGATGGGAAGAGGCACTGGGGTCTGGCAGCACAGATTGCTCTGGGGTCCAGTTTGACCAGCAGCTCTTGATGGGTTTGTCTTTGCTTCAATACATTCCTTTTAGTGGATGTAACTGGGGGATGATGGGGTTTGTGTCTGCTCCATTTTTTATGTCACTTGGTGAGTGCTGATCTTGCATTAAGATGTCACTGTCAAACTGGAGAGCATTAGAGGAGAAAGGAGCTGCTGAATTTCCAGCAGGTCGAAGCATTCTCGGATCCCTGGGCACTTCCAGGAAAAATCTGTTGGAATAAAGGACGGCTAAAAAATGTTTTTAATCTAGGCTTTTTAAAATTTCTCTTTTGAGAGTCACTGTAATAAATCGAAATTATTGATTTAGCCCGTAGCAGCGCTAAGATTCACTCATTTAGGAGTGGAAAGTGCTCTATTACTTGGAGCAATAACCCAGCACTGTGAAATCTCCCAGCAGAGGCTGCTGGTCCACACCTGCAGACGGGCATCCAGCAAAGATTTCTGGCTGCTGATGGCTCTGGCATCGGCTGAGTTCTCTGTGTGCTTTTCTTGGTGATTCTCTGCCTCCCTCCCCCTGCCCCCGGAAACCTTTGCAGCAGGGGCCTGGTCACTGATCCTGGCCTCAGTGGTCACTAATCCTGGCCTCAGTGGTCACTAATCCTGCCCTCAGTGGTCACCAATCCTGCCCTCAGTGGTCACCAATCCTGCCCTCAGTGGTCACNGGTCACCGATCCTGGCCTCAGTGGTCACCAATCCTGCCCTCAGTGGTCACCAATCCTGCCCTCAGTGGTCACCAATCCTGCCCTCAGTGGTCACTAATCCTGGGCTCAGCTCGGCCCTGGACAGGTCTAACATTGCTCCACCTTTCACCAGACCCCTGGGAAGGATCTATTTTGTGTTCTGTGTCTGTGGTATCACCCACGCTGTGAGTCTGAGCTTTGGTGGGTTGCACACCCCTGGTACCAGGTTTTAAATCCCCAACATTAAGTGCAGCTTTTGACAGAGCCAGTCCTGCATATGAATAGAAGAAAAATCTTCCTCCAAGGGTAAGCATTTCTCAGGGCACTGAAGGTTTGAGTGATCAATAAGTAGTTGCAAAGGAATGCTTAACATGGTACTCAAAAATCTCCTAAAATGAGAAGTCCTGGTGCAGTTAAGAGCGGCTGATCCCCAGGGGTGTGTGCTGCCCACACAGCTGGCAGCAGCTGGCCAGTTCCCTGGCGTTTTCTCCCCATGTCACTTCTGTTTTGCCGTTTATGCATCTTTTATTATCTCTCCATTAACAGAACATTTCCATTCCACCTTCTTTTTCCTAAAGCTGCTCGGAGGCGTTCAGGGGCTCTGCTGCCCCTTCTCCTGGGGCAGCACTGTGCTGCCAGCCCCTGCCAGCAGTGAATTCCCCCCATCAGGAGCTCCTCATCGCTGCTCCAGCAGGGAGGAGCTGTGGGATCAGCTCCTGGCTGATGTCTCAGGGCTCACACCCACCCTCCTCAGCACATCCCAAGGAGTCCTCACTCCCCTGTGCCAGCACGTGCTCCAGTCTAGCCCTGGATGATTAGCATTTTTATAAATTAAAATAAATCGGAGGAGCGAAGTGGCCCAGGGGAACTCTCAATCCAATCAAATTAGACTCATCTATCCACCCTGGAGCAATTCCTTAGAAGCTCTTCCTTGAGGAAGCTTCATTTGTAATCAGTGCGTGCTGTGTACTTCAGAAAAGTTTTATAATTACTTGCTGTTCCGGCTGCTGAGCACTTCTAAATGTTGGATATTAAGGAACTGCTGTTTCAGTCAGTGAACAAGCCCTGAACATTAAATGTGCTTCACGAGGAGCATTTTTTCCTCAGCCATTACACATCTCTGAAGGCATATTTTTTTTTTCAAGTGGATGCTTTCCCAGCTGTTGATGGTCTCTCTGTTTCTTCTGTGTGAAGAGAGGAGGAGGGAGCTGATGATGGTGTGACATTGCATAAAGGCTGCTTTGCTGTGGAGGGAGGTGGGGGCATCACTCACAGATGCAGGCACTGGAATAATGATGCAGGTCAGCCTGGAAGAGCACCAAGAAAAGCTTTGTCTTGCACAATGCAMGTTTTTTGACGTTTTTTTCATGTTTTACAGGAAAAACAGTTTAGCATGGATGAATTTTGCACCATTTTTTATAGCCCTCCACCACTAAAGCAGCCTGTCTTGGTCATGGGGACATCTGGCCAGAATAGCTCAGAGGGAGAAACCCAGTGCTTGGGGAGAGCTGGAAATCCCAGTTGTGTTGTGCAAAAGGTGATTTCTTTCACGGGACAGCTCATCAAAAATCCCCCTCGGGCACAGGGTGGGGGTGGGATGCTGGAGACCATTTCTAGAACCAGCTGCTGTGGCTGCCAGTGAAASCAGAATGGTGGGGCAGTGATTAATAAAAGATTTGGCAAAACCCAGATCTGCTCCTTACCTGTGCCAGCCTTCCACGGGACCCTGAGTGTGTCACCAGCCCCTCCTGAGTCCTGGGACTGGGAGGGAAAGGGAGAAGAGCTTCAGGAGTCAGGGACTGGCTGGAAATGAGCTCTTCCCACCTCCAGATCCCCACCTCRAGCTCTCTGGAGCTGCCAGCAGAGCTGTGGGGCTCCTCTTGGAAGGATGCACATTTTCAGAGGATCTTTGGAGAAATTCATGCAAACTTCTTGATCTGGAGGACTTCCCTGGCGTTCTTGAACTCTCAGAGCAGCTTTGGTGTGTGCAGAGATTTATTCTCCATTAGGTGGAAGTGAAAGCACTGGGATGGTCAATCACATGGAARAAGTTGTTCTCTGTCAGTTACCAAGAATCAGAACTTGGAATGGTGCAAATAAAGTCATTTATGTGCCTTTAGCAGCCAAATGAGCGCTGCAGCTCAGGTGGGTCAGGTATCTCTGCACATGAGCATGTTTGCAAATAAATGACTGAGTTCCACCCGGCATCCATTCACTTTGAGGTGTCCCAGAAGGGTGTAAAGCACAGTTATTGCAGCTGCCTCCTATTTACAGGCTGGAAGATTTATTTAGTAGGAACTCTTCAGCTGGCAATAGGCTGGGCTTGAGTTATGAATTGCTAAACCCATCCATCCATCACATTACTGCCCAAAATCACTCCGTAAATGCGGGCAGGAAATGTGCCACGAGCACAAAAGTGCTCCAATGTCTCTCTTTTGACACAGCAAGGAAACAGCAAGGAAATAAATTTGGAGCATTAGGCAGTATTAAGACTTTTCGGAGGGAGCCATCCAAATGAAAACCCATAATCAAAATAATAATTATCAGGGGAACCATTTGCTTTCAAAGTAATCACGCAAAGTAAAGCACAGAGTGTGTCTTAAGTAGTAAAAAAATGGTGATTTCTGTTCAGAGGGAGAGAGGAAGTTCAGCATTTGAGAATCCCAGTGCTTTGTACATGATCAGTTCTTGATGGATTTTCTCAGAAATGAGCCTTCGTGYATTGTATGTAAAAAAGAGAGGGAAAATTGGAGCTGTTAGGTGATGAATGCAGGCAAAGGTGTGATGAGGCTGGGATTGGGTTACTGAGCTGGGAAGTCACCCGTCATTCCCTTCATCTCCCAATCACTGCAGCCTAGGCTAAGATTGCAGTAATATTCAGTGGAATGTTAACACTGGGGGAAGGAATTTGGTAAGTTCCACAGAAGTTAATGGATAATTTCTAATGAATGGAATTTTTTTTTTTTAAATTAAACCAGCAGCTAGTCCAGCAAATTTCTTTCATCTATTCATATTATTTCTGGTGTAGTTTACAAAATTCAATGTGAGGGAAACATTTCCAGCTTGCCTTTTTATATTTGTTTTTCAAATTTGCCTATTGAGTTTGTGGTATATTTTACCTGCCACAGCTTTTTTTCCTTGTTTGGTCTCAGCTGCCTGAGATTTTAATTTCCAGAGAGCTCCTCTAAGATTAGACTAATAATTTTTTCATTTAATCATGTTAATTGTTTTAATGGCTTCCCCCTTCATTGCTGAGGGTTTCTGTGATTTCGGTGGTGGACATCTTGCAGAAACCTTGGTTTTCCTTTCGACTGCAGTAATTCTGGGCCCCTCAGCCTTCATGAGCTGCACAGGCCTTAAATTTGGTTGATCAGAGTTCAAATCCAACTCAGAGAATGAAACAGATTTGCAAAATCGTACAA
>QVAJ01000056.1:3095743-3107974 GCA_003546035.1 Mixornis gularis
TCCCTGCCCTGGGACCATCCCTGTCCCTCACTCTGCCCTGGGACCATCCCTGTCCCTCACTCTGCCCTGGGCACATCACACCTGAGCAGGGAGTGCTGCCTGCAGGGCACTGCCCCTGGAACCATCCTACTCACTGAACTACACCTACACACTGATCTACTCACTGATGTACTCACTGAGCTACACACAGATCTGTCCACACACTGACCTACTCACGGATCTACTCACTGATGTACTCACTGACCTACACCTACACAGACTTACACACTGACCACAGAGGAGAGGGAAGCTCAGAGGGAAGGGATGCTGAGAAGGAAGGGAAGCTCAGAGAGAAAGGATGCTCAGTGGGAAAGGATGCTCAGAGGGAAGGGAAGCTGAGAAGGAAGGGAAGCAGAGAAGGAAGGGAAGCTCAGAGGGAAGGGAAGCTCAGAGGAAAGGGATACTGAATTGGAAGGGATGTTCAGAGGGAAGGGATTCTGTCTCTTCAACCATCTCCCTCAAGTTCAAACCCTGAATTTCTTTTCCCACAAAGCCCAATCGATTTTCCTGCCTGTTTCTGGTGGCCTTGAGCTTGCAAGCTGCAGAGCAGCTCCAGAGTCTGCTGAAGGCCAGGTTTCCTGGTCCTTTGTAGACTGAGGCTGATACTGATTCTTGTTTGATGACCTAATAATGTAAGAACTTTTGGTTTCAAGTCAAAGATRGAAAACAATAATAGCCTCAATAATATATTTAAGAATCATGAAGCACAGACTTTCCTGTGGATAAATGGTTTGGGTTAAAATCTCCCCTCTCTGCTCWGTGGAAACAAGGAATTTCTCCGGATTCTCCAGCATTTCAGGTGTGCTGTTGTTAGGCAGGCATTTTATTTTCTGCTGGGTAGGATTTGGAAGAAGAGTTAGAGATAGCTCTGTGCTTCTTTTGCATCATCTTGGTGGCAAAATCTTGGCAGTCTTTTCTTTGAACAGTGTTCAGCAGATAATTAGATGAGTATTATTTCCTGGAAGTCCCAGTCTTCAATACATTCTTCCCCTTTGAAGAGTGAAATTGCTGCTCATATCAAATGAGGTCATGGCCAGCAATTTCCTGATCCACGGGCTGTTGAGTCAGCAGAAARCCTGCACTGCATTCCAGATCTGAGGGGGAAATAATTGTCCTCATTACCTGTCAGCTTCAACAGGGAATATTTATTGGAGCATCTCTCCTCTAAGGACTGCAGAACGTGCGTGAAGAAGAATTTCTGTGGTCAGATTTTATTTTGAGATGGATGCCTTCCACTTCCAAACAACAGGCATGTGTCTGCTGGCAGACTTCGTGTCTTCCTGCCCATTTCATGAAAGAATCCATCAGCTTCTTCTGTGTATTCCATGTCTGAGGGAATCGAGATTCTAATATCCCCTGTCAGGGTGTGATGCCTTTGCACTTGCATCCAGGGCTCTTGCAGACTTGTGTCTCTTCTGCATTAAAATTCATCTGCCTGCCAGGGTTCCTGTAAGAGCTGGAGGTCTAAAAGGAAGAGTTTGGTGTTGTATAAATCATGTAAGGCGAGATCCTTCATTCCCAACAGATTGCCAGGAGGCACTGGGGGTTCAAACASGGAGTTCAAACAATGAAACCATTAAACCTTTCTCTCCACAAAGCTCTGCTGTTTATCTCATTGCTGTACCTTGTGATAACACTTGGCCAGAGCCAAAATAGGCTGTGTTAACAGGACTGTGTTAACAGAATGTGCTCGGACAGAACACCAGAGTACAATTGGCTTTACTAGCAGGATACGGGGAGATAAAGGGAATTTTCACCTTTCTGTTGGCTCACACTGCCTGCCCAGCCAGGGTCCTCCYTCCCTGCGGGCTGAATTGATGCATTAATCTCCAGCTGAGCTGATGACCTGGCAGTTCCCCCGCTCAGGAGTCCCCCTGAAAGCAGAGAGGGCGATGCTGCCTCTGCCGAGGAGTCAGATCAGAGTCTTTATCTGCACTGCCCAGAGGAGCAGCAGCTCGTGGTTGTGTACAGAAATTAGATCTCAGTGTTCAGCAGCAAGTGGGCTTTGTAATCCTCTGGAGGGGAAAGGAGATTTTAGTTGGTTTAAGCRCGGAGCGTTCCAGGGTAACGCCGAGAACATCCAAAGTCAAAGCTGTGGCTGCACATTTGTAAAAGTGAGCAGGAAMAGGAGCTGCCCAAGGACACTGCAGTGTCCCAGGGTGTAGGAACTGGCCAGGTCTCCTCCTCTGATCTGAGGGAGGCCCTGCAAAGTCTTCCAGCAAACCTTTCCCTGGTTTGGGTGTAACAAACAGGCTCTGACCCATGGACTGAAGCTCGTCTCACCATTCCAAACTTACGAAGCAAGAAAGATCATGTCTCTTTCATTGCCCCGTGCCTGATTACATGATAAAAAGAGTAATAAGATGAAAACCAAGTGGTCTTCAAAAGATTGGTGCAACTGTTGCTATGGCAGTTTGAAAGAGATTAAAGAATTGACATTGTCAGCAAGAGCTGAACCTGAAATTTGAAAAGAGCCTTGCAAGGCTTGGATCAGTGGAGCAAGAGGTAGGGTAAAGCTGCTGAGAAATCGATGGAAATTCCTCATGTAGTCAAAAATAGAGGGTTTTAGCAAAATCCATATTCCATCTCTGCCTAAATAGTGTGTACAATAAGGAACAGCAGCACAGGGATGTGCTACAGGGAAATAACAGGAGCAGAGACATCAAAACTGCTGGACTGACAGCAACTGGAGGAATTTTTTTTGCCAGAAAAAAAATTATATGTAAATTTGAGGGAAGTCTTGCTTTTTTCCCAAGCTCAGAAGTTAATCAGTCTGAGTAATTCTGGAGGATATGTCACCCTTCAAGGTGGTTGGAGAGGAAAAATGAGACAGAAATTTAGAAAAATATAGTTTGCATTTCTGAAAGTTCCTTGCTGCTGCTTCACGTGCCCAGGAGTTTGTCTGTTCTCCTCAGCTGTGCCAGTGGGTCTCATAAAGGGTGTGATAATCTGTCTTTACGTGTCCTGCCTTTCTGCTGATGTAAACTGATTTTTCCACTGGTGGGAACTGATGCACTGATGGGAACTGAATCTTCCCCCTGTGAAGCAGCRTCCTGTGGGCTGCTGCTTAGTCCAGGTTTCCAGGTTTTTAATGCAGGGTAAGCTGGCAGTCCCAGCATTAATGTGTGCCTGAGACTCTCAGCTGCTCCTCAGGCAGTGCAGCTCCTCGTGTGCCTTTTGCTCAGTGCTGAGTTGTTCGTTAGGAAGTGCTGGGTGTGCGTGTTTCTTTACATCCTGAGCTCGGAGTGTTGATGCTCCTGCTGCAGAAGCAGGGAGGGGATGGATCTACTGCAGAGCTGTGACTCAGCCAAAACCACTTTTGGACAGTTTTATGTGTGCTTGTTAACTGGCTTGCCATTAAAACAGAGGTGATCAAAAACTTAGCTCCCCAAGCACAGTTGTTTTATATACACATTTATGTCTGCTGTTCCCTAAGGTGAGGATTTTTTAAGGTGTTCCATTGTAATGAAGTCCCCTGCAATCCCATTTTAAAATATGGACCTGAATAAATGGAGTTTTCATCCCTGCACAGTCTGTGAGTTCACAGCATAAAGCTCTATCTGGTTCAAGGTCACACGAGTGCAGAATTCTCACTGGGGTTCATCTTTCAGTCTGGRATGAAGTGGAGGCAACCAGCTCTGRGGAGCTTTCCAGAAGGAAAAACCCATTTCCTGATTTGCTTATCACAAACAAACAAACCAGCAGACAGATCACCCACGTGTCAGACTGTTCACTGACAGGAATTGTCTCAGGTAGTTCAGTTAGGAACGGCATGAAATAAATGACTGTGAGTTYAGGAAATTCATTTTCTGTAAAATCRAGCTGTTTATTCCTAGTGCTGACTGGGGCAGCTGAAGTCATCCCTGCAGCCCTGAGCAGCAGCATGAAGTCAGGAGTTTTCARAGTTCAGAGGGAGTGTTTGTGTCACAGTCTCCTGATGTGCAGGGGGACACACAGATCCCTCCTGCCTCCCACTGCAGTGACCTAAGCGAGGACAGCATTGCTTCCCTCACATTTATGGGAGGAAGGGTTTTAGGGTGATTATGATGTTTGTGGTTTTAATTGTTTATTTCGTGTGTGCTGTATTTTGTGGCTTGGTTAAARTCAGTTTTGAAAGCGAAGCAAGGAAAGAAGAAGTGTGCAGTTTGTTATGAAAAACTGTTTATTTTTTTGCTTTTTTTKGGGGGGATGGTGTGTTTGTTAGATGCACAGACACCAGTTAGAAAGAGGTTTGGGGTTTCTTTGCCTTTAGTTAATTGAGGTAAAGAACTTTTTGGACTTTTTTTGGGGGGGGCTGTTTAAATTTACTTTAGATTGAGAAATTTAGAGGAAGACTGGGATTTTGTGTTTGTGTGGTTTACTGGGGTTTGGATTTTGGTATTTTTTAGCATTGAAAAAAAACTTGTACTGATTGCATTTATATATAATATAAATGGGAGATATATATTTTATATATATATATATATATATATAAAATGGGGAATATAATTGCACTAATTGTGCCACTGCTCTGTGTCTCTCTCAGCTGAACTCAGAGCCTCTGTCCCTGCCTGTAAACCAGGTGTCACCCAGTGTGTCTGGCTGGGACTGGCAGTGCTTATTGATTCATCTGATCTGGGAAGAATTGGCTTTTTCTGCTGCCTGCCCATCAGGAAACAAAAGCCAAACGTGGCCAAACTGTTGTTCATTGATCTCAGATCGGTCAGAAGATGCAGACAGCGTAAAGACTCCAAAATGACTCCATTTAATGCTGCCCTTTTTAAGTCCCAGCCATCATTTCTACAACCTTTGCACTTTTGCCTCCAGCTTCTGTTTCCCTTTTCTTTACTCCAGCCACATTCAGTCCTGGGTTTGGCAGGAAATGAGAATGGGTCAGTAAGGCAATCCCAGCTGGCTGGAATTAATATTTCTGTCAGCTCAAGCTGTCTGTCATTTTCCATGAGAATGTATAATTTCCTCTTCCAGCACCCCCCATATCTGACAGTGCTCTGGGATGGATTGCTTGGGGGTTTTTTCAGATCTGAGGAGARGTGGGGCCARCTAACTTRCAGATTTTTAAAGCTCTCTGAGAARTGTTAATATGAGGCTTAATAGATGCATTTTAGTCTCGACAGGAGGCAAATCCTGCTAACCAAACAAAAAATTGCAGAGCAACAAGAATGTGCAGTGAGACAGGCAGCAAGTGAATTATTGGCTGATACCAAAATGCTCCCCTGGAAGAGGAATGTCAGAAACCTCTAGAAAATTCTGTGTGTGAGGCAAACTGATCAAAGTCAGGGTGTTGGGTCAAGGTTCAGTGAAACTGAAAGGGAGAGGAGGGACAGAGGGACACAGGATCCACTCCTGTCAGCTCATGGCCCTGCCTTGTGTAACATGTGAAATCCGGAGGTCGTGTTGTTCTTGTGGAGCATTTTTTGGGATTGTTTCAGGTGCTGGTTCAGCTCTGTGGTGCTGCTCCATGGCAAGGAGMCATCTCAAACAACAGTGGATGTATCCGAAGTGACAGCTGATTAAAATTCGGGTTGTTTAACACAACCACAGAGGCAATTTCACAGCTGCCACACAAGGCAGCAGAGCCAGCAGAGAGGGAGCTGTGCTCCCACGYGGGGGTGACACTGCAGGGCTGGGGTTGTGATGCTGGAACCGCCCAGGGCTGTGCCCAGCCCGTGTGTCCTCCCCGTGTGCCCTCCCTGCTGTCCCCACAGCCAGAGCAGATGGAGGCGGGCACGGGGGCACTGCCCAGGAGGAGCAGACCAACCTCAGAGGCTGCTGCTGGGCAGGAGTTTGCAGCCAACAGAGAGAACTGGAATTTAGAGGCAGAGGAGTTGCTAATGAAGGCTGCAGAGTGTGTTGAGCAGTTCAGGCTGGAGCAGAGCTGAGCCATGGTCACCTCTGCAGGCCTGGCTGGATCCTGCAGCTCGGAGCTGCTGCTGCTGCTGCTGCCAGGGCTGCTGAGGAGGAAAAGGAGCTGGGAGAACATTGCATGGCTTTGTTTGGGAAAGGGAGTTGAGATGCTGTTTTACACCACAAKGACACAGACTCTGAGATTCAGAAGGCTGAAAATGACTCCTTGATTTTTGGGATGTGTCTCCCTTTTATACTATTCTACACAGACCAATTGGATTGGTGACACAAAGACAAACCTCTTCACTCACATTGSTCAGAGCAGAGGGACATCAAGAAGAAGTCCCTCCTAGGGAAAGGAATGAATAACAAAGKTACAGCTACAAAAACATTTCTCCTGTTTACAGAAAATTCCCTGGGAAGAGAATTTCAGAAAACCAAAACACCTCAGGCAGGGAACCAGGGCTGCAGAGCTGCACTCAGCAGTCTCCACTGCTGGATTATGCCTTCTCCTCTGGGATTAATGCACCCGTTCTCCCTAAACTCGAGTTTTCTCATTAGCTTTAGCTAATTGCCTAGACTTACCTGATAAATACACACCCACTGTCCAGGCTGATTGCAGACAACACACGTTGGTGGTTTTCCCTGGAGGGTAAAATGGTCTCCACCTCCTCGTGCTGTCACCAGAAGGAGGTGGGAGCTGGGCAGGGGCTGCCAGAACAGCCAAGTGTGTTTGCAGACAGAGCCCTTCCTCAGCCAGCCCGAGCATTAGCTGGGATAGCTGGGACCCACACAGAAAAACAGGAGGGATTTCTCTTCATTGGCAGCTTCTAACGAGGATTTTGATCTGGAAAGAGAGCTCTGATGTTTTTGGGGGATGCCTGACTCTTTACAAGCAGGTGAAATGTTTGCAGAGCAGAGCTGTGGGTCGTTCAGGCTGAACTCTAATCAATGAGGTGCCGAGGTGTTACAGCTTGGACAGTGAAACGATGGAGACAACAAGGAAATGCTTTTCTCTAATGGGAAATAATGAGGGAGCATGGGGTTAAAAACTCACCCTGACTTTTGTAAAACTCASTGTTTTAATGAACTGCCCCCAAACCTTAAAAACCCGGGAACTTTTCACCTTCAATTTGCTCTGGGATGYGTGTTTGCCTCACCCTGCTCTCAGTTCACAGTTCATTATCCAGACAGATGCTCATCACTGAGGATGTTTGTCATGGAATTCATTAGGAATCTCTACTATAAACTCGGTAGTTGTGCTTGAGGGAGATAAAGCACAGAAGGCAGGACAGGGCTGAGCACAGTGCAGAGGRCAGAGCTGGCACTGAGCTCCTGCCTCTCTGCAGCAGCTGCTGAGGGACGTGGGGAGCAGCACTGGGGATGGGATTTCATTTATCCATAATCCCAGAACCACAMGGGTGCCAGAACCTCACCAAAGCTTGGACCACCAAAAAAAAATCCCAAAAAAACCCCTTTAAAACAAGTGTTAACGCCTCAGCTCTCCATGTTGCTCCCATGTGCTGAATGAATTCCCAGCCCAACCCTTGCCCTGCTTGGCSCCGTTGCTGTGGGGTGTCCACACAAACACTGAGCTGCTCAAGATGGGTTTCCACCTAATATTTAATGCTCCAGCACCATGGCGTGACCACCAGCACGCTGGTGAGAGAGGGAATTTCAGCAGGCAAATGGAAAAAGAAGTACCACCGACATTAATTTTAATCAGGTCCCAATCATCTGATTTGTCCTCTGTATTTTTTTTTTCTCTAGCAGAGCTGATTGTCTTTCTGCAAGATTTGTTACCTCACAGAACAATAATACGGGCTGTAATGATGTAATTTATGGCTGTAATTTGCTTTTGGAAATCCTCTATTAGTGAAAAGTRGCAACAGTGCAGTTTTATTAATTACAGGGGGTGACTGTTGAATGCTGAGTGTCAGTGYCAGAGGAGTGACTGTGTTGTACTCTGCTCCCCAAGGTCCTGGAGGAACAGAGCTCTGTGTCCTTTGGAGCCTGGGGAAYGACTGTTTTGCTTAAACTAAATAAGTGCAAAAATAATTCAAGTTCACTGGGAAGTTTGAGAAAACGACAGAGGGAAACATTAGCCTGTAAATTCAGTTTTGGAGACACGGCAGAGTGTTACTGCACCACATAACGCGCTCACACGCGGGATGGCTCTGCAGAATTGCACATTTATTTACACCTTCTACCCCCAAAGTGCTGCTTGCAGTTCAAACCCCGAGGTTCATTACTGAGCTCCTGCCTCGCTGTGCCATGCCAGGGAGAACCACTTCATCTCTTCTCCTGCTTTAATGGGGACTTTTTTTACCTTGGCATAACACTTTTATTTTCATCTGCATAAACCAGACTTTACCAGGACTTAGCCTGGGGGGAAAAGCAAAAATCACCTTGTGYGATTGAGAGGTGAATTCCCTTCCTTTTGTGTTCGGGAGCTGGCCGAGGTCCAGGAGAGGTTGCTGTAACCTCTCTGTGCTCTTGAAGCTCTCATTTTGGGGAGCTGACAGAAGGCAGGAGGCCTCCTGCAGCACAGATCATGTCAGCAGCACAAACCAAAGCCATCCATCCCAGGCCTGGGCATCCTCAGCAATCATTTTGTCCAGGGGTCCTGCATGCCTTTTTTTTTAATTTTAAGTTATTCCACGGCTTGCTGCTCGGTTGAGGCAGCAGAGGAGCCTCTGGTTTGGCTGCTGGAGCCGGGACAAAACGTCAATTGAAAAGCAGGGCTGGGAGGGGAGCTGCCAGCTGGCACAGGTAGCCCGGGGCATATGTTTGAAGGATGCCTGGAAGCTTCAGGAGTCAGCTCGGTGTGGTAATAAATAAGTCATTCCAGACTCAGCCATTCCTCCTCTTACCTCATCCAATTGCCGGGCTGCTCATTAAGCCCTGGGAGGCTCCGATGTGTAAAAATAGGGATTGTCTGGCGGGGTGGGAGCCACATGTCTGTCTGCAGTTGGTTTGTGCCTCTCCTGGCTCTTGGGCTGGGGCCCACAGCAGTTGAGTCATCTCTGAAATGTCCGTGTGTTATTGTGGTCCAGAGCAGGGCTTGGGCTGACGGCATCATCCTGTACTGCCCATCCTTTAGGGAGGAAAATTCCCTGCTTAAACACGGATGCTGGTCTCGCAGCACTGGCAGGGCACTTGTAGCCCTGAAGAGTGAAAATGGRAGTAATTCCGATTTTTGTGAAGCCMAGTTCGTGGCTAGACGTGATGATGTGTTTTATTAGGCCCCCCAACAGAGCTGGGGACAAAGAGCCGAGCTCTCAAGGACACGGATCTCGTTTCAAGCCTCTTTCAGCCCGGGAGATGCTCAGATAAAGTTAATGGTCACCGGGATKGCTCCAGGTTATGCTAACAAAGAAAACGGTGCTTGAAACAAATGGGTTTGGTCCCTTTGTCTGTCACATCCCTGACTTACACCGTGACCAGAGCAAACTCTTCCAGGATGCTTCTCCAGCCACCAGCCTCCAGCAGGATCTGGACAAGCAACCCCTGAAGGCAAAACTTGTTTCTGCTTGAGGAAGAGGGAGATAATTGCATCTGTGATCACACATACCGGATATATTTMATTTTCCTCCTTCTAGACATATGCCAGGTTTAGTTTCTGTAAGGCCCACCAGTCCATCAGACGTGTGTCTGATCAATAATTTAATTTTCCTGTGTCACTCTCTCATCTTTTTAACCTCAGTGAGTTTCTGATGTCTGGGCAGTATCTGCTCTCATTAATGCAATAATCTTGGTCYTGCCCTCTGTGTGCTTTGCTTATGTAAAAGCTCAGCTTCAGCTGCTGTGAAGTCAGTGAAATCAATAAACTATTTGAAAAGGAAAAATAATCTAGGTACAAGGATAGGAAATAATAATGAGTATTTGCTGCATTTTTATGACCACTTTTTCACAGTGGTTGCACAAGAATTCGTGGTCTCTTCATTACAGATTTTGCTTATCGAAAATTAAAACTGCACAGCCTAAATAAGAAAAGAGCAAGGAGAAAATTCCTCTGGCTGATTTCAGACCAGACTGAATTAAATTGAAATACTGAAGCAGGAGCTGCCTGCTTCACTTCCACTGGGGTTTAAATAGGGCTCTGACATCCACAAACTTCAGCCAAGTGCTTGGCCAAGAACTGAGAACTTCAGGAACTTGTAGGACATGAATATTGTCTATTAGAAGGAGAAAGCAACTCATTAATAATCCATGGCATATTCATCCACCCAAATAAAACAAGTTCACGGCGGCCATAAAAACCATCCAGGTATCATGCAGGACCCCAGGGGCTTAAAACAAGAAATTGTCCTTGAGACTGAATCCTTGAAGTCCATAAAGCATTTCAAATGACTTCACCTCAGTTTCAGAGTTCAGGCCACCCCTCACTCTGCTCAGCCCAGTGCCTTTTTCCTTGGGACAACCAGGCTGGATAAAATTCTACCTCGACTTTCCAAACTGAGGAATTTATTCACCATCAGTGGGGTTTGCAGCACTGTTAAAAACTTGGTCCCCACGCACTGAAATCYGGGTGGATTGGAATTAATGTCATCAGGGAAATATTGCACAGCTTCAGCAGCCCTGGGCTGGGCCATCTTCACATCCCTGTGCCCCCAGCATTCCCAAAATCCCCACTCCCATCTGGGAGAGCCTTGGTGGGACCGTTCAGCAACACCAGAGGAGTTCAGCACAGCCCGGGGCTCCCCCAGACAATTGTCCCCGAGGGGTGTGAGCAGATGAAAAGCTGGTTTGWGATGGCAAAGGCCACAGCGTGCTGCACTCTCTGAGGCTGTTATTGCCCTCCCTTTTGGTATCCCTAAGGAGTATTTCACTTTTCCTGGGAGTGTTGGGTCGCAGTAGGACACAAGATGATGCTTGACTCCAGTCAGAGGGCAGTAGGAATCAGAAGGTTTTATTTACAATTCATTCAGCCCTTTTTTAATGTGCTGCACTAAAAAAGCACATTATTGGTCCATAGGATTGACACCTCTCCCGTTGGCTAAATAACCGAAATAGCAAACAACACCTGTTGTTATGGGGAAAGGAATATTGTTTACACAAGRTTGTTTTAAGGAAAAAAAGCCTGTTGAAAAGTTTCTCTTCAGAAGAGCTGCCAGCTCTTCTCAAGCTCAGAAAATATCGGGTCCACAGTGTTGTAAGTGGCTGCATTCACTCATTTGATGCTCTTAATATGTTTCTCTCTGTTTACCAAACACTCGTCTAAGGGTTATTAGATAAAAAACCCTTTGCAATGCATCTGTATCTGTGTATAGAACTGTCTATAGTTCTACATATTGTAGATGTTTTCATGAGATGAAATGTGTATAATTTATGCACTGCACCAATGCATGAAAAAGAAGTTTTCAAGAGGACTCAGGACAGTTTATTGCCTGTATTTATCAAGTGGGAGTGTGTTCAGGAGTACCTGCAAGTGCACTTACATCCATAAGCAGCAGCAGTGCTCTGAGGCAGCAGCAGTGGTTCTCAGGATAAGGGCTTTTAACCTGTCACTTCACAGATTTTCATCTGTTTCCATTTTCTGTGCTAAAAAGAGCCAKTGATGGTGCTGGAGTTGGGATATCTCAGGTAATCACTCACATTTCAAGCCGTAACTACAGTTTTTTCTCTCTAGGTAATGTGTTTGCTATGTAAGTGCTTTCATTTCTAAGTCAATTTAGCAAAATATTGAAAGTGAGGACTGAAATGTCACAAAGGGGAGCAGGTAGTTTCCTGTGTTACAAATAAGCATCTCCTAAAAAAATCTGTTTTTTTTTTTTAAATTTATGTATATGCTTGGAGAAAAAAAAATGCAGGCTTCTGCTTCCCATCTTCTCCAGTCACTTTTATCTCTTTATTYCATATTTTAAGTGGTTATAGAAAGATGAAATGTGAGGTTCTGTTTCTCATCTCCTGCAACAAAAATCCTRAAGATTTTTTTTTCCTGAGGTTTTAATAGATTCCAGAATTGCTTCCTTTGAAGTCATTTTGAGTTCCAGACTCTTCCTCCACACAGCAGGAAATTCCAAATACAGCTTGGCCACTGAATCCTGACGTGGCTGTTCCAGTCAGCTGAGACAGCTTTGGTGAAATATTTGGGGTTTACAGACCTAATTTTATTTATTTGTTATTATTTAATGCTTGAGCTGTTCCTGATGGAGTTTGGTGCCACAGCTCCTGCAGGGCAGAGAGGCCCCAGCCAAAGGYTCAGCACTGGTGAGACACACAGATAATGATAAACACTCACAAAAAAACAAACTGCAGCCGTTCACAGCTTYAAAGATGCTGAGGGAAGGCACAATCTAACGGGAAAATCGGTTGATTTTATTCCATGTCCTTATTAATTTGCTT
>QVAJ01000056.1:3119215-3149036 GCA_003546035.1 Mixornis gularis
AACACCTCAGGCAGGGAACCAGGGCTACAACAAATAATAATATCAAAAGAATCAGAAAAGGACTGTTGTGATTCCATCTTGCTTTAACAGCTTACAGAATTCCACCAAATAATTCCAGCCCCGTGGGGATTTCCTTATTTCCAGCAGTGAGAATGACCAGTGTTAAGTTCTTCCACTCAGAGAAAGACTCAAGTTAGGGGAAAAAAAGAAAAAAAGTGATATGTAATGCATCACCAGATGATGCATAGAAAATGACAGCAGAATTATTTCTCAAAYAGAAATCCTTCTGGAAAAAATGGCTTCTGGCTGTAGTAGCTTTAGTCATCAAGAAGAGAAGAAATCCCCAAACCTTACAAGAACAGAGCRTGTCCTTGCAGTAATTGCAGCACAGCCTGGACCGCTGCAGTTTTTCAATTTACTCTGCATTTTTGAATTTMGTGGGGAACAAATCCAAACAGTGCTATCAGGTGCTTTCAGCCTTTTTGTCACACAAAATAAATTCCATTTTAAAACTCCACTTGCTGTTCCAAGTTCTGCAGCAATTTGTTGTGAAAGAATGTTTTCCTGAAGCACCCTGTCCTTTGATCAGCACTTGGGGGGCCTTGCTGTGCTCTGCTCTTATTTTCTGCAGAAACAATTTAYCTGCAACTAAAAGGGCTCCTTAAAACGATGTTTGCACCATCAGAAGGTTTGTGAGTGGCCTCCAGGAGCCTCCCCTGCCYGGGGCACTCTGAAGTTGAAGTGGAACAAATAACTGGAGGTTAACACACAGCATTTATYGCTTTCAGCTAGGGACGGGTTTTTTCCAGGTGTAATTCCTTTCTCTTCAGAGCTGGTTGGAAATTGCTCAGCTGGTGAGAGGAGCTGTCTCCCGTGTGTTTGGAATATATGCAGAACCTCTGGAGGGACGAGTGCTAACTGCTGTAAAACATACAGCTGCCTGAAAAAACACGGCTCAATTAAATGCTTGGAACAAAGAGGTTTTCTCATCTCATCCTAAAGGAAAAAAARGCTTTTTAGTTTTTATTTTTTTTCCCCCATCTGGAATGTTCTTGTTTCCACGAAATTTCTTTCTTTACATGGGGAAGTGGTTTGGGGTTCAAGCAAAATTGACATCTTCAATTGGTTCAGATTTTAAAAAGCACTCAGAAAGCTTCAAATGAGCACAGAGGCCTTTCATCCTTAATTCATTTTGAAATTCTCCATCAAGCTTTTATGTTCAATTCTTTAGAAACATCCTCCTCTGTGAAATCCTGGTGTAGAGACCTTGTTGGGAGTTAACTTTTCTGCTTAAAAATAAAATCCAGTCATGATAAATGATGTCTTTCTGGGCAAAGCCCATGGTACAAGGGCTGTGTGCATGAGTTTATAGTTCAYGTAAAGCCTGAAGATTACCTTAAACCACAAACTCAGGAGAAAAAAAAAGGAGTTATTGATGAGAGCTATTGGGAGCTATTTAATACTTACTCGTATCATCATCTAGAGGCTCAGGCAGATATTTTTGTGTGGTTTTAGCTATGTGGAATTTCTGGTAATTTGGATTCAGCCAAAGCTGACAGAGCGAGGCCAGGARCTGAAGATGCTCATTGCCTGTCTGCACTTGGCCTGTAATATTTAATTATCAAATAAATGTCACTTTGTGAGGTTCATGGAAAGAGCTTAAAAAACCTGATGCTCCTGCCCAGCAATTGGCCAACAACTCAAAGTTTATTTGCATTAATTTTTTTACTTCAGTTGGGCTGGATTTCAGTGACAGAACCCCGTGGAAATCTGAATTTAAGGTCTGCAAAGAGCAGGTAACATTTTCCCGGTGATACCCACGGTCCCAGGGCAGCTCAGTGCACAGTTTGTGTCCTGTCTGAATGTGCTGACTGCTACTCCTTTTTTACTTCTTTTATTGTCTCATAGTTCCCAGTCTCTGCTTCCAAATTTACAGCTGATTTCATGAACTTTAAATGCCTTTGAGCGCTCCAGACCTTCACACGGTGGTCCAACCTTTTGAAAGTGGACGTGGAATTTACGATGGCACTAAAAAGGAAGGAAAAGCCAAATTTTATTTGGCTAAGCTGGAATTTACCAATAGAATCTGTGGGCCCGGATCCATTCACAGTAATTGCAGTTGCATGCAGGGGCTCCTTCCCATCTGCTGGGAATTCAGGTGGAACCCGGCTGCTTTTGCTGGTGGTTTTGTGCTCTTTGCTCAGCAGCAAACCCTGCCCAGCATTCCTGGGTCACCTGCAGGAACAGGGGTTGCTTCCCTGCTGTGAAGAACAGGACAAATCCCCTTTCCCTGAAGGTTTGTGCTTTGTRTTCAGGAGCTGACGAGCTGCAAATACAATTCCCTCTGACCACACCCAAAAATAGCCTGGCAGCCCTGGAAAGCAGCAGCTGGAGCTCTCTGTGAGTCCAGAGCCAGCAGCCCCGGGTCCCTGCTGGCTCCTCCTTCCCCTTGTGATGCTGTGTGAACACAGAGCCGTTCGTGTGAAGCCGAGCAGCTTTAAAAACAGGGAAGCAAAGTCCCAGCATGGAAATGCCATTGTTTTGCTGCTCTGAAGGCCCGTGACTTTGAAGGTTTTCCTTCTGGCAAATCCGTTGTGTTATATTCTGAACAGGATAACGGATACCAAGCCCACCTCCCTGCCCTCCCTCATRCTTTCCATAGTCCTGTGATTTATGGGATCAGTACATGGCAGCAGAGCAGCAGAACTTCAGAGGAGCGGTATAAAAATGGAGTTTTCTGTCAGATGCCAGTAGAGCAAATAGGGCAGCAACGGGTGGAGCTTTCCCAGGAGATGTTCTGTCAGGAATGGCCACCAGCACTCCCCCAGCAGCCAGCCCCTGTGGAAATTCAAACCCAAAATGGGCATGGACTGAGACACAGCCAGCAATAGAAGTTGTAAATGCCTTGTCATCACATAATGGGCACAAAAAATTCAAGGGCAGCTGGAGAAACTTTTAAATCATGTCCTGGCAGACTTCCCTGCCTGTTATCCCAGCTCTCCACCTGCACTGGGGATGGAGGAGCAGTACAGCCCAAATGAATAATCAGAGCAGCAGTAACAGCACCTCAGGTTCCACAGAAAGTGCTGCAGCATCACCTCCAAAGCTTCAGGATCAAGACTGGGAGAGGAAATGGGACAAACAGCACCAGCCTTGTGGCAGCTGCAGGTCTGACAGGAGGATGATCAGTTTGCTCCAAACCTTCCTGAGAAATGCAGTCAGAGGAGAGGATGGTTTGATTCTCCCTCTGCTTTTCTGCCCCTGGTGGTAATTTACTCCCTGTGAATCCCKGTGTTGTGGATAGACACTGAGTTAAGAAATGACAAACACTGTGATGGTCTCAAACAACTAGTGCCCAAACCCTGCAGATGGAATTAAAAGTCCTTTCACCCCGGGATCCTGCCTTGCCAAGCAAGAAATGTGGGGCCGTGCTGCATGTATGGGCTAGCATCTCCCCAGTGAGCAGGAGCCAAGCTCTCTGCTCATCCCCATCCCCAGAAATTGCCTGACTGGAGAAATTGCACAAAGCAAGGCAGATTTTGGGCTCWGTGATAATGTGAGCTGCAGAGAGCTCCCGTGGCTCAGCACAGCTACAGCTCAGCCTCCAAAGCTGGTCATTTGGGAGCGAGGAGATGCCCTCCAGCCTCAGCTGGCATTTTGTGCCCCTTTTACTCTCTCAGTTCTGTCGTGGTGAATGATATTCAGCTAGTTAAATGTACTGCTGCTGCTCTGCAAGGCTGCCTCTGAAATCTCAGTAATGAGATTAGGTAATGTACAGCCTTTTCCCTCAGAAAAGCTCTCTTGCTTTGGGGGGTTTCTGCTTAGTTTTGCTAATCTGGCTGCTGATACCGAAAATGCAGGATGAAAATGCAGGATGAAAATGCAGGATGAAAATGCAGGCCCTGCTCAGCAGAGAGAGCCCAAATTGCATCCAAACCGTGGCCCTGCTTTAAAACTTCTTTTTAAAGAGTTCTCTTCAGTGCTGGGGCTCCATCCCTGTGTGTGTTAATGTGGATTGCTGGGAGCCTTGCCTGGGGACAGGCCCCAGGGGCTGAATCCAGCTCTGTGATGTGGCAGCTGCTCAGCAGCACAAAGCTCCACCAGCACACAGCCCTGGGACCCACCGAGAGCTGCAGATGAATGCTGAGGGACTCAGCACTGAAATCAGTTAATGAAGGTGATACTGCCCTGCTCCCTGTGCCCAGAACGGGAATTGTTGTTCCTCAGCTGTTTCAAGAAACAGATTCATCCTTTGGGTGGGTCAGTGATGCTGTTTTACACCACAATGACACAGACTCCAACTTCAGAAGGCTGAAAATGACTCCTTGATTTTTGGGATGTGTCTCCCTTTTATACTATTNGCCCTGCTCCCTGTGCCCAGAACGGGAATTGTTGTTCCTCAGCTGTTTCAAGAAACAGATTCATCCTTTGGGTGGGTCAGTGATGCTGTTTTACATCACAAGGACACAGACTCCAACTTCAGAAGGCTGGAAACGACTCCTTGATTTTTGGGATGTGTCTCCCTTTTATACTATTCTACACAGACCAATTGGATTGGGGACACAAAGACAAACCTCTTCACTCACATTGGTCAGAGCAGAGGGACATCAAGAAGAAGTCCCTCCAAGGGAAAGGAATGAATAACAAAGGTACAGCTACAAAAACATTTCTCCTGTTTACAGAAAATTCCCTGGGAAAGAAATTTCAGAAAACCAAAACACCTCAGGGCTACAGGTCACAGGTGAAATGAACTCTCATGGTTATTCTTGGAGTTCATGTGAGCAAGGAAGCCTCTCCTGTGTTAGGGTGAGAGTTTTGGCAGCCTGCAGGGCTGTGTTTACCCCTGTGCTGGCAGGCAGCTCCTGCCTGCWCCTCCCAAACCTCTACAAGCAGGGACAGGGGATTGTCCTGCTTGTATTCATCAGGTTCAGAATTTTGCATTTCTTTGTGTAAACCCATTTATCCACTCCTGTTATACTAATGTAAATGCTGCTAAGATATTCAAAGGTTACATAAATGTTTAAATATTTATGACAGCACTTCTAKGAGCAGAGAGCTTTCTCCAGTGCCTCTTAAAGGAATCTCAATTTCAGTGAAAAAAAAAATAAAATTACAGGATAATCAGTAAAGAATGGTGGTGTTCAGCAATTTTCATACATGAGGCTCCTTGTGTTTAGCTCAGTGTCATCACTCTGGCACACCAGGAAGGCACTTGGAGCTTGTGGAGGTCAAGCTCTGGGAGCAGCCACTCAYTCCCCTGAGGAACACAGAGCTCCAGGGTCACTAATTCACCACAGACCAACACGTCATTTAGAGGAAATATTAGACATTGGTAATCATTCCACGAGCTTTTTTGGGTATTCATGTCCTTGCTATAGAATTCCTCCCAAGATTTCTTTTGTAAAACGTCCTCTGTGGAAAGGGAATTATCCTCTATTAAATTCTGCAGGTTTTGAAAGAGAGACTCGGTGCAGCTCTCCAGCCTTGATTCCAATTAAACACCGTGGTCTTACTCACAAAGGAAATCCTCTGCTACATGAACATTAGGCTTCCTAAGAAGGATTTCAATGCCTGGCTGCATAATCCTGAATAATCAGTAACCTAGTGGAAAACTGAAGCTGTCTCAAGGCCCATACTACTAATTTTTTCAAATTAAACTCTCTGAGTCTGATAAAAGTTAAAGCTCCAGACCTGAGAGCTCTTCCATGCCATTTACAGCTTTGTGCCACTGGTAGAGCAGCCTTGAGCATGGAGAGCTCCATTCCAGGAGCTGCTGATTGCTCCAGGGGCTGGACTTGCCCTGGAGCTCAGTGACCACATCTCCTCMTTCTGCTCAGTCCTGAAACCACACTGAGCTCTACCTAGAAAATGGACTGATGCCTCTCAGTTCTTCACTCTCCAGAAACCASGATTGCTGCATTAAAAACTGCTTTTTTTTTTTGTCCTGCTGAACTGTCCTTCAGAGATTGGGCTGGTCTCTCCAGAGGTGAAAACCACTGGGAGAATAAACAAAGCTTGGACTAGAGCAGACTGACAGAGGCAACCACTCATTTGTTTTTAGGTYTTATGGTTGTCATTCTTCCCACTGCTGTGTACAACAGACACAAACCAGGACAGACAGTGTGCTCTGAGTTCAGCAGCTTTTGAAAGGCAGCCTGAGCTTCGTGTTTGACACAAAATTCATCTTTCTAAAACCACCTGACTCCACCAGTAATTGAAGATTTCTCAGGAATCTGCAGTGGGATTTAACCCAGCAAAACCAATATTCTCCAGAGGTGCCACCAGCCCCTGTCTGGCTGTGGTGTCCTTGTCACCTCCTTCGTGGTGACCTCCAGCAGCTGGTGCTCCCTTCTTGCAGCTCTGCAGGACAGAGGTGGGATCAAAACCTTCATCCGAAATGAGGAGGAGAAGGGAGACCCAGAGGTTCTGGTTTTGACTGCTCACAATTCCAGGAATATCCTGTAAATTCCCTGATTGCCAGGGGGAGAGGGCCCTTCCCTCCCCAGATCACGGAGTGGCACAGGTAGAGGCTCAGCAGTRAGTGTCTCTTGATTTCCAGGCAGCCGTTTCCTCTGTCAGCTCAATAAAATGTGATTTGTTGCAGAGAGACTCTCTCCAAGTCATCTGGAAAGGCAATGGCCTTTGTTACAAGGGGGCACAAAAATATAATGCCAGGAAAAGGACAAAGAAGAAACCTCCAGGGAACTGTGCTTAGCCCTGTCTTTTGCTGTCTGCTTCTTTATTTTAGTTTTAATCTGGAGAAAGGAGTTAGGAAAATAGAAAAAAAAAAGGGAAAAGTAGCTGAATGCAGCTTAATAACGAAAGAAAGTGCTGAAATAGCATCAGAGAGCTCTTTAAAATGCAAAACTTCTTGCTGATCTGCTAAGCAGGAAAGGAAAAAACCCAACCACTTAAAGGTGGTGGCTAAGTMGGCTTTCCCTTCATCATTGCTCACTTCTTCTGATGCCAGAGATAAAAAGCACTTTCAGAGGGAGGATGTTTTCATAGTAAAAGCATAAATACTACAGGAGATGAGAGGCACAGCGCTGCTCCCAGAGTCTCCAGCTCCTGTTAGAAACTTCCTGACCTGGAGTGGGCAGGACCCACAGATTGTCCATGCCCTGTTCCCTCACCTTCCAGAGGCGTTGGCAAAAGCCTGCGGGAAAACAGGACAGTACTTCTATCTATCAAAAACTCTTAAACAAATACACCTTTTTAATTTAAAAAAAAAAAAAAAGATTTTGAGTTCTAATGTGACCTTTTTTTCTTTTTTTTTTTAATCTTCTTTTTGTCCTTCCTCCCTGATGCCATGTGACATTGCCTTTGGTCATCCCTCTGTTTTACAGATCAAAGCAGTTTAGCCAGGCCTGCATTGAAGAACTCCAGCACCAAGTTGTCTGGGATGTTATTTCCACTCAGTTAGTCTGAGCTGGGGCTCTGTTGAGGCTCCACACCACCTGTACCCCTTTTTTTGTGAGAGGGATCTGCTCAGCAACTCAGAGCCTCCCTGGGCCGTGCTGGAGTTGGAAATTGTAGCAGAGTCAGGACATGGGCATCTGTTCTCTGAGAACCCTTGTTTATTTATCTGTTAGGTGACACTGTGTGAGGGCAGGGCAGGGACAGCAAACACCCKCGTTGTCACTTTTCTCCTGTTGTGGCTGAGCTCAGCTGAGGTGTTTTGCTTGCAGAGGATGGAGATRAGGAATGGCTTTAGCTGAACGAGGTGAGGATGAGTGTCATTARCCCACAGAGGGCACACGCCCACCCTGTGGGTAGATGCAGAGATGTTTTCTCCCGTGTAGCACTCCTTGGGAAGCGCCTTTCTCTGTCAGGAGGGATCCATGAAAGAGTTAAAATGCATACAGAATTACAGGGGCAAAATACAGCCCCAGCTTTGCTCCTCCTTGTCGTTACAGGACATGAAATGAACGACAAGAACACAGTCAGGTCGTCAGGGCAAAAAGAGGGAAGTTTATTTTCTTACTTTGATTTATATACATTTTGGACATTGACCAGGGATTGGAGGATAAGGTTGCCGCCTCTTTGACCACACTGGTCAAACTAGAAGTCCATCAATTGTCTCTCCTCAAGAGAGAAATGAAAACAATCACTTTGTTCACGTGAAAATCTGTGAGAAACTCTACTACAAAAAATGCAAACGTCAGAAGGGTGAAAAAGATCAGGGTGACACRTCCTTTCCTGCCCTCTGTGTGCCACCTCTTTATCAGAAGCACAGGAGCAGAGGAAAAGCACAAGAGCACGTGTAGGGACATCAGCAAGGCTCGTTCCTGGGGAAGAGAACAATGCTTTTCACAATGCAGCTCCTAAAGAGCTGCCRGTGCTGCTGGTGCACGTCCAGTGAAAAATACCAACCTGGAGCAGTTTGGGAGGCTTTGTGGTGGCTGCTCAGCCCCCTCCTCAGGATGCTGGAGGGACTTGTTGAGCCATTTGTTTGTGGCATAGCCACGAAGGTTCACAGCAGGTCTCCAAATCCAGATGGAGATTGGATCTCAGCCCAGAACCGTTGTGGAATTGCAGTTTTGCTACTATTGTTATGCTTTTTCTTTCCCCAGCAGTTAGATTTGTTCAGTTACTGACAACATTGAGCCTTAGACAATATAAAATCATGCATCTGGACCAGACCTGACCAGTCTGAGGCTGAGTGTGTTGTCAGGAATCTTTTATCAGCACGTGCRAGTGGTTTGCATGAGGCATCAATAAGCAACTTGCACAATCAACCAGAAAGTTCACTTTRTCCTTGGGCAGAACTCMTATATAGAAACCAGTGGGGTGGAGYCAGCTCCAGGACAGCAATGCTGTTGCTCCAAGCAGACTTCAGTTGGATTTTGCTGACAAGCCTCCCAAACACTTCTGCTCAAAGGAAGGTGAGGCTGAAGAGCCAAGAGGTTGATCTGAAGCTGCTTGGTCGGATGTTGCAGAGCCAGGATGGACACCAACAGCCCAGATAGAGGGGCCRAGTGTCCCTGGGATGCCCCAGGGGCTGCTTCCTGCTCCAGGCACAGACACCTCCCTGGGCAGGAGCTCAGGGCTGGGCATCCTGGTGAAAAGCCAAGAGGTTGATCTGAAGCTGCTTGGTCGGATGTTGCAGAGCCAGGATGGACACCAACAGCCCAGATAGAGGGGCTGAGTGTCCCTGAGTGTCCCTGAGTGTCCCTGAGTGTCCCTGAGTGTCCCTGCTCACTGCTCCAGGCACAGACACCTCCCTGGGCAGGAGCTGAGGGCTGGGCATCCTGACGTGCAGCCCTTGCTCGCCTGCAGTCGGAGCTGTTTAGTGAGAAAGGTTTTCAGGATGATTCCCGGGGTGAAGCTGCTGCAGAGACACCGTAGAAAGAACAAGCAGCCCCTCTAGGGGTGTGTTCTGAATAACTGCCTGGTGTTCTATAGGATATTAGACACGTTGTTGGGYTCCTCCTGGTCTCTGCTGCACGGTGCTTTTAGATTAGATCAGACATTCTGAAACAGCCTGGTGTGAACTAARCCTCTTTCTCTATTGCCATTCAAGTTAATAGATGGGAAATTAGGCCATGCCATTCATTCCTAGTGCTAAAATGAAAATGTTTCTGCCCCCTCCAGGCTTTTAAAGCAGCCTGAGGTGGTCTGAGGGAAGAGCCTGAAGAGAGGGATGGGTCAGCTCTTGTAGCACGTGGTGGGGCTTCAGCCACCAGAGCTGTTAGAGCACAGCCTCTGAGGGAACCAGGCAGAGAACTGTTTGTATGATGTTCTCTGGAGTTTCTTTTTGCAGTCTCATCACTGAATATTTTACCAGAGTATGAGCAGTGCCTGAACCCAAGAGAGGAACAAACAGGGAGCGTGTGTGTGTCAGACTGGAGCAGTTCAGCTCCTGTGGCCACAGAGGACATCCATCTCTAGGATTGGTCTGGGGACATCAGCACTGCCAGCTGATAATCTTCATTTCAACAAAACAGCACTGGGAATGGATAAAAGGGAGCAGATGATAATATAAATATACCTTCAGGTGGGGAGATGCATTTCCACCATCRCTGATGCTCGTTAGGGGTGATGGAACAGAATTCTGACAGGATGGGAGCAGGAGCAGGAGTTGGGATCTGCTGTTAATTTCTGCAGACATACCAGCTCRTTTAGTAATGTAACAGCTCCCATTGCTCACCACTTAATGGATGATTAATGTGCCACAGGATTTCCCCAGACATTTATGACACCTTTAGGAATAGAAATGACAATGACTTTATCACATGGAGTCACTTCATACTATCTGCATCTCTCTTAATGATTTATATATCCAGGAGTGATTTTATCACTACTACTCAGTAACATAATAAATGAGGAAACTCAATGGTCTGTAAATTACAACACTGATTAAAGAAGTGATTACTGATATAACTCTTACACAGCTATGATAATGCTTGCTTATATTTCAGGACAGCATTTACATATTAATGATAAATCTGCTGTAGTGTTTAGAAATACTTTACAGCTTTAATCAAAATGTAAACATTTATAAACAGATAATGTTTATTGCAGAGGAAATGACTCGACTTCTGCTACTCTTCAGTGGGTGAAATCTACTGCAGAGCCAGCCTTGAAAGCAGCATCACCCCCTGAAGGAGGTCGTCTTCAGGGTAGAGCTTTGGTGGGCTGCTTGCCCCAGTGGAGCCCAGTTTGGGTTTGCTGGGGTCCTCTTGCCCGAGCTGGGGAGGAGCTTTGCTCATTAGGAATTCCCCAGCACTGCCAGAGGTTTGTGCCTGGCTGCATTGCAGGCGGAAAATCAACCTCAGGCTTCATAAACAGCATCCAGTCCTGAGGCATCTCCAGCATAATTGTGCCTCCTGAGCCAGGGARGGGTTTTGTGTTCAGCTGCTCCCTCTGTATAAGGCCACCATTAACATGCAGAAGGAGGAGGGAGCCTTTTCTGCCTGTTTTGGGCTTTTTGGTGGCAGGGTTACACTCGGAGCTTGTTTTGTCACAGCCATCACCTTTCCTCCTTCCCCTCTCTCCCCCCTCTCAGGTTTCTGACAGGTGTGACTATGTTTTTGTCAACGGCAAGGAGATGAAAGGCAAGGTGAACGCTCTGGTGAACTTCACCTATCAGTACCTGAGTGCYCCCCTGCAGATGACGGTGTGGGTGCCACGCCTGCCCCTGCAGATCGACATTTCTGACACTGAGCTCAGCCAGATCAAAGGCTGGAGGGTCCCCGTTGTTTCCAACAAAAGGTGGGTTCGAGTCCTCCATTTCTTGGGTGGTTTGTAAAAGGAGATGCTCCCTAATGCAGCCTCCTCCCCTGAGGAGCAGCAGTACTGGAACCCCCAGCTGCAGTAAAGCTCCAAAAGCTGTGGGATTTTGCCTTCTGTGCGTGTGTCTTGGGCAGCAAAATACAGTGTGGAACTCTGGTGAAGTCCCCTGGCAGAGCTGTTGTTTGGAGATGGCAGCACAGATGAAAAAGTGGCACAGCCCAGGTGTCTGTTCCCTCATCATGTGAGGTGGCCAAGGGTCCTCAGCAGCCCAAAAATCCAGAAGGGAGGGCTCTTTTTTAGTGGGGACCCTCCATCAGCACTCCAGTGTTAATTTTCACTGACGTTCTTGACCACATCAAGTTCTCAAGATCCTCATGCAGTTCTCAGATCTCTTCGTGCTTTGTTCCCTGCTGCCTGCAGGCCCACGAGGGACAGCGATGACGACGAGGAGGACGAGCGCAGGGGCAGGGGCTGCACCCTGCAGTACCARCACGCCATGGTCAGGGTGCTCACACAGTTTGTGGCCGAGGACTCGGGGCCCTGGGGGCAGCTCAGTTACCTGCTGGGCCCCGACTGGCACTTTGACATCACAGACCTGGTCAGGGACTTCATGAAGCTGGAGGATCCTCACGTGGCCAAGCTGCAGGAGGGCAGGATCCTGATCGGCCGGGAAGTGGGGATGACCACCATGCAGGTATTGCTCTGGGCAGGGSTCCTGGGGGGTTCTGGGGCTGCCACACACTGCCAGGCCCACAGAGAACTCGGGGTGGGGCTGGACATTGGACATAAAGCCAGGGCACAGAGGGGGAATAGAGATAAAATCTTTGTGCATATGAGAAGACAGCAKGTGCACAAACATGGATGTGATTGGACATGTCAATCCTAACTACAACCAGGGCACAAAGAAGGGGGAATAGAGATAATCTTTGTGGATATGGGAATACAGCATGTGCATGAACAGGGACGTGGTTGGACATGTCAATCCTTACTACAGCCAGGGCACAAAAGGGGAATAGAGATAGTCTTTGTGGAGATGAGAATACAGCATGTGCATGAACAGGGACATGGTTGGACATGCCAATCCTTGCTACAGCCAGAGCACAAAGAGTGATTAGAGATAATTTTTGTGGATATGAGGAAGGTGGAGAAGACAGCATGTGCATGAACTGGCTGTCTGTAGTGCCCTAAAGACAGCAGCATGGCCCTTAGTTTCAGCCAAGGGAARGATGTTCTACTGTCCTGATGTTCCATCAGAAGCAGAAAAAAAACAGAGGAAGGAGAATTTCCAAGCCAAGAAGTGAAGGACAGATCCTGGGCTGGTGACCTTCCTTTGAAGTAGTTGGGAGGTTCACCCACATGGGAAGACAGAGTAACAGGAGAAGAGAATTTTATATCCACTCTTGTGGTGAAATAATGCAAATAACACAAGTGGGATAGGACAGCTGCTGGTCTTGGATGGTTCTCAGCCATAACTCTCCACTCARGTTTCCTGACCCTGCTAATGAAATCAGACTCCCTTTTCCATGYGCTCTTCATTTCTGTGCATAAAGCTTTGGAGACGAGAAGAGACGATGACCTTAAGAAAGATTCTATTAATTACTTGATCAGCCTTTTCCTAAGTTGATTGTTCTGTGTTTCTCCCAAGGTTTTGTCTCCTCTGTCTGACTCCATCCTGGCAGAGAAGACAGTGACAGTGCTGGATGACAAAGTGACCATCACAGACCTCGGGGTGCAGCTGGTGTCTGGGCTTTCCCTGTTCCTGCAGCCCAGTGCAGCCACCAGCAGGGCCATTGTGGCCACAGCCGTGGCCCAAGAGCTGCTGCATACTCCTAAGCAGGTAATGGAACACAGAAATGAGTTTATTTCTGGGGATTATGGGGCAGGATTTTGTCAGTGTAAAGTGCAGCAAATTTCGAATTTAGACTTTATCTGTGGTCCGTGTCCATGTTAATTCCTGTTCCCTACAGATACTCTGGAATTGCCTTGTCATTTCTTCCCTTCCAATGGGGACTTCATCTGCAGTCAAAGTTTTAACTACTGAAGTTTATGCTATTTACACTTTTAATACCCTTGCTTTGGCTAATGAACCTGAGTTGTTTTCAGTGCACAGGCAGGCTTTGGTCAGTGATCCTGTTTGCTGTAYGAGCACGCCCTTGGTTTTTGTGCTGGAGAGCACAGAGCTCAGTGTGTCACAATTTAATGTCTTGAAGAGCTGTAAAAGAGAGGCAGAAGATGGCCACATACATTTCTTTTCCCCCCTGGAGCCGTGACACGCTGCCAGGCTCATCTCTCCTTTTATTTTTCACGTRGATTTTGGGGGTTTCATCATCCAGTTCGTGGGCTGATCTTCATTTAAGCCAACAAATTCCCATCTCTCTAAAGGGGGTCCTTCAAACAGCTTGTCTCAGGTCACAACCTCTGTGGAAAAGTAGATTGGAGAACAGCATCAGATCAAGTCAAGCAGTGGCTGTGGCCCAGAATAAACCCAAGGGTCATCCCTGGAACCTGCTTCATCAAGCTGTTGATTTGAGGATTGGGTCTGGGGACCCTGCAATTAAATCTGTCCACAGCTACTCCTCATGCAGAAAMTGTTTTTTCCTCTCAGATAGATAGGGAGAGAACTCAAGTCAAGTTTTATGGCCCATTTTCATGATTATTGCTACCTAATTTTCTGGAACATAAAAATAATTTAGTTTGTTTTATAACTTAGTGACAGGAAAATGTCCAAACCAGAAGGACACGGTGCCCGTCTGTTCCATTTGTTGCATCCTGTAAAAATAAGGATCTTATGTAATTAACCCATTTGTACCCTTCTTCAGGGCTTAGAAACCACATCTGGCATACTGTCTTCAGACAAATGCTGTGAAAACAAAAACTGGAGCTTTCCTAACCCAGTCCTGTCTTGTAGGATGGAGCACCATCTGCAGCAGCACTGGAAGGATTGTGGATTTGTACAGGGAGACCCCAAGATAGGAAGGGTTGGGACAGAAGCAACGCAGGTCCAACCAGTATGGTTACCACTACGTTCTTCCTTTATTTCATCTAAAATGGCWGCTTATATACATTTCTAGATAGTTTACAAATTCAGTGGCTTTTCCGTTGGCACACAGCGTAAAAAGGAATGCAAACACACATCGTTTAGCTTTCTCTTAAGGTGGCTACCACCTGTCTGTTACTAACTCTACTTACTAACCTTTAAAGCCCCATTACCTTTCCCTAACACCTTAATAACTAATTCTAACTGCGCCACAAGATCTGTAGCCCAATTTTAACTGCGTCACAGGCCTCAAGGCCTCAGAGCAGGCCTCAGCTAGGCCTCAGAACCAGGCCTCAGAACCAGGCCTCAGAACCAGGCCTCAGAACCAGGCCTCAGCTGGGGCAGTTCAAAGAGTCACTCTAAATAGAGATCATGTCCTCTTGTCACTCTAAATAGAGATCATGCCCTCTTGTCACTCTAAATAGAGATCATGCCCTCTTGTCACTCTAAATAGAGATCATGCCCTCTTTCTCTGAGGAATTCTATAACAGATTTTATTGCAGATAACAGAGCTGGTGGATCTGGAAAGGCTGCCCAGTCCCACTGTCAGCTTCTCAGATTTATGAATGATCTGTCCTGAGTATGCAAAGACATTTATCAGCATCAGGTTATGGCAGGTTGTGCCAGTGGTGCCCTTGTGACACCTCCTGTTGTCTGTGGTGTAGCAATAGGAGGTGACATGTCATTACGTGTCACTGCAATTGGCAAGTTAGGAACTGATACAGAAGAGTAAAAACGCGTCAGCGTGGTTTGGGTTGAAATTATTTTTCCCAGCACCTGAATCCTGAAATGATTGCAGTGAGATGTTTGGTTTAAGCTGCTGTTCCCTCTGCAGGACAGTTTCAGGTTCTGAGCAGTGCATCTCCAGCACCAGAAAACAAGACAGGAATAGATTTCACAGTGGGAAATAAATGGAAGGAAATGGCGTAGGAGTGACCTGCAGAGGCACAGACATCTTTCCCTTTCATTTGCAGTTTGAATGAAGGATTTAAGTCGCTTTCCCTTACAAAAATTAATGCAAATGTGGGAACGTTTGTGGCTAAATTTTGCAAGAAATGACTCATGATTTGGAGTGCATCATCTGAGATCCTGACTGAGCTGGAATTCTGAAGGCAAATGCTGAGTGTTTTCTGAAAATCAAGCCCTTTTGAAAGAGGGTTTTTTCCAGGGAGACAGCYCAGGACTGAGCCTGTCCTTGAACATTGTGAGGACTTCGTTATTTAAGTGTGTCTTTTCCTCTCAAGCAAGTTTATAAAAAGGCCCAAATAACCCATGCAAACCTTACTGGTGCAACTGAAGACCAAAATCCAGAATTCTTGCTGTGGCTTTCTTTCAGTGGCCATAATGTCTGGATTACCTTAATTAATGTACCTTAATTACAATGAGCACACCTTGTCTGCATAGGCAGCACAAAGCAGCCAAAACACAAGTCCTGAAAAGTTGGCAGTTTCTCCATAAATACAAAGCACTCTAGAAGGAAGATAAGGCATTTTTTTTTACCTCGGATGCCTTCAGTTAAATACCTTTATCTGTAGCTGAGCAACTAATTACCTGCTGTGACAAGGTGACCTTGAGGGATGCTGAACCCATATATTATTTTTTAATCAATAGGGAGCTCATGGGCACTGAAAAGTGGATCAGTGATTTAGGTGCCTAAAAATAGACACAGGTTGGCCAACTTTTAAATATCCAAGATGAAGTATCCTCTGAAAATTTGGAGACTGTGAGTGATCTATTTTTGGTGGCCATCTGCTCAGGTAGGAAAGCTGTTCCATTTGGCTTGCWGAGGGCTGTTAAATCCACACCGTCATCTTAAAGGCTTCTCCAAAATGTAAACAACAGAAAACCTACAGCGTTTAAGTGTTTCCTGATCTAAGTGAGCTTCAAGGGCTCTCAAAGCTCAGCTGGCTCTGCAGGGAAACTCACAGTCATATCCAGCTCTTTTTTTTTGTCACTGTGGGGTATTGCGTGGGGTCTAATGAACTGAAATGGGTCAGGGAAGAAAAGAAAAAAGCCTTTAACAAACAGCTGTGTGCATTAATGTCTCTCTCAGTGCTGCTGGGGAACTGCAGAGGTTTTCTCAGGGGAAAAAGAGCAATCTTGGTGCTTTCTAAAAGCCAGGTTTCCCCTGGCCAGGAGAACAGCCTGGGGTCATTCCTCTGTCCCTGCTTTTTGGATGGTCCGGTTCAGCTTGTGGCAAACCTTCATGCCAACCACTCCTGGGAATTCGCTGACAWCTCACAGTTAATAACAGATATTAGGAGTGGTTTTATGGTGTGGATCCGTTACCCCATCCTGGCAGTGTAAGTTACACTTAAATTGTGTTTGTATCTTCTTTAATCTGGCAGAGGGATGGAACGGCTCACAGGAATGACAAAGGAATTCAGCAGCAGGGAAAGGGAGAAGGGGTGCATTGTTAGAAAAGAATCTGAATTCTTCCCTTGCAAATACAAGCAAATTCCCACTGGAAAGGAATGTCACATGAGCAGATTGGACAAAAAGGAGAGAGAGAAATACACAGTGGGGGAATGCATGGTTTGAATTAAGATCTGAGTCTTGGCTGCCTCTGTTTCCACATCATAACCATCAAGCCCAATCTTTGCTACACAAGCCACAGGCTTAAAAATAAATGCATATGTAACACTTTGATATTTCATGTGATAAAATTGCTAGGGAAATCCATTCCAGCATTGAGTCCCCAGACAGAGCAATCAGAGCTGGTCTAAGGGAAGCTGCTGGGAACAATGTTCCTTTGCCTTTATTTGAGGGAGGGATATATTTGTTTTCTGCAGAGCCAAACATTTCTTTCCTCTGATGTCCTGCCTCACTCCAGGACCCTTGAAGCTGACCCCAGCAACTGAGGGCTTATTCACAAATACTTTTATTTGTGCTGTAGTGACTGAAGACCRTTGAAAGGCCGCTTTATTCTGAGCGTGGAATAAAATCAAATATTCTGACCTGTGTTTCTCAGCCGCAGAATTCTCTAAAATGCAACCAGTTTATCCAAGAAGATTTATCAAATGGTGCCTTTGGAGTGATAAGCCACAATGTAACTCAAGGCCAGAAAAGGTGRTGGATCATGAGCTGAAATTACACCTGTAATGGGGGAGGAGAACAGCAAAGGCACAAAAGGGAAAATTGAGACAGAATATGTCTTGATAAAGATTTTTATGTGCCTAAGGAATGCCTGGTGATAACCAACAGTGGTCGTGGGGGGCAGTTTCTACATGTGTGGACTGGGTTTTGGTGTCATTAACGTCACCTAATGAACCTTCTGTGACCAATTCACATCCCAGTCAGTGCTGCAGGTCCTCCTGCTCTGRGGGGAGCACTGATGTGTCCCTGAGGGTCACTTGTTCTGGGAGGGCAGCTGAGCACCTGTGTGTGTGAAGAGAAGAAAATTTGGGTAAAGAAAGGCTGGAAAACAAGAGAATTCCTCAAGCTCTTGGTTTGTGCTTGCTAATTAAAGAGCACAAGCATTTGTCACCTCAGTGTTGAGGGCATGAGACGAGGGGCAGCAGCTTTGCAGGTGAGAAGGCTCCAATCCATCTTCATCTTCTGGGAGTAACTGGAGGACCTTGTCAGAGATTTGGAGGGGATTTATGGATGTGGTACACAGGATTTGCAGAAACAGCTCCTTGAAGGACAAGGCACTAAATAATTTCCTTTTTTCTCTCTTCTTTTCTTTTTAGCTTTTCAGAATTTATAATCATTTGGGAAACTCACTTCCTTGCCCTGCTTTTGGCTTCCCTTTAATGATGTGAGTGAGAGGAGACGATCTCTTGCCAAGTAGAATATTTGGGCTGACACAATATATTTTGGCAGGATTTTAAACTCTCTCCCTTTTTCTCTCATTTGTTTTCTTTCCCTTTTAATTAATGTTGTCCATAGTATGGGCATGGCAGTGTTGTTTTGTGAAAAAAAAATTGGTTCCTCCTATGAAGAAACGTTCTCTGGGAAATAAAAAACGTCAGTGCTGGTGGAAAATAATGGCTAAGCCAGTGCACACCTCTGTTATCTACAGTAAATCACTTGTGTGCCTGCAAATTTCAGCTGACTGCCATCTCATTTTTCTCTGTCTCTGCTTCATAAAACCAGGAATGCAGAATTGCAGAGCAGCGGCGTAAAGAATAAAAGTTGCTTTGAAGTTGCTGGCAACTTTGTCCAAATGCACCGAGGGTTCAGTGACATAAATCCCTTGGTGGGGATGAGAGGTCGTGGATGTTCCCAGCTGGGAAGGGGGCTCAGGTGTCATCACTCCAGCCCTGCCTGTACAAAATCCTGCACTGCTTTTGTCACCCTGCTCTCCACAAGAGGGTACCACTGGCAGGRTGTGCTGGAAGTGATGCTGGTGTTTTCCCCGGCATAGGTTGGTGAAAAGTCGCTGTGTCTTCCCCAGCGGCACATGAGGCTGACCTTTGTTTGAGGGAGAGGAAGGCAGCAGGGAACTGAATTGCCTGAGGGGGTGAATCCTTTTCTCTCTGCACATATCCATTAAAAAAACCCTATTTGCTTTCCTATGACCGGGGTTGCTCTGCTATGGATTTCCGCGATAGAAATTCGAGCTGTGCCCTGCAGCTTCGTGTTTGTCTGTTCAGCCATTTCAGGCTTGTTTCTCTAATGAAAGATCAGATGTTTTAATTTCCTTATGCAGCTCACTCTTCCCAGCTTCTGAGCTACCCTGGCTCTGTTTCAGCTCTTTGAAGCAAATCTGAATCACCAAGAACTTCGCCTTCTTTCCTGTTGTGCCACAACTTATTTTTCTTCTTTCAGTCCCTCAAGTACTTGCTGATAGTGCTTTGGAAATCAAATATTCAGTATGGCCCAACCTTCTGCCCAGCTAAATGCCCCTTGCTGTTTTCATTGAAAAGCTTTAAATTCAACTGGAAGGGYAGCAATTCCCTTTGTTTATAACCATGGCATAACAAATTGCAGCCAATTGAAAACCATATTAAGTTGTAAATTTGTATTATGAGTGGACATTAACAGGGTGGCAATGTTTTTTCCTCAGCGCTGATTTTTCAGCCCAGTTGTTCTGATGTACCCAAGTGTGAAGTTATTAGAGCCATTTGTGGTTGAAGTGTGGGAAGGAAAGAACTTCACTCCTGTGGGAAGTTGCACTCTGGCAATCTGCCTGGCTGTCTGCTGGCGACACAGGCAAGGCACAGAACAAATGAAAAATTAAGGAAATGTCCTGCAAAGAAAGCTATTGAGGTGTGGAGAAGTGAATATCTGTGTCATCTGGATGGGATTTCACATGGCAAAGAGTTGACCTCTGGCTTTGTGTTTGCTTCTAATGATGACTCCTAACAGTGCTACCTGCAGAGCACSAAGACAGACCAATTAAATCCAGGCCATTTGCATGTTTATTGYRGAKWTCATGCCAGAATCCCCATCCYCCTCCTCTTAACRCAGAAATTTTGGTGRACTTTTTAATTATCTCGAGGACGRAGYGTGTTTTACTTAAAACAAATCTTTYTCCAGCAAAATGGCARTTGTTCTGTGAGTCTTTTTCTTTCAGTTGAATCTTCTGCTCCAGCCATTTCCAGGATACTGTGGTMGCTCCTTGCTCCTGCTGAGATACTTATGCCTTAATTTGACAGCTCCTCATGACACCTGTGCATGTGGAACACGAGGAAAATAAGTGTTCTGTCAAGTGCCTCTAGTAATTTCTGTGATTTGCCTCTTTTGGCTTTTRTACGACAGGAATGGCTTTCCTCCCCGAGCTTGTAAAATTGTACCTTGCTAATGGGTACCTTGGTAATAAAGACATCTCTGGTCAATTATTTTCTACGTCCTTGTGCAAAACATTCGCAGGGAGGGTGACAGTGGAACCTTTAGTGACAAAGGTGGCCAGTTTTGTGCCCCATCACTCGAGGCTTGTGCAGTGCAGAGTCACCGTGTCCCATTTCCTCCAGCTGCCGCTCAGAGCTGAGAGATTGATGAGCTGCAGCGCGTTGAGGTGATTTATTGAAAGCCCTGCCTTTAAACCATGTCCCTGTCCTTTCAGGAGGCTGTGGTGAGCACCTGGATCCAGTTCAGTGACAGCTCTGTTACTCCACTGGACATTTACGACCCCAAGGACTTCTCCCTGTCGGCCGTGTCGCTGGACGACGCCGTYGTCTCCGTCCACCAGAGCCCCGCCCTGCCCTGGCCCGTGGTGGCCGCGGAGGGCGAGGGCCAGGGCACRCTGGTCAAGGTGGACATGATGATCTCCGAGGTCTGCCAGAAGTCCAAGAGGAAAAGCATCCTGGCCGTGGGCAGCGGCAGCATCAAGGTGAAATTCGGGCAGAACGACGCGGACGCGGAGGCGGGCGGCGACTACGACGCGGACGAGATCGAGAACCGCGCCAGCGACCGGCGCCACAAGGGCCCCGAGCAGGAACCCCGGCAGGATGGGCGCCACTACGGCGGCTCCTCGGCCGAGAGGGAGGACGGGCCCCTCAGGAAGGCCAGCACCACGGCCAAGTCCATCCTCAAGAACAAAGTMGTCAAAAACAACCGCCTGGAGGGCGGGAAGCTGTCCGACGACAGCCAGCTGCAGAACATCCCCATCGACTTCACCAACTTCCCCGCCCAGGTGGACCTGCCCAAAGGAGGGGCTGGCGTGGAGGACGGCGACCTGGTGCAGACCCCGCGGGGCCTCAGCGACCTGGAGATCGGCATGTACGCCCTGCTGGGCGTCTTCTGCCTGGCCATCCTGGTGTTCCTCATCAACTGCGCAACATTTGCGCTCAAGTACCGCCACAAGCAGGTGCTGGTGGAAGGACAGGCCACCATGACCCACTCCCACGACTGGGTGTGGCTGGGCAACGAGGCCGAGCTGCTGGAGAACGCGGCCGAGGCGGCGTCGCCGCAGCAGGACGAGCGCACCACCATCATCGACCGCGGCTCGGCCGGCGGCCAGGAGAGCAGCCAGCTGCTGCTGCTCAACGGCAGCGCCCAGAGGAACGTTCAGGGCCAGGTGCACAGGGCAGGGGACCCCGGGGGGAGGCCGGGCAAGGAGCAGCACAAGGTGGAGCCTTTGCACTCGCCCACGTCCAAGAGGAAGAGGGTGAAGTTCACCACCTTCACCACCATCCCGCCCGACGACGGCTGCCCCACCGTCAACTCCATCCTGGGCGGCAACGACGATGACATTAAGTGGGTGTGCCAGGACATGGACCTGGGGGACTCCAAAGAGACACGAAACTACRTGGGGAAGTTCAAGGACAAAGCGTAGCTTCCCCCTGCCCGGGGTTTGGGGTTTTGGTTTTTTGGTTTTTTTTTTTGAGGGGGGTTTAACCACACCTTGATGCCTTCAGTTCTACAGTATATATTGGGATGGGCGATGGGGAGGGGAAGGGGTCGCCAGGAGAAGCGATCAGGCAGTTTTTATAATCAGGGAAAGAAATTTGCCAAACTGTCYATGGTTCTGTTCTTTGCTTAGTTTTGTTGGGTTTTTTGTTGGGTGTTTTTTTGTTGTCGTTGTTCTCGGTTTTTTGTTTGTTTTTTTTTCCTTTTCCCAGTGGTTATTCTGCTACTGGTGGATTTAGGAAGCGGAATACAAATAGCAGAAAGGAACAAGGAAATGGTATGACCAATATGATGAACTGGGCAAGATGAGGTGGTGAAAATTCATTTTTATGGGTCATACAAGTAATAATGGCAGTCATATTTCACGGTACCAAAAATATCTGTAAGAAAAAGAAATGAGAGATATAAGAGCATGAAAAGAATAAGCAAGAGGCAAACAATAACTTGTTCTGGTTCCAATAAAACATCACAGTTRTGGACATATGACCCACAAGGAGACTTTTTATATTGGTACTCAAGCCCTTTCTTTTCATTCCTTCATTTGAAATGAAGATATGTCTTTGGCRTTACGTGTGAAGGAGGAGGAAAATACCTGGTTATTTTCATTTTTACTTTTCCATTTGTCTTGTAAATTGAAACAGAATCATTTTCCTTCTTGTATTTTTCTTTTAAATATCTTGAAAACAGGAGAATTTAAAATTCAGTAAGTTCACAGTGGGGCAAGAACATTCTGTTTCTAAGTTAGCTGTAAACAGTCTCCTGTCATATAAAGAACCCAGGGGATAAGTATTGACTGATAATTTCCACGTGGTGTCTCTTCTGAAAGCCTGAGCCTCCATTTCACCCTAGCTAGGAAGATGTCCTGTTGGGAAGAATTTTCATTTGTCCTTTCAGGTTTGGAATTGTTTGTTTAGTTGCTCGTTTTAAATTTCCACAACCAAAGTTCCTGCGTTTCACCGAGGGAAGAAGGTGCTGGTTTTTTGTTAACACTTTCACAAGTATCAAGAAATGGGAATTCCCCACTGGTGCATCAGAAATGTACCTGAAACTGAGACCATCACAGGCCAAATGTGAATATCCACAGCCTGGAGTTGGGTTGTTGTTTTTTGKGTTGGGKTTTTTTTTGCACCAGGTTCATGAATTCATCATTTTGTGCTGTAATTTCCTGTTTATTCTGATGTCACCAGCTCTCATCAAGCTCTGAAAGCAAGAAGAAGAATGGACAGAAAGACCCTGATTGCCCCCAAACTTTATTCCCTTGTACTGGGAGAGCTGGCCTCTGGGCACACTGATGGGAGGGAGGGAAATATTCCTGAAAATATTCCTGAAGAAAGGTCAGGAAATATCTGGAGCTATTTTATAGATTTTTTTTTTCTAAATTTTGCCATTGGACCAGCTAAGACTGAAAAGTTTAGACTAGATCGTAAATCTGATGTTTTGAATAAACAAACACCCACCCAGTAATAAATGGGAAGCAAACACAAACCAGAGATTTAATTTGTGGTGTGAACTGGCAGAACTGACTCAGGGCCAGTTCACATTCGTGGAGGACACAGATCAAAATCTATTCAGTGAGGAAACCACTGTCCTCGCAAACCTCTCCTGAGTGAAAGGAGGTGGTAGATCCAGCCTTTGGGAAGCAGTATTATGTCCTGACTGTTAGCCAAAAGCACTTGCATTGTCCTGTCTTTGCCATGTGTTTGGTTCTTTTGGGTTTTTTTTTTTTAATTACTAAACTCCGTAGTTTGGTTTTTGTTTTTTGGGGTTTTTTGGTTTTTTTTTACTTGGACAAAGTCAATCCTGCCACCCAATAACATAGATGGACGTTTTAACAAGATCTGCCTAGTATGCATTGTAGACTGAAAGAATGTAATATTTATTTATACATGTTATATGAATTGTAATTAAAATGCTTTACAYGGCTTGACAACTCAACCTCTCTTTCCTCAGGGTGGGGGCTCCCCTSTCATTGCAGTGAAGTGCTGCCCTGGAAGGTGATTTAAGCCACTTTCTGGGGGGAGAACAGGGATGTGGGAAAGTTTTTCCCTGCTCTGACCTTTCTTTGGTGGAGCGAGGATGATGATGATGATGGAGGGCAGGAGCAGCTCGGGCAGGCACAGGGCAGGGCAGTGCCACAATCCATCCTGTTCATCCCCACACCTCCACCAGCACCAACAGCTCCAGGGCTCTGCCCCTGGCCTGGGCAACACCTGGAATWAATTMATTATTAATTTATTAATTAACARTTAATTTATTAATGAATGAGTTACACGGCTCTGGGAGGACGCAGGTGTCCCTGAGGTGGAAAMGGCATTTACAGCCTGGAGCTGCAGCAGAGGAGTGAGAAATACAGTGCTGGAGCAGAAATAATGCACTGTGGGGATAAAGAATATATGAAATAATGCACTGTGGGAGCACAGGATGTGTGAAATAATGCACAGGATGTATAAAATAATGCACAGGATGTGTGAAATAATGCACTGTGTGGGAGCACACAATGTACCAGTTCCAGGAGCATCTTTAAGGAGGGTGTTAATGAGAGGTGGCACCTCCAGGAGCCCCGGGGTGGCTGGGCAGGAGCAAGGTGAGCACATCGTGGCTCTGTGCAGAGGAGGACGGGCTGCATTTGAAAAGATAACAAAGGGGAGTCTAAAAAAAGGAAAATAACTGAGCCCTGCCTTCACATTTAGTTTTTCTGAAGATGCAGAGCATGGGGCTTCAGAGGCCCACACTGAAATTTTTCAGTTTGTCTTGCACTGACCAGAAATTCTGTCCCAGCCCTGTTCTGAGCCAGCCACCATCAACGACCATCTCAGCAGGGAGGGAACCACTGGGCYGTGAAATGTCATTTATTTGAGAAATTCCCAGTGGGTCAAATGGCAGGATTTCCATTTCTGAAGCTGTGCCACGCCAGGGTTGCAGAGGCACTGGGATATATTTTTATGAAATCAATATATAAATAAATAAATATTTATATAAAATATACAAAACCCATTTTTATAGCTATAAATTATATTTACGTCTATATATAAATATACATTTATATAAAATAGATATATAAATATTAAAAATAAATATAAAATACATCTCTATAAATATATAACCCCCAGCTTCCTTGCAGCCCTTGGTGGGTGAGGGAGGGAGTTCTCCAGGCTGGTGTTCCCCATCCAGGGCTGTGTGTGGGGGGCAGAGGCTGAGCCCAGCCTGGGCAGCCCTGGCAGGGATGAGGAGCTGGGCTGTGGCCGTGGGGCAGCTCCTGCACACCCACCCCCCCACAGCACTCACCAGTGACCTTCCCAAACCTGCTCAGGGAGCAAATGTTCCTGCGCAAAGCTCTGAGAGCCAGGAAATTTGATGTCAGCTTCTGGCTGAGGTAATGGACATTAAAATCTCCATATGCTGAGGAGTCGCTTTAAGGAACAGTATTAACCTAATTAGCCCATTTGTCTCCTCTCTCATCAAGCATCTTTCTATAACATCTATTTCGTGCCTTAAACCAGGAAACCAAAAGGTGTCATGTCATAATTTGTGCTTTGGAGGTATTTGAGGAGGTTGTCTTGCTCTTTAGAATAAATTAAATTCAAATTGTCTCTGCAAATTGTCTCTGCAAACCCGGCAGAGCAGAGGGAACTCGGGGCGCTGCCCAGGCAGGAACGTGCCGGGATTGCCGGGGATGCCGGTGCTGGGAGCCAGGAGGTGGCACTCGAAGCCTGGCMTGCGACACGTCCCGGCTCCCAGAGMGCGACATGCGACATGTCCCGGCTCCCAGAGMGCGACATGCGACATGTYCCGGCACTCAGGGCACGACAWGCGACATGTSCCGGCTCCCCTGCCAGCCACTCCTGCCCCTCGGGCGATGCTCTGTGCACGCCTGGAGCCGAGGGAATTCCCGGTCCCCAGTAGGGAATTCCTGGTCCCCAGTCCCCAGTAGGGATTTCCCCGTCCCCAGCAGGGAATTCCCGGTCCTCAGTAGGGAATTCCCCACGTGGAGCCCCTCCGTGCCTTAAAAGGGGTCTGTGATGCAGGAAAAATGCGTTTATTGGTATTTTATTTTGTATTTTCTGCAAGAGGTCGCTGCTGAARTACTAAACCTTGTTGAGAGAATCCAGGTTCTGCTGCACAAAGCAAACATCTCCCTGTGCCTCCCTGGACAGCACAGCTCCACTGGAATTATCAGTTGTTCCAGCTGTGCCTGGAAAATCCTGGCTGTGCTGTCTTTGGGAGCCCCGGGATTACTGGGGGTGTGTGGGCAGGAACAGAGGGGTTTGTTCTGAGCTGGTAATGGTTTTAAAAACAAAGATGAAAAGTGTAATTATGAGGGAGATGTGTCGTGCTTAAGGTGGAGCTGCAGCTCTTTGCAGCAAGAAAACATCTCCAGCTTCCCATCCTCTGGCAGGGTTCAAACCTTGAGAGGAAACACAGAAAACAAACCTTGGGAAAGGCAAAGTGAGATGCTGTGTAGCACAGAAAGGTAAAGAGAGGAGGGGAAAAATGAGACAAATTATAATTAAGAAAAAAAAAAGCTGGTGAAAGGAATGCTGTGACCTTTTCGGGAGGGCTGGGCTGTGATGACGCTGCTGCAGTTCGGTTGTCACTCCTGGTCCCCGGTGGTGCTGCCTCCCCCGGCTCCACGTCTGTGCATCATCTGATCCCTGCCCCGGCTGCCAGGGCGCCTTTCCTCCTTTCTGCTGACCCAACTTTACATTTTTATTCCCTTTCTTCCATTAAAAGACTTCTGGGATTTGGTTCTGAGTGTAGATACTGGCTGAACAATCCAGGCGCTGAGTGCTGTTGGGGGGAAATCCCACAGGAYCCTTTGCCGTGTGTCCCCTGAGCTCTGTCCCCACAGGGTGAGCCCGGAGCAGGAGCTCAGGTGGGGCTGCACCTCTGGGGGATGGTGCTCTGAGAGCTTATCCCCTTTTCTGACCCAGAGATGGGGCTCCTCAGAGGGTTTTAAAGACTTTTATTCCATTTTCARTCTCATGTGAAGGGTGARACAGTGCAGATGTTACAATTCACACCATCACAATCAGAACCCAAACTATTTCCTAATTCCAATCCATTATAAGAGTTTTGGCCTGTCAGCTTTTGCCACTCAATGCTGTAAATGCCTTAAAGCCAGTCATCTAAAATCACCCCTCGTGGGTCCTACTACAATGCACCTTTCACAGTTCTATTTCTCCAAAATATCCAGTCTTATTTGCAAGGCCATCATCAGAAACTTGTTTCCAGTTCCATTTCTCTCTCAGCAATGTCTGTGCTATCCCATGGCCTCTCTCACTCAGCACACTTTATCTCAGAGTTTGCACACAGGTGCACAAGGCTGGGTGAGCCTTCTGCCAGGCTTTGGGAATYCTCTACAAATCCATTTCCCTCATATCCCCCTYTCTCTTGAGGAGAAAAAACTTCTCTGATGGCCTTTATTTATCGTTTGCAGTACGCAGTGAAGTCCACGAGGCACTGTCACTAGCATTGTCACTATAACAATGCATTTTGCAAAGTTCTCTTAACTGTGGTGCAGAGCTCCATCTTTCAGACAAATCATCCAACTCTGATTCATTGATTCTTGTGATCTGAGATGTTAAATCTTTCATCTTCTGTGGCTGGATTTGGAATGGCCAGACGAGTGCTCTGYAGTGTGAGGAGCTGCCAGGCAAACACCTCTTCCCTCCTCTGAAAATCAGCCCTGAACCTGGGCTCCTTCCTCTCAGAGTTCCCCAGCTCATTTGGCATTCAAGGATGCAAAGAGGAACATAAATAATTTGATATTCATCCTGACAAGTSGAGGCAGTGCCGTAGCCCCAATTTCAGCAATGTAATGGACAGTGTGTTATCTCAGAAYGTGTTTGGAGATCAGAGCTGATTTAAAGGTTATTCACCCCGGGAGGAATTATGCTGTAATTGAATTTATCTTGCATTTYTCTATTCAAGAAAACACAACTACAGTTTAAGGGAGAAAAATGCATCAAGGAGCAAAATTTTTGTTATCAGCTTGTATAAAAAGATACAAATTATTCCAGCAAACCTCCTCCACTGAGCTGTGTTATTTTCTGCATAATTGCAGTCCAGACTGGAAAATAAAGACTTCTCTCAGCAGATRAAGCTGAACACCTTTAACTCCAGGCATGACTGCAGATGACAGTGGAGCAGAGCAGTGAAATAACGAGGTTAATGTAAGATGGATCAGGAAGTCTGGGAGTTTACAGATAAAGGTTTAGATGTGTCACGCTGTTTTACACCACAAGGACACAGACTCCAAGATTCAGAAGGCTGAAAATGACYYYTTKAKTTTTGGGATGTGTCTCCCTTTTATACTATTCTACACAGACCARTTGGATTGGKGACACAAAGACAAACCTCTTCACTCACATTGGTCAGAGCAGAGGGACATCAAGAAGAAGTCCCTCCTRGGGAAAGGRATGAATAACAAAGGKRCAGYTACAAAAACATTTCTCCTGTTTACAGAAAATTCCCTGGGAAAATTCCCAAAGCACTGCCCTGGGGGCTGTCCCAGCTCTGAGCCCTGACCTGCAGCTCCTGAGGAGCACAGACAGTGCCCAAAACACTCTGGGAGGGCTGGAGGTGGCTCCCACAGCCAGATTATCCCAACGAGCTGTTAGGAAAGCAAAGATGGATCTTAGCTGATAAAAACACTCCCAGAGGTGGGTCTCTGTATCTTGGGGKTTTTTTTGCCCCAATCCAGCAATTTTGATAAAGGGAAAAGAATTAATTCACCTCTGAGATAACAAATTTTATGCTAAATTTCAGCCAGATGGTTCAGGAAACAGCTGAGGGATTACAGCCCCCCAAGCAGGCTTTAAATAGAAATGATAAGTTGCCATAAAGCTGCCACCAGCACCACTGTAACAATGCAAGAGTTATTGCCCTCATCCACTCTCCCATTCCTTATTAATCTTCCTGTTCTTCATTATCCATTTCATTTCACGTCTCCCACTGCTCAGGATGGCAGAGGGAGGGGCTGGAGCCCCGGAACAGGAAACATTTCCTGCTTTGCCTTGAAGTTTTCTTCTTTTTGTTCTACTTAACAAAAACGACCCAAAAGCTGCAGCAGCCTGGGAGGTTTGGTCCAGTAGCAGGAAAAAGCTCCTGGGATGGTGTTGGTGGCACCAGCCCTGCTCAGGAGTTCCTGTAGCTCTCCTCAGGTGTCCCCTGCCCCAGCCAGGCTGCTCAGCCCCTGGGGGACTCCAAAATATCTCTGGGGGTGCCTCAGCTGCTTCACTTTTATCTCCTGAGGGTTTTCTGTGGCTCACATGTTCAGTCCTGCTCTAGAACTGACCCAAGCCAAGCTTGGAGACACCAAAATATCTCTGGGGGTTCCTCACCTGCTTCTCTTTTATCTTCCTGAGGATTTTCTGTGTTCAGTCCAGCTCCAGAACTGCCCCAGCCAGGCTGCTCAGCCCCTCGGAGACACCAAAATATCTCTGGGGGTTCCTCAGCTGCTTCACTTTTATCTCCTGAGGGTTCTCTGTGTTCAGTCCTGCTCTAGGACTGCCTGTGGGACAATCACACTCTGAGTGCTGCCTTTCCTTTTTCTTTCTTTTTTGTTTTTTCTTCTTTTAAAGCAGCACTCCAGCTAAATATTTATTCTCTCCAAGAGCCTGAAGTGATTGCAGGAGCAGCAAATGTTATTTGAGTGGCACAGTCAATATTTGGGCAGCAGCAAGGACAACTCAGCAGCCCCAGTGCAGCCCTGGTTTGTGCCTGAGGTGTTTTGGGTTTCTGAAATTCTTTTCCCAGGGAATTTTCTGTAAACAGGAGAAATGTTTTTGTAGCTGTACCTTTGTTATTCATTCCTTTCCCTAGGAGGGACTTCTTCTTGATGTCCCTCTGCTCTGASCAATGTGAGTGAAGAGGTTTGTCTTTGTGTCCCCAATCCAATGGGTCTGTGTAGAATAGTATAAAAGGGAGACACATCCCAAAAATCAAGGAGTCATTTTCCAGGGCTGCATCTCTTCTGGTCTGTGCCTGTTCCTGGGGGAAAACTGACCGGGCCAGGGATGTTCCCTCTCCAGGGAGCACAAAGGGATCCTGTGCCCTGCAGGAATCCTGTGCCCTGCAGGAATCCCTGCCCAGCTGTTCCTGTTTTCCCTGTCCTGAGCCCCCCTGGTTGTGGCTGTGGGTGATGCCAGGGCAGCCTTGGCTGTGTTTGAGCTGCTGAGGAACATTCACACCTCTCTTACCCACGTTGATCCAGATGAAAATCCCCTGGATGCCGGGAGTTAATGAATTGCC
>QVAJ01000056.1:3160686-3179181 GCA_003546035.1 Mixornis gularis
GAATGGCACAGGCTTCCCTAAATTCACACCCCAACCAGAGACAGACAGCTGCCAACGGGCAGGGCAGGGGGACAAAAAGAGATTTATTTCCAGAATTCAAAGTGCCTCTGCCACCAATATAGCAATTCAGATTTTCCAAGGAGTATTTATTTCTCTGTCCAATTGCATTTGAAGAAAAAATAAGCAGACTACTGTGAGGACAGAGCAGCTTGTTGGTGATTTCTTAAGTTATCAGAGCTGCCACAGGTCTCCCGAGCCTCAGGCACATCTTGGTCACCAGGATTCTGARTGTTCTGTACAAGTTCAGCTCAGGGATAAGATGTGAGAGGATCTGGACTGTTTCTTTCCTTGTTCATTTTACAGATACACTGGATCTGACTGTCCCAGCTGGAAAAAGACCTTTAGACTCAGAGCAAAACCCAAAAGGAGTGCAACCCGGCACTTTTTGCAACAAAACAAGGTACCTTTCTAAATGTGAGTAACTTCTGCAGCAGCAAAATATTTAATCCGGCGTAAAGAATGTAAAATCTTTTCTTTGCCCTCAGAGCTCCTTTGGCTGCTGGCAGCCTTTGATAATGATTTCATGCTCCTGCAAACGAGCCCTGCTGAAACCAAAGCCCCTCGCTGGTGTTGTCATGTGAGATTACAATTCCCAGTCAAACAAGGCTGCTTGAGGAGGATTGACAGAATAATACAAAAGATTAATGCAACGTGTGACATCTTCCTAAAGGTACCTCAAGTGTAACTAATGTGGCTTAATAAGAATATGCTTAGTTTTACAGTAAACAGAAGAACGGAGATGTGTTTCAGCTCTTGTGATATTTAGTCCCTTTTTGCTCACAACWAACATTTCCCCATCATTATGGTTTTGGAATCGTTAACCACTTTGCTTATTTTAAGGCTGAATTTCATAGCACAGTAGGTGCCTTTATCAAGTTGAATGTTGAATTGGTAAAGTACACTCTGAGTCTTGAGAGGCCTTCTTAAAAATATTAAGAATTATGTTCAGRTAACAATCAGAAGGCAGGAAAGAGCCTTTGTAAAAAAAAAATCAAATGAAAGYGCACTACACAAAGCAATTGAGCTCTGCAAAGAATTCCTGGTACCTTTATTTCAAACCCTGACCAAGAGTTTTTGAAGTTCTAAGGCTGTTGGTGCAGAACAGCAGAATATTCCCATAAGAAGGAGCAGAATATTCCCCTAAGAATTGTGCAAGCCTTAAAGACTTCTCACAAGGAACTCCACTAAAGTCCTCTCAGCTTGGAGTTCAGCAAACACAGAATGCTCCAAGACCTTTCCACTGCCTGCAGACAGGTTTGCTATTTTTCTCCTTGCAAACACCTCTGAACTATTAATAGTACCTGACAGAGAAACAAGGTTGTGTAAGAGGGAAGAAACTGRTTTAATTTTCCATGAACACTTGTATTTCTGGTAAGTGACCTGTTTATCTGAGTTGGGATTTAAGTGGCACAATCACTAAACTGACTACAAGTAATTCATGTTACTCTTTGGATAAAAATGCTAAATACAGCCTTAGTTTTAATAAATAACTAAATCAGGCAAGATTTTCTCTTCAGATTTTTATGTGTTAGCATTTGKGACAGGCACCATACACACATAATGAAATGGACAGCAAATGAGCAGAGAGGAAAAAATACCAAACCCCACTTTTACCATCCTTGCCCAGCAATCCAAGCACCTTATTTTATTTCCTAACAAGAGTGATGACAGCAGAACACGAGTAAGCAGAAACCTGATGGAGCAGAAGGTCTCAGTTCCACTGAGAGGGGAACAAACGAGCCATGTGACAGCTGGGGCCAGCAAGATCCTCCAGAATCAGAGAACTGCCCAGGAACGAAAGTAAACTCCCCCGAAATTTCCCCCATTGCAGGGGAAATGAAACAGCAGCTTCTGTCAGGGGGAATGGAAGGAAAAGAGCTGSAGGTATTGTCAGTTTGAGTGCACGATCCTCAGTGTTTGCAAACACAATTTCAACACTTTAATAAGTAACTCTGGTCCAGCGAAAAAAGAAATGATTTTTACAGCGAGTCCCTGGAGGAGTTTTGATGGATTGCATCAGGGAGCTGCACAATTCTACTGAAGTGGTGCCAGAAGTGGCACCTGGACACTCAGAGGTGTTTCTGTTACTGGTAACCAAGCCCTGCTCCAAACAGCACATTTGAGAGATTCCCAGGAGCATTTATTTCACCAGTGCAACCCCAGGAAATCAGTCAGGAAAGCCACAGTGACCACAGAGAGCTCCCCTCCTGCTGATGAGCCCTACAGGAAACAGACCAGAAAATCGGATTTTATAGTCCTGTTCACCCTCTCCTCCCGCTTCACTTTCAGCTGAAAAATCAGTGTGAGCACACAGCTGTCCACTACAGCACACAGGGACTCGGTGATAGGGAATTTAAGATYTCTTGCATTTGTTCAAGACACACAAAATTCAAAATCAGAATTTATGGTCCTGTTCACCCTCTCCTCCCACTTCACCTTCACCTTAAAAATCAGTGTGAGCACCCAGCTGTCCACTACAGCACACAGGGAATTAGGGAATTTAAGATTTCTTGCATTTGTTCAAGACACAAAATTTGACAAGTGTTTCAGTTTGCTTAGTGTCGTGTTGAAGTGCCGGAACAGCTACAGAAAAACTGATCCAGAAATAAAGTAGATAAAATTATATAAAAATAGCTACTTCATTGTTAATACTCACAAAACCTTTTCTTATTTCGGAGATGAAAAAGCTCAAGTAACATTAMTTTAAATCTTTGTAAATGTGGTTTATCTCTTCCCTTTCCCCTCAGAAAGGTGTGTCCACTTACCATTTGACTTTCTAAACTGTGAGCTCAGTTTATAAGACCCAAAAAAAAAAAAATCCCAAAGYTCAAATTGTATTTCCAACAGAGAGGAAGATTCAGAGGACAGAAAAGTGCATTAAAACACAATATTGAAMGAGTGTATTGTTTTCCATTAGGCCTTGCAAATATCCAGCACTAACTGGATGCCACACAAATATTTTAGGTGTTACTCTGCTTGAAATTCAATTTTGAAAGCRCAGTCTTACATAGCCAGGCTTCAAATGTGGAAGGCAATGGTGAGCTTTGCCACTTAAACTGAGCAATATTGTATAAAAACATATTTGGGAACAKCAGAGCTTACTTCTGGTGATTTGAGAAGTATTTATTTTCTAAGAYTCCATCGCTCATGACAGACACAAAAGCAGATTTAAGCACACCGAGGCTCTTACCTGCTATACTTGCAAATATTTCACTGAATCCAATCAGCACATACTGAGGGATCTGCCACCAGATTGGCAAATCTGCAGCATGGTAGGTAACGTTCCCAATTGTCTGGTTAATTGTTTTAACCTTTACAATTTTCAGCCTGTTGCTTTCCAGAATTCCTGYGTGAAAGGGGAGGGGGAAAAAAAGATTGACCWAAGATGCAAACATTGTTTCTCCATATTAAGAATTAAATTAGGATTTCAGCCCTGCATTTCAATTAGAAATGATACAAGAGGAATATGCATTTATTTCCTGACATAAAGCACTGCAGACTACTTTTGCTGTTGTTATTTCAAGGCATACAGTTGTTCTGCCATAGAATTAGTGATTATATTCCCATTCAGCAGCAATAATTATACAAACACTCAGCCCATTTCTGGCTGGATCAGCTCAGAGCTCCCACGGACACCGTGCTGGGGTATTTTTAAAGACAATCTCATTTTCACAAACTACTACTTTGCACTGCTGAACCATTTCAACTGCCACCATAGTATTCATAAATTAGAAACCCTTTTGCTTATGGAAATGGCTCCACCAGTCCTGCAGAGCTATGAAAACCCTCTATGAATATGATTATGACATTTCTATGACACTTTTCATCCAAAGAAATCCAAGAGCTCATTAGAGCTTGATTTACAAGCAATACATTGCATAGAAAGTACTTCATATGGAATAAAAAAGAGACAGGAGAGTGTGAAGTATCAGCATTTTTAGCTTGCTCAGCACAACAGTTTAGAGGAAAAGTGAATATCAAACAATGCTGAAGGGTTTTGTGGAAGTTGCCCAGATTAAAGGATTGACTCACAGTTACATAAAATACACAGAATAGCTAATAGTTAATAAAACTCCCTGCTTCACCCAAAAGAGACCTCCATAAAAGGACTCTCATCTCTTATCYTTGGAAATAAGGTGAATTTATTCACCACAATTCAGAGGAGCAGGACTGAGGTACTGACACTGCTTCCTCCTTCATGTCAGGCCATCCACCACATTTTCTCTATGCTCCTCACTTCTTTTTAGGTGACCCATCTGATTTTTATGTCTCTTTCTGAAGCTCTTCAGCTGCCTCAGTGCCCTCTGAACTATGAAGAGCTGCTGTAATTAAAATAAAACTGGATTTCTTGATGTTTTTGTTTTAATACAGCTGCCAAACATTTCAGAGTGGAACTTAATTAAAATGTAAACAAAGCAGCAGAGTCATCTAAGAGCTCAGATGTAATTTCATTTGTTTACACTCAACACGGAATTGCTGCACCTCAAAACACGGAGTGATCTTAATGTGTTTATACTCTTACAAAACAAACATTGAGCCACCTAGGAGCACAGTGTACCAAACTTGGCCATAAATTCATCTCCAAAGTACTTCAGAATCTGCAATCTATTGATTTTTCCTTTAAGACTTTGATAGACAAGTTTCATGTTTCATTTTACACTCTGAGTAGTTAAAATAATCTGAACTTCTTGCTGTAATGGTTTAAACTCTATAAATGAAGTAGATTTTCCAGCTGAATAACCTTGAACATTGCTGCTCAGAATTTACCATAAGATGCACGAAGCACAGCAGATGTTCATTAAATCTAATCAGTTGTGTTTTAACACAGTTTATAAAATATTTTAAACAATCTAACCCATCTAATAGGCAGCCTGAGTAGTGTCCACAACTAACGGCTGTTGGATAAGCAAGTCCAAGTGGAAATATGGCACAAAGAAATCATTAAGATATTGCCATGACTGCAAATTCTGGACRTTTTCATAGGTTTAAGATTTTATTCAGTGTCCCTCTCAAAGGCAGCAATGGTTGGAAGTAATATTGTATTTTAAAAATTTTAAAATATAAATAAATATTTATATTAATATATATATTAATTTGCAGCTGTAAATATCACTTAAGGAGAAAATAAAAATTGAATGAAACATAAAAACCAACACCTTGCTAGACATAAACACTTTCCTAAACCCCAAATTTGTCAGAACTGAAGCTCCTAAATTCCTGTCACGATGGAGAGATGCTAAGTTACTCCAAAAGGTTAAACTTTCCAAACAGATTGCAAATTATCACCCAGAGAATTCACCTTTTCAGTTTCTCCTGGGGAAGASTTGGGGAGGATCAAACCAAGAAAATCACATTTTAGGTGAATTGAACAAAGCATTTGAAATTTTAAGGAATTTTGCTGTATGAAGCCATTCCCCAACTCAGTTATCAGCTTGAGGAGCTCCTCCCCACCACGAGTAAAGACAGATATGGCTGGGTTTGAATTCCCTTGCATGTGAGCCCACAGGTTCTATTTAAAGAGCTGACATTTAAGTGTTTTACATCATCCCCTCCTGCAGCAGCAGGGTCCTAAGAAACAGGGAATAAGAGAAACACTTCCACTTTAACTTTAAATGACTTTGCTTTAAGAACTTTGCTTGCCCACAAAGTGACCTTGGCCTAGTAATTACCTCTCTCATTGAAAGAAATCTTAATAACCATATAAAGTGTCCCTCTCCCTAAAATACAGGGGATCCCAAGTGCTGCAATGAATTTATTTAATGCTGTAATGCTTTATCAATATGCTCATTACAGTGATGCTGGTGAGGGCAATAGATTCTGTGAAGCATTGCTCAGAGATGCTCAGTTCCACAYCAGCAGCATTTAACAACCTGAGATCATCTCAAAAGCAGCTGATTTATGGGGCCAGCAGAGTTGCCATCTTTTCCCTTTCATGCTACAGCTGAGCTATTTTACACTGCACTAATTCCCAAACATTAGGGAACAGGAARATAGGGGAGAGAAAACCCAAAGTGGGAGGAAACTCTTGTTCAGCCGTAACATAACTTTATTRTTTCAGATCAGGGGAAAGGATTTTAGGTCAAATTTCAGCTCTTTAATAATTGGAAGTCAGAACGTATGAAGAAACATTTTTAAAGGGTATATGCAAAGTCTACTTCAGGCAGGAAAAATGGTCCAATTTTATTGCAAGCGTTCAAAAGAGTTTAGTAAATTTTTGGATACAATCCCCTTTATTGAGGGAAATGCATCCACCAAGGCACATTCCAACTATCCCACGGAATAAGATCTGAATAATGCTGAGTTAAACATTCACACAGTTTTTCAAAGAATGTTGCTGCAGTGAGCTGAAAATTCACTATGCCAGGAGATCTCTTACCTGCAGCAAAGGCAGAGCACATCACAAAGAACATTCCAACTGCAATCCTCTTCAGTGAGGATGGCAGCAAGCCATGCCTCTTCAAAATGGGGTCCACCAGCTTGTCTTTCAAGGGTATGAGGATCAGGATAAGCACTGCATCAAACATGGTCAGCCAGGCTGCTGGAAACTGAAAGGGGAGACGACTCAAGMTGGCAATTTCATACTTAGGAGCTGATTTTTACTGTCATTTTACAAAAAATGATTTTGATTGAACACTTTGGTCTGAAATAAACGACAATGCACTGACAGACATTGTGAAAAGTCAAATAAGAGTGTTTAAAAGCTGGAAGAAAATATTYGGCTGTTCAGGTTTTCATTGAATCTGGCTGCTCTTACATCTGTAAGCTCAGTTTCTCATTTGACAGAATTAAACTTTTTACCTAATTCAGTCRTGAAAAATATTTAATAGCCAAGCTCTGTCAATGTTCTACTAGGCTTAGAACTATCAGAAATATGCCACAGAACAGTAGAAACAGTCTTACCAATGTCAATGCAAAATTCAATTAAACTCAAGTTACACTTGTCAAATGAATAGAGAGGGTGGTGTAACACATTTAATATTCTGTAAATCCCACGGTTTTACTTCTCTGCACCATTTCTGCAATCACATGATGCCAGCCAGCCTTTCTTGAAAAATACTGATGGAACAGCTCCTTTCAATATGCTGAAGGTAAAGTGATTATTGATCAGGCAGTCTGGAGTAACAAATGTGTCTCAAATTCCAAATGCTAATGYATCACCTAAGGATGGGTATTCACTCCTACTGGGCTTGCAGAAATGCTTCTGTCCTGCTATGAAAACCCAGGGCATGGAGATTGATCAGCTTTCTTCAAAGGGCAGCCTTTGGCCACTGAAGGCTAAAGAAACTCTTGGTGAAAGCAGTGAGAGTCACCTGAACAGGCTGGTGTGACAAAATCTGGGATGTGCATCGAGCTCCTAAATCCCCAAAGGCTGAGGCCACTGAGCCCCAAAGGCACTGCTTGAACTTCCTGGAATTTCTGTACACTACTGAGCTAACCTGAATTTCAGCTAAAGAAAGGTACTTTGCACTTGTTTTGCTCTGCTTACCGTGTGGATGGAGTTGGTGTCATTGGAAATCTCAGGAATTTTCAGATGGAGACTCTGCAATACATATGTTGTCTGCATCTAGCATTGGGAAAGAGGAGTTGGGATTACTTGGACAAGGAGTGCTGAGAGCGAGGTCTTTTTCATTTTATAACAATTAACAAAGATTATACCTGAGGTGAAATGGTAAGACAACAAACTGAAAAGAATTCTGGTCAGAATGTTACCAGATKTTTTAACCTTACGGTTATTTTTACTGAAAACACAAAGAATCATTTGTGTGTCTTGGAAAACAATTGGTGCATTGGTGGTTTTTTCCCCAAAATGTATTTAATATCCCRAATCATCTCCATACGACAGAACCTGAAAATTAAACTGAGGTCTAGAGCACTTACCCKAACCTATGTGAAACAACTGCAAGGTGAAACACAGCACAGTATTTAAAATCTGTGAATTTGTACAACGCCGAGTCTTAACTACAATTTTAACGATTTTTTTTTCTATTATTAGGTCAAAATATTATTTGAGAGTATTCCTCAGTGGTCATTTTTCATCTCTCAACTTCAAGGTAAGTTTCCTATTTATGAGAGGACACCCCCAAACGTTTTGGGACACACCCAAAAAAGGTTAAAATTAGAAATTCTGTAAAATATAACTGCAACCATTTGGAACTACTCACTTGAAAATACACTGTCCAGTAAGGTATTAAAGCCAGGAAGACAGGGATAATCTTGACAAGAGCTTTTACATCTTCTACTTTATCTTCTCTGAAGGGGCCCCCCCGAGACAGCTTGGCCATCTCAAAGAGGCTTTGCCTGCGAGGAGGGTGCAGCACTCCCTGGCCTTCACTTGGGAAAAGGATTGGAAATGTTCAGTTAAACACAGCTGGCAGCCTTGTCTTCCTTACAAAGAGCTAATGCATCCTCAAAATAACTAATTCATGTAAGTTACAGCAACGCAGCTCGGCCAGAATGGATCCCCAGCAGGTGGGAACACCAGGGGAAACTTTCTGCTATGAAGTTTCCTTATTTCCCAACCTCCCCACACACCCCCAGCTTTAAGAATTCTCTACAAATCCATTTCCCACACTAAATAACTGGCAAAACTTGGAGTAACCTGTATTTTGTGATATTGCTTGTTAAGTCATTGAGCTGTTTGGCAATCTGAACACATGAAACACTGTAGTCCTGATTTTGTGCCTGGGGTGTTTTGGTTTTCTGAAATTCTTTTCCCAGAGAATTTTCTGTAAGCAAGATAAGTGTTTCTGTAACTGTACCTATGTTATTTATTCCTTTCCCTAGGAGGGACTTCTTCTTGATGTCCCTCTGCTCTGACCAATGTGAGTGAAGAGGTTTGCCTTTGTGTCACCAAACTGGTCTGTGTAGAATAGTATAAAAGGGAGACACATCCCAAAAATCAAGGAGTCATTTTCAGCCTTCTGAAGGTCAGAGTCTGTGTCATTGTGGTGTAAAACAGAGTCAACCTGACATCTCTTACCAGTGGTTCAATTCAACCACCAGTATTCCACAGGCAGCTCTGAAGAGTGGAAAATTTTGGCTCCCCATCAAGCTACTGACAGCATTAAATGCAGATGAGAGTGCTTTTCAAAGCAGAAGGCACCCACAGACACTCCTACCGGAGAAGAAAGTTCCTCGTGCACAGTCAGGTTACATGACACTCTGAGGAAGCCTGAGCTGGCAGGACACAGAGCTCAGCTGACAACAGGGATCTCAGTGTGCCTCTCTTCCAGCCCTCAACTCCCAGAAAACATCTCCAGGGCTCCAGTTCTCAGAGCAAAGCTGCTCATTCTCCTGCAGTCTCTGGTGGGAATTACTCCCAGCCAGTCTGAACTAAAGAATTCCAGTGCCAGGCTGACTCTGAATAAAAGCCACACAGAAGAGCCCACCACAAACCTGTTTGCTGAATGCTCCCCGTGGTTCCTCTTGGAGCAGCAGGAGTAGGTGAGGATTCTGAACATGTCAGTGAAGGCACTGCCATCAGGAGGTTTGGTGATGAAGAAGCTCTGCCCACACAAGAAGACCATGAATGAAATCCCAATGCAGACCGTGGGGATGCTGTACCCGATGACAAAGCTGACGTTCTGCTGGATGTAGGCAATGCCTCCCAGAGAGAGGATAGCTCCCAAATTAATGCTCCAATAAAACCAATTAAAAAATCTTCTCGTGGCTTCCGGACCCCGGTCTTTGACCTGGAAAAGATGAAAAGCAAAGGCCTTCAGTTTCTGAAGGAAATAAGGCTAAACAGAATTAGAATCTTTGAATTAGAATTCAAACAAGTTCAACACACTGAAGAGTTCAGGTTTCATTTAGAGTCACACTGGAATGATTGAAGTGTTTGGGGTTTCACGTGGTATTTGATGAAATGACACCTCAGTGAGCTGCACCATTATGTGAGTAACCTTCTGGAAGCTCAGCACAGGGATAAAAAAAGCCACACCACTGAGAGACACAGCTTCTCCAGACAGGCCAGTACTGTTCCTACTGCAATGTCTCTCACTGGTCGTTTCTCTCCAAAAACCTCCCTCAGATTAACACCCCATAGTCCACAGGAGTTTAAGTAATTATTTTTTTAGTAACAAAAAGTTAAGCTGCCTAAAAATTCACGTATTGCCACAATTGCTTCTTCTAACTGTATTTACATAACAGTTAACACTATTCCATTTTCTAAGCCTCAAATGAATACTTGGTAATTAAACAACACATTTATTTTTTAACACAGTCTTAATGCCTCTCATCAGAACACAAATTGAAGACTTGTCGTTCTGATCTTTAAAAAATTTAATTAAATTTGGGTTGCCTGAGGATCACAAGGCCCCAGTAAGTATTTATGCCTCTAAGTCAGTGCTGTTCGTGGTGTTATTTTTCTGCTTGAAGCTCTCAGTGTCTCTCCAGTGAAAGTAAAGACATCCCTGGTTTACAGAACTACCCTGGACAGTTTTCACCATCCCTCTTTAATACTGCTGCTGTAAGTTACCCCACTTTTTGTAATTAAGTCCCAGGAACCCAGCACCACTCATAAAAGGTGATGTACTAGAAATTATGCATATTAAAATTTGAACTACATTAAAAAGATCAAGCAGTCAGTAGAAGAATCCCCAATACTGTATTTGTCAGTGGCTGATGACTGAAAGCCATTAACAGTGACCAGAAGTCAGTTAAATTTCATTTGTAACTGAAAATTCCCCTCATTTGCCAGCTCTTGACAAGATCCATATTTAGTTAGCAATATGAAAAGCAAGCTGTGTCTTAAAATGAGTTTTTAACACTGTCAGCTCTGACTAAGAGCCTCAGGTTTCCCAGCGGTGCACAAACCCATCTGTACCATTCAGCCAAGCCCAACAAAGGAAATATTGCAGTATCTATTCCTGTGCATAGCTAATGACATTGTCAGGCATTCAGGTGCCTCTGTGAGAATGTCAAACTCGATCCTGGAGACTAAACCCAAGAAATTCTCCCTCTCCAGCTCCAACTTGGTACTCAATCCCTAACTTCCATCAGCTGCAGCAGTGTGTCCACCTAGGGATTCCTTCTGAAGCCCAATGAGCAGCAGGACATTAGCAAACAATTACATGGAACACAGTGCTCCAACTTGTGCAAAGTGTTAGCAATCTGTTTGATGAAGTTTCCATTTCTTCATCACAAAGTCTCAGTTCTCTTTATTTCTGCAAGGAAGATGACTTCTCATCCTCCCTCTTGCACATGACCCTGCTGACATCTCTTACAAAGGAAAGCTGGGAGAAGAAAGCAAACTTTGATCCAGGTAAGAACAGGGAAGCACAGCGTGAGGCTTCTGCCAGGCATTATCCCAGCCTCCAACCATTAGCTCCTGAGAAACTTCCTGAACCAAGGATGGCTCCTCTCTACTTAATCAATGCAGCAGCTCTCCTCTCCAGGAGCCTGTGTAACCTGCCTCTGAACCCAGGTCAGCTTTCAGAACCCACAACATCCCGTGGCCAAGAGCTCCACAGGTAATTACACAGTGGCAAGGACTACCTGCACTCCCCTTTTTGAACCTGCCCTGTCTGAGCCTCGCTCCTTTTACCTTGTTCCAGAAACGGCAGAGACAGCTCAGCTCCATCCCATCCCTGCTCCACTGCTGCCTCTCTCCCCCGACCCTCACATCTTCCTTTTTGTTGCCTTTCCAGAGGTAGGAAATTTAGACTGATTTGTGATTCCTCACCTGCCAACTACTGACCATGTCTGTGGCCCTTCCTGGAAACTTTCTTCACCATCCCCAGTGTCCCTTTTGTAAGAGTGACCAAAAGGAAGGCAGTGCTCAAAGGACAGACACACCACAGACTCACAGTGCAAAGGATCCATTTTCTCCTTCTTTATCCAAGTATATATTTGCACTAAAATCACATCACAGCCACATCTGAAATGCCACTACAAACATTAATAACTGAATAAAATCCCACTGAACTACCTAGTGGAATATCTTCTCAAAGACAAAGAACGATGAAGATGTCTTGTCAAAACCCCACGTGAAAGGAAAAGGATCATTCCAAAGGTCCTGACAGGAGCAGTTTTTGTTTGTTCCTGCAATCAACTGACGGTCACAAGTGACAAATGTAACAAACAGCCCCAGACTCAGCCCAGCCAACTCTGAGAGCACCCACACAACAACAGAGCAAGGGTGGAACAGAGAACCTTGTCCTCATCCTTAGCCCAACGAGGAGGGTACAATGACAACACGTCCAAGAGGTCTGTGCAGTCAAATTTACAGAATCCTGACCCTCTAATCCATCACTGCAGACAAGCAGTTATTCTTTGGGATCACCAGAGAGAGCTCGGTGGCTGAGCTCCACAGTGTTACTCAGCTGCTACATAATTTCCAAGTTTTATACTAAAATTCTGCAAGTCCACAAGTCTGCTTCCTCTCCCATCTATTGTTACTGGCCTTGTGAACGCCACAGCTTGTTTCAAACTTGCTCTTTGCAGAGCCTTCGAGGTCCACAGGCTCATAAAAAGTTTGGCGGCAGCAACAACAAAATAAGTTGCAGTCAGGGGACCTTCACATCTTTATCCGTGGTTCCCCGTCCTTATCCAGAGGCTCGACAATCTGTGCTGTACAGATAAATAAAGGCTGAAAATCACTCTAAAGCCATCTTTACAGCAGCAATTTCCAATGGCAACTGTAAAACAACAGTTTTAGCAGAGCTAGAAGGTCTCTGATAGATTTATCGGCTATGAAGGCAGCTCAGAGGGAAGGCACAGTGTGGGGGAAGCCTCTCTAATCGCTGTAACCCTGAAAGAGATCCAGCTATAATTAGAACGATTATGGCTGATACTAGATTAGGACTCTGCTACTATTCTGGCTTCAGTGCTGAGGCTGAAGCAGCTTTCACAATAAATGACCGACAGCCCCATTGTTTCCTAACTGCAGAAAGTCACAGACTGCCCCATGGGACAGGAAGTGACAGCAGCACACTCGCTCCTGAAAGGGGAACTGGAAAGTGCCAGGTTATGGGATCACATGGTTAAAGAAATGCCATTCCGAGAACCAGCAGCTCGGATTGAGAGCAGCAGGATGGATCAGCCTGCAGCCTCCAGAAAAACATTTATAAACAGCTGAGAAAAGCTGCTCTGTCCCGACTTTGCAGGAACTTTTTTTTTGCTAAGCTGACTGGTGGAAGTTACTCGATACTAACTCTAACAGCACTTCTAAAAGCACACATTTAACAGAGTTAGTTAGAAATCACATCTTGCATCTAACAGCAATTCTAAAAGCACACATTTAACAGAGTTAGTTAGAAACCACATCTTCCAACTTCAGAGAAAAATAAGTATTGCCATTCATTTTCTGATTTTCCACAGTGTGATTCTAAATAAAGAAACCCCTCATCATATTAGAGCTCTCCACCCAAATTCTATACACACGTTAAAGCTGAAAAATCCACATGGTCATTTTTAAGAGATCTGCAATGAAACGTAATTAATACTCTGAAATGTTTTCAACTTGTGCCAACTAAAGTACATGATATACAGTTCATCCTTTCCTTTGGTACTTAGGGGAAAGAGGACAAATCTTATCAGCACACATCCAGCCAAAACACGTTTGCAATGTGCTTTGGCCTCCCAAGAACGTGGCTCTGGGAGACAGACTTTAGTCTCAGATGGATAGATAGATATACATCTATATAGAGATATAAATATATAGGTATGCAGATATATAGATATATAGACATATAGATATATAGACATCTCCCCAGCAGTTTTCTCCATCCCTGTGCAGGAAAAGGCACCCAAGAGGGCCCCAAACTGCACTCCAAGGTAAGTGACAAGCTGGAATATATTTAACAAGAGATAAGCCAGGAAGAAGAGAGAAGGGGAAAACTTCAGTCCTCGGCAGAACTCCACTGATTATTATGGCCCAGAAAGGAGTATTTCTTTTGCTTCACCCTACATAAATCACTGTGAATTATCTGCAGACTCAGCCAGAGCCTGGTTTCCTTGAAATCCTGGGAGAAAAGCCTTTACAAAATCCAGCTGCAACAGCTACACTTCCATTGGCAATGGCTCTCCTTTCACTCTGTTCCTGCCATTATTTATCTCCCATGTTTAACTTTCATAAAGCGTTCTGGGGATAAGCAGTCACTTTTGAAAAACACCTTACAAGATAAAGTCATATTAAAGCTATTTCACTTGATGGGCTCAGGCTGGCTTAAGCAGAACTAATGCACTGGGGACACACAATCCTGGGCTATAATAATGTTTTACATTTATATACTGCCTTTCAGCCAGAACTCCAGAATTTAGAACACATGAAATGCCAAAGAATGACAAATGCAAGCGGCCCAACAGAGAACAGAGGTGTGTTTGGCAAGGATCCTGTGGTGGATCCTCCTTCTTACAGAGAATTCCTGGCATTTCTGATGCCTGCTCTAACCAGAACTCAGCGAGCCAGTAAACAGACATGCAACTGGACTTTCAGTTTGGTTGGAAAAGCATCTCAGTAACACCTAAGCACACTGGAATTCTCCATTTGTAAGGCAGAAATGGCATTTCAACACCCACAGCCAGCACACCACCTTAGCACAGGACTGTAAAAGCAGCAGAGAAGAGCATGCCAGTTGCTGCTGAACTCCAAGTTGCCTCTCAGATGTTTTCTGTGAAGCCACTGGGTTCTGCAGGGATGACCCAATGAATGATATCGCTGCAGAGGGTAGGGATAAGGTCATCTGACAGGACGTGTCCTTATGGGAACAGCCCAGGTGATGTTTACCAGGGCCAGAGCAGCTTCCCCCCATCATGTGATGCAGCATGAGCCTGCACAGAAATACCACCCAAGGGCAATGTGGGCCACAAATACCTAAAACATAAAAACTGTTTGTTCTGTAGCCCCCTTTCTCACAGGATGGGAAAGGCCTCTGGCACTGCCTTAGCCGGCCCATGTCATCCTTGTCAAAGCTAAAATGTGTATCCTGTACTTGAGCTGATGAGCTGCGAGGTCAAATTAACTGGGTAGAAACTCACCAGGGAGGATAACAACTAATTTAATTGCCAGTAAGTATTCAACCCAAGTCCTCAAGATGGTGATGGCTTAGCCAATGAAGAAGCCAACGAAGATACCACAGCTAAGACAGGGTAACCAAAGCTCATAAGGGATCTGACACCCCACAGGCACCAAAATTCCATCAAACAGGGCACAACCCAACAACTCGCATTCCCACGGGGAACAGAGGAGGACGATGCGATCCTCTCCAAGGCCCAACACCTCCGGAGAGATCAGCCAGCCGGGCGCTGTCCACCCCACCGAGGCAAAGCCCCTCTGCCACCCCTGGGGCGCCCACGAGCGCCGCAGCAGCAGCGGCCACACAAATACCCGACCTGGTCTGCCCCGAACGGGGTGATGTTGGCCTTGACCGAGCCGACGCCCAGCCCCACGAGGACCAGTCCCACGAAGGTGGCGGTGGCACAGTAGCGGGTGGCTCCCACCTGGGAGCAGGGCGCCGGGGTGGCGTTGGCGGCCGGCGAGGAGCAGTTCTCCACGGGGAACAGGGGGATGTCCCCGCACAGGCCCTGCCGGGTGTGCGGCGCGGCGATGACGGGGAAGGCCAGCATGCCCAGCAGGTACAGCGCCATGCTCAGCAGGATGGTGCCGAACTTGCCCAGCAGGGCGTCGGCCAGCCAGCCCCCGAACGGCGACACCAGGTAGGTGATGCCCATGAAGAGCAGCAGCGCCTGGCTGGCCTGCGCGCCCTCCCAGCCATAGGGCGGCCCGTTGAGGAACAGCACCAAGTTGGAGGTGATGCCGTAGAAGGCCACCCGCTCCAGCAGCTCGGCCAGCAGCACGGCGGCGCAGGCCAGCCGCCGGCCCTGGAAGGCGCTGATCGCCGCCCTGCCGCGCTCGCCGCTGCTCAGCAAAGGGCTGCGCTCGCTCGGCTCGGCCTCGTCCATGGCCCCGCGTCCCCCCGGCCCCGCCGCGGCCCCGCCGCGCTCCGGGCCCGCCCTGACGGACCCGCGCCCACCGACGGCGCCGGCCCCGCCCTCCCCGGCAGCAACGCGGCGCCATTGGCTGAGGGCGCTGCCACTCCTCTAGCGCCCGTCCCCGCCCCCGACAGCAACGCGGCGCCATTGGTGGAGAGCGCTGTCACTCCGCCCTCCGAGCCGTCGTGTGGCCGAGTGGGACGCGGCGGGGCGGAAGCGGCGGGGCCGGGCGGGCCGTGAGGGAGCCCAGGAGGGTGGCGGGGAGGTTCCTCCGGGTCTCCGGCAGATCGGCCGGCAGTGCCCGGCCGGGCGGCAGGGAGATCCATCAGGGTGTCCGGCAGGTCCCTCAGGGTGTCCGGCATTGCCCGGCCGGAGCTGGGCACCCCGCGGGGTGCGGAGCTTCTCCCTGCCGGCGTCCTCTCCCCGCTTTGAATCCTATACCGTTCTGGGGTGGGATACAGCAAGGGCTTTTCACAGAATCTCCGAACCATTTGGGTTGGAAGTGACATATGGAGATCGTCCAGTCCAACCCCGCTGCCGAGGCAGGGTTACCTGGCACAGGAACGCGTCCAGGTGTGTTTGGAATGTTTGCAGAGACCAGCATCCACCACCTCCCTGGGCGGCTGTTCTGCTGCTCTGCCATCCTCAATGAAAAGTTCTTCATGCAGAAGTGGAACTCGCTGTGCTTTAGTTTATGGGCATTGTTCCTCATCCTGTTGCTGGGCAGCACTGAGAAGAGCCTGGCACTAATTTCTTGGCACCCGCCTCTGAGATATTTATTTGCATTAATGAGATCCCTTCTCAGCCTTCTCCAGGCTAAACAGGCCCAGCTCCCACGTTGTCTCAAAAGAGAGATGCTCCAGACCCCACATCATCTCTGGGTTTTTTTAGGGTTATTTAATGCTGTAGTTCAAGATTGTCTCACAAGGCCTTTCAGCAGGAAAAGGTGATAAATATGCACTGTAAAAGGCTGGGTTTATATATTTTTATGTGTGTTTGGAAGCAGCAGGCCAGGCTCAGCACCCAGGGTGTGCCTGGTGACTCCGGGGTGGGTGTGAGGGCATGCAGGAATTACACAGGAACACCTGGAGAATGAACACTCTGATCTCAGTGGGACAAAGCATGTGATTAAAATGGGAAAACATAAATTAAAGGTTGCAAGATTAGAACCCTAAGATGTGCTGCAGTCCCACCATCACACATGTTGAGGTAAAGGCCGTGAACGTATGAAATTGTCTTCAGCAGCAGATCTTAAATCTTATTTTGTAAGTGGGTAAGACACTGTTGGTTGTGTGTTTTCAGTGAAAAACTGATTGCCATCATATAGTTACAGGCCAAACATTTAGGCATGACTGACTGTGGAGCACTGTTGGTGGTGGAGGAAGTGATGCTTGTAAAAGTAAATATATTCATTTCATAATGGGCCTTTGTAAGTAACATATGCCATAAAAACGGCTCATTAAATATATTTGCTCTCTTATCTAGTTAACAAATTCCATGACAAAGGACAATGAGGAAAAAAAGCAACCAGCTGTACAGACATCTCTTAGTGAACTACTGTAACGTGACCTATTCTGTAATAAAATTACATTTCGTCTTTTCCTAGCTTAACACAGTATTGTCATCTTAAGTGTGATTGCACATTTTGAGGAGTTCAGTAGTTATTTTCTGGAGACTCATTGTAGTGAAGCACACTTTGTTTTATTGTGTCTTATTTTCATGTCTTAGGCCCTTCACAATTTACCTTGGTGAGTGAGATGAAATTTCTATATTGCCCCATCTCACAACCTGTACAAACACCCGACAATGCTGAGCACTCCTTGAAATATACATTCAAATGTCACTTAACAGGTATAGAAATGTGGGTAGTCTCATTAAAATTCACAAGTTACTGTTAGAACCCAAACCTTCCCTCTGGCAGTGTAGCAGCTCAGGAAGGAAGTTTTAATTTTCCTCCAAACAATACAGTGTGTTTTAAAACGTTATTCTGATACATCCACTACCCTTTCCCTGAACACAGTGAGTGCAGCTGTGTCTATAAAGGAATACATTAATGCATCTCCATATTTTCAAGACACATTTCCAGATTATTTTTTTTCAGTCATAAATATAAAAAGCATAAAGCCAGAGTTACCATAAATAGTGATAAAAGTGTTAAGATCCCTTTGAGTGTTTCCTTTATTTCCTCTTTATTTCTCAGAGGACTGGTTGAGTTTCCTCATCGCTCACTGGAGCAGGCTTTGTCTTGCTTTAACGTTTGCATTTTTATCTTCTTTGTGTTGTGCACTAAATGTGTTGAACACTTTTTTAACCCAAAATGTGGCTTTCTGAGGCACAGTCAGATATCCTGCTGCAGGCCATCCACCTGGAGCATCTCCCTTTTTGGTTACACAGGCTGTGTGAGGCACCTTATGGGAGGCACATGGAGACACCAGGGAGGCCCAGGCTGGGATGTTCTCAGGAGGGCCAGGCTTGGATGTTCTTCTCAGGAGGCCCAGGCTG
>QVAJ01000056.1:3184097-3204688 GCA_003546035.1 Mixornis gularis
GGGTGCTGGGGGATCCCTGGGAGTTCCTGCAGGCTCTGCATGGGTGCTGGGGGATCCCTGCAGGCTCTGCATGGGTGCTGGGACATCCCTGGGGGTCCCTGCAGGCTCTGCACAGGTGCTGGGACATTGCTGCAGACTCTGCATGGGTGCTGGGACATCCCTGGGAGTTCCTGCATGGGAACTCCATGCTCTGCATGGGTGCTGGGACATCCCTGCAAGCTCCGCACAGGTGCTGGGACATCCCTGCAGGCTCTGCATGGGATTCACTGGTTCCCAATGGTTTTTATTCACAGTTCCCTCGTGCCAATGCAATTTGTCTGTGTTGCTTCAAGGAGAAGTTTGAGAGGGGAATAAAAGGAGGGAAGTGTTGTTTTAACGACTGTGAAAAAGCAAAATCATTTACAAAGAAAACAGAAGGTCAGGCAGGGTTTCAGCTCCTGTAATTTGATGGGCTTCAGTGGGAATTGTGAATGTTCAGSTCTGGCCAAGTTTGTGAGAGGCAGTGGAATGACTCTGCTGGCTTTCCAGGCTCTGAGTTGTGCCGTGCACGTTTAACAGGAGCTGGTGCACAGCTGCTGTGCAGAGCAGACAGCTGAGGGAAAGAGATAATTTATATTTTTGGGTGAAGCCTATTTTGTGCCATTCAAGAAGTGTCAGCGCATCCACCTACCGGGAACTTTTTGGAAATCAAACATTCTTTGTCTGCGGGTAATTCCATTAAATCAGTATCAGGTGAAATGTAGAAGGTAAGTGTTTCTGAAAGGAAGACTTTACAGAAAACAGAGCAAGTTTCACAGCCATGATACCTTAGAAATAATCACACTTTTGCCTCCTGCGCCTTCTCATCAGCCAGGCTGTGTTTGGAACTCTAAAATCCCGTTTCCTTGTGTGAAAACCTGTGAGCTGCAGATTCRTGCTGAAGGAGGGAACGCTGCTAGCCAGGAAAAGTGAGAAGCAGTGATCAATTATGTAGGGAATAAAAAATTCAACATTGCAAAACATCGCTTGGCRTTTCCTAGATGTGCGTTAGAGGAAAAAAAAAAGTGTTTTGTATAGAAACCCTGGAGTGAAAATGTGTCAGAAAAGGGTTGTACCTTTTAGCAGGATCCAGAGAACAYTCTTAGAAGTTTCACTTACAAGCTTTGTGATTTCCAGAGAATGCACCAGACAAAAGAGAAATTAATTTCCTGAATGCTAAAATGAGTGGGACTGGGAAATCCTTTGTCCAGTATTCAGGTGGGTGTAATAAATAGCACAGTGTAAGCAGTGACCAGTAGTAGAATGTATTTCTAAARATGCTCTTTCACATTTACTGGATGGCTGAAGTTGATGCTTTCCTGGTGCTTTCTGCCTGGAAAAACACCCAAAATCTGGGACCTGACAGCTCAACTCCATTTTAGAAATATTATTTTCCCCAAGTCATGGCATTGGCTTCCCCGAGAGTTTCAGTGGAAGGGAAAACACGGCAAGGCAAATTGTAGATTCAGGAAATAATCAGTGTTTGTTCAGACACTTGCTTGGGAATTTATCTCCTGCATTAAGAACTGTGATAGAGGGAAAAATGTAGCCTCGAGATTTCACATTTCCAGTGTTGTCTTTGATTCCCAGACAGCAGGAGCTGGGTCAGTTTTCATTTCTCATTCASAAAAGTATTTGTTTATGAAATGGTGAAATAATGTGAACGGACATTTGGCAGGAGGAGGAAAGATCTGGATAATGTGTCTCCTCTGTCTGGGCTCCGTTCAGGGACATCTGTGGCCTCACAGACAGATCAGCCTTCACAAAAATTCCCCTGCAAGAACTTTGCAGCACTCCCTGATCCTGTTCCTTGCTGACAGCATATGTGTGAAATCACAGGCTGCTTTTTTCTTCTTTTTTTTTGGTTATAAAGATGAAAAGGCATTTAGGAAATAGGAAAATAACGCTGTAAATTTCAATACCTAAATACTACCCAATAACTCGGCCTCTACACACATCTGTTTCCATGTATGAATCATTTGGAGCTTGTGATTAATGATATCAAACYCAATGGAAACGTTCAGGGGATCAAGGCCTCTTTAAATCTGGGAATTTGAATTATTCTGGGAATATTTGCTTGTTTTACCTCCTAAAGATKTATGCAAGTTTTTTTACTGAGTGCTCCTGAGTAGAATTTAAAAAAAAAAAATCTGTAAAAAGAAAAAAATTTGAAGTAGTAGAGGTAATGCACAATTTCTGAGCCTTGGAACACTGGAGGGAGTCCCTCTGTATTTACTGCAGAAACAGCTGCCATTCCCCTGGGAGATCTGGAGCTGTGGAMAGTGTGGAGGAGAAGTAGTCATCCTTAGGATATTAAAAATAAAAMCCCCACTTTTGATTGGAATTCCTGGCTGAGTTTCCTGATGTCCTGAGAGAGTTATTTTCAAATTAATCGTAATATGCAAACACACTGCTTGTGCACGGTAGTGATTTATGGTAATTGGAATACTGATGGGGGRAAAAAAATCCTTTTAGACTATTTAATGAGCACCTGCGAAATTATGGAATGAAATTATGGAATGCATGCAGGAGCATCCCAAGTATTTGCCCCAGAGATTTTTTTCTCTCCACAGCTGGGAGATTTGGCCATCATTATTTAGATGTAAATGGAGAATCCCCTTTCAGGAGGAAGGCAGGTGCTTGGAACCTGTTCATGGGACAGGAACTATTAACTGGTGTTAATAATTGCTCAACAGTGCAAATAAGGARCTTAAAATTCTATTATTGATTAGTATTTATCATCATTTATTGGTCTCGTTTYGAAGGGTGGAATTAAAAGGAGTTTCATTTTAGGATGAGGGAGGAATCCAGCACCATCTGTTGTGCCAGTGGAGCTCTGTCTGATCTGGTGCTGCTGCATTCCTTCCAAGGCCTCCAGACATTTTACAGCACTTTTAGCACCAGTTTCTGCAGTGATGACTAACTCCTGCAGGACAGAAAATTACATTTCTTGGGAGGCCACGAGCTCATCAGGAAATGAGGGCTGACATTATGCAGGAAGTCAATGAGTTAGCAGGATTTTAATGCCAGAACAATTAATACACGATGAGAAATAAGTCAGAAATAAAAAAGAACTAATGTGGAATAAGCAGAGATCATTCTTGTGGTGTTTTTTTATGGTACTGACAATGCAAACACTCCATGTGGGCAGACAGATTTTCTCCTTTTTTGGCTGATGTTCTCGGGAACGTGGATAACTGGTTCTGGTTTCAGGGAGAGGAGTAAATCTGGCTGTCATCCCTCAGGTTCTTGACTTTGGCAGTCTTTGCATCAGTGTTTTAATGTGGGGAACCACAGGWAATCTGACTGTGAGGGGTTTGTTGTTGGAATTGTTATTTTCTTTTTGGGGCTGAGGTTTTTCAAGCAGGGTGTGAAGGAACCACAGGAAATCTGACTGTGAGGGGTTTGTTGTTGGAATTGTTGGGTTTTGTCTTTTTGGAACTGAGATTTTCAAGCAAGGGTGTGAAGGAACCACAGGTAATCTGACTGTGAGGGGTTTGTTGTTGGAATTGTTCTTATTTTCTTTTTGGAGCTGAGGTTTTTCAAGCAGGCTGTGGAGGTATTAGTGTAARTTTTGTGTAGTTTTTTGCTTATACCTCAATTATCTTGGTTGCTTGAACAAAAGTGGCACCAAGTTGAAAGTCAGAGCAAAGTTAAAGGAAGAACATTTTGRTCAGGCTTACCTCCTGCACTGGTGTGCCTGTAACGTTAATTAATAGAGATTTCTTTCCTCTTTTTCTGTTTGTTCCACTGATGAAGGAATCATCTGCACGCTGCAGGTCACACCTGTGTTCTGAAGGATGCTTTCCTCTATGAAAGTCCAGCTGAAATAGCAGATCTGACCKGCACAGACAAGTTTGATGCAGCCCTGGCCATTCACCTCTATAAAGGAGGCAGACTGCTGCAAGGTAAGCTGCTTTCTACTTGGCAATAAAAATGCCCCTTAAAAAAAGTCCTGCAAGGGAAGAGAAGGAATCCTAGCTGYTATAAATGGCTACAAATGTATAAACCCACGCAGAATATCCTCATTCTCTTCATCCACTTCAGCAAAAACATTCAGAAATGCTGAAAATCTCTCTCAACAGGAGATCTGATCTAGAAAAAACTAAATAAATGYACTTTTAAACCACATAGTGCTTTTGATAATTGAGTACTTTAACTACAGCAAGATAAGAGCATTACCTTAACATTAGGATCCTTTCAGCAAACATGGTTTTTTTCAGAGGAAAATGGCTTGGCTGAGTAGAACTGGGGTCAAATGGAAGAAAGCAGGGAGGGTTAATTTGATTTTTCTGCTCAAAAACGAGTCAGGGTTTTTCGACGGGAAATGACATCCCTGTCAGCTAAACTACAGGAGACAGGATGTTATCAGACAAATAATAAAATCTTCTGTTCTCTCTAGCAAAATTTTAGCCTGCCATTAATGAGACAGTGGGAGCACTGGCTCTCAAAATGACAGAGACTGTCAGCTGCTGAAATTGCAAGTGTGCATCCTTGTCTGAGAGCACCTCTGTGTTCCATGGATCCATTCCCTGGAACAGAGGCACATCCTTCCATCCTTCCATCCTTCCATCCTTCCGTCCTTCCGTCCTTCCATCCTTCCATCCATCCTTCCGTCCTTCCTTCCTTCCTTCCTTCCTTCCTTCCTTCCTTCCTTCCTTCCTTCCTTCCTTCCTTCCTTCCGTCCTTCCATCCATCCTTCCACCCTTCCACCCTTCCACCTTTCCGTCCTTCCATCCTTCCACCCTTCCATCCTTCCATCCTTCCGTCACATCTCGGGGGGAATTCAGGTGTTGTGGTGGTTTGGAGAGTTCAGAGTTGCCCCCACAGTTTCTTTGCAGGAAGCCTGAACGGTGATTGTTGGTGAATTATGATTTCTGCTGTGCCTGGGATTCTTCTGTTCCAAAGGGGCTCTGATTTCAGCAGGGACCTAAAATACAAAAAACCAAACTAAGTCTGTAAAATGAGCTCTGCTGACATATGAATCAAGGCTTGCTGGGTTATARAAATGATTGGGTTTTTTGACAAGACCTCGAATTGTTTTGGAAGAGGCTCATGGRAAGTCTGAGAACCATCTTTTTGGGGGTTTTTGCTGAGGAACAAAAGATAAAGTTGAATTAAAACTGTTTATTGGAGTCCARTTTTATTGGAGTTTAACTTGCATGGCAATGCCCCAATGCTGTTGCTATTTGCTTTTCAAAATCCCAAATGGCCTGAAAAGCCTGACACTTTACAAAAGCTCAGGAATTTAAATAAATCAGCTGCACCATTCTAAAAAATATCTGCAGTAACTGAAAGAAAAATGAAACCAAAAATCTCTGAAGGGCAAGACAGGAATAGCAAATTGCTGGGATGATCACAGTCGAAGTGTAAAAGCATTTGCAGACTTTGGGAAGGAAAAAAGGGATTCAGGGACATTCCTGGCTCCTGGGAGATTTAGAAATTTAGTGATTGTACTCATACCWCCACTGCTGCCATACTATTGATCTGCTTGGCCTCATCCTGGAAATTCTGTTTACACAACCAACACACCTAATAGATGACATAACAATTATTTACTTTTTTTAATTTCTTAAAGAGGTGATGGATGTTTTCTGTGGCATTCCAGACAGTGTCTCTGGGAGATTAGGGGCTTTGATAGTGCACATTAATTCCCTTCACCTGGAGATATCACAGTGTAATATTAACAAATGCCAAGGAAATCCTCCAAGTAGCCAGAATGGTAATTAGCCTTTCATTCTTTTTGCTTGCTCTCTCATTTAGTGATGAGGAAATTAGCAGTGCTAATAAATCCTGATCTTACAGCTCGCTGAACTTTCAAACTCATACGTGAAATCTGTGGGACATTTTCCATCTTTATCAGCATGCCTTGTTTCCCATTTGGTTTGATGTCCTGTGACAGTGCATAGTTATTGTGTGGGAAGGTTACAGTAAAAAAAATTAAAAATTCAACTAAAAATAATAATAAAAAACCTAAATAAATAATAAAAATAAAATAAATAAACTCAAAAAATAAAGATTCAGCTTCCTCCAGCTTTCCTTTTCAAGGATTTTTGCTCAGAGAGGTGATTCAGTATTATCCATGTGTTTTTTCCCTCCTGGTCATTCATTACCTGTTGGCCAAGTCCTCACTGCAGCGGTTGTTTTGCAGGGAGCAGAATTCCTTTTGGGATCATCTTTGGAGGGACAGACGTGAACGAAGATCTGAAATGCAAAGAGAAACGGCAGGTGATGGGAGCAGTGCTGGAGGAAGCCAGGTGAGAGCCGTGGGGGAAAGATTCCTGGCAGGAAATGGCATTTTTGGGTGGCAGATAGTTCAGGAGGTTTTGCACACACACTTGGAATGACGTGGGGAAGATGTGCAGGCCAGCAGACCAAGACTGGACTTGCTGAAATCCTCGTGGTCTTGACGTATTATTTTGTGATTCAGTGCTGGAAGTGGAACAGTTTGGTCAGAAAAGTTTCCTCACAGTCTGTTTGATATTCCCCCTGTTCCTCACACTCAGCTTGTTGACAGGATGCCTTGCTGAAGAGCACATCCCTCCAATACCTGCAGATTGTTTCTTCTTTTATTTTTTCTCCTTCTAATGTGATCCTTTCCCTGGGTCCATCAGCAAAGAAGCAGAGACTGAAAAAAAGYCTGTAAGCAAATTCTCTCAGTTTTTAGGTGAAATGACCAGGGAGTATTTTCAGGGTGTTTTAAAGTCTGGAAAATTCTCATGACATTCCAGTGTAGTCATCAAACGCCAATCAAAAACTGACCAGAAACCAGAGGAATTTGCTAAAAACTGACAGGACTTTTTAGCATTTTTCATAGTTTCAACRTCCCCAGGAAAGAAGTTTTCTCCCGACTGATCCAAAGGTTTGTTGACTCCAGCAGTGTTTGATCATGGTGGGGGAGGAAACCTTTTCCTCGTTGCAAACAGCAGCTCAGAGCAGGCTGGATTTGGGGTCAGGATCTGCACCAGGCTCCTCTCTGCTGCCTTATCCTTGCTGTTCCCACTGTGTTTTCCTAATTTTTTCCTATTTTTCTAATAGTGAGCTATTATTGGCTCAGTTAACACTGGCAGAGTTGTGCTGCTCTGTCTGTAATCCCCTATAAAATGTGGTGAGCAAACAGGTTTTAAAGACAGCACTTCATCACCCTGATTGAAAAATCATTAGGGCACGTTCTTGTGTCTCACTGAGACTCAGAGCTGAGAGCAACTTAAAGTCCCACTCAGGAAATAATTTATGGACTTGTTTACTTTTGTTATCAGATAATCAGAAGTYATTCTTTAAACAGCTCTGAAGGAAAAGATATGTGACGTGCCAGATAAATTTCAGCACTGTGAAAATGAGAAATACACAAAAGGAGTCTCTGAGTGTGTCCATTCGACCCATCTCTGTTTAAAATATTGTCTGTCACAAGTACAGCTAATACAGAAACTGTGATTTTCTGAGTGTATTTTAATGATATTGAGTTGGGAACCTGAAGCATATCTTTAATAGCCTGAATTATCTATGATATTTTACAATGTATTACACAAACGGCACTTTACTGAATGTTTTTTAATGATATTAAGTTTGGGAACCTGAAGTGTACCTCAATAGCTTGAATTGCCTCTGATATTCCAAAATGTATTACTGCATCCTCATGCAGTTTGCAATATTTTCTCTGCTACRGGGAAAGTATCTCAGTTTTCTAGAAGTTATTTTGAATGTTCACCAGCAGCATCATTGGTGTTATTCATTGCATAGTTATTAAAAGAAACATTGATTTTTTTTTTCCTTTATTGATTGCAGGGTTCTAAGCAGAAAGCAGCATGAATTGTAGATTACTTGTCCAGTACAATATCCCACCACATTCCATAAAACAAACTATTGAACACTGTCKGGCCTTATGAGTGTTTCGTTTTTAATCAAATTCCTCTAAATGRTGCTTGTACTCCTCTAGGGTATTTTTTTTTTCCCTATTGAACAGTATTTTGTAGACTTAGAAGCAACATCTTTTTATGCTTGTTAATGTGATGTATTGAAAGGATAATTGCAGACTCTGGGAAGAGGGAGCATGTGCAACTTGACAAAACAAGCGTTTTGGAAAAGGCTTTAATAACCTTAAAGCTGTTGATCTGTGTRTGTGGAATTCCCTGGAGTGCCACAAGGCAGATCCTACAGAACAAATGTAGGGGGGAACGAGGTTTGTTTCAACAAACAAAAGTAGGAGTTTATAATTCTGTTATAATTTATGGGAACTCTGAGGAATGAGGGTGATTTCGTGCCCTCAAACTATGACATGACATCTGGTTGTGGCTGTTGTGCTTTATCTCAAACCTTTGAGGTGCCAGAGGGCTGGGCCAGGACAGGAACATTTCACAAATTACCTGAAAAAGCAGCACTGAATCATCAATAACTTTTCTATCCAATATCTCCACAAATGATTAAAAAAMGGTGTTTTGATAAGCAGGAGTGTCGAGTGTGCAGGAGATGCAGGTTCCTGCTGCAGCTGGGTGCATTCTCTGAGTGAAGTGGCAGCTGTCTCCGTCTTTTGGGGTTTCTCACTGTGGGAAATCCTCACTTCACCTTCCCAAGGGCTCTGGGGTGTAAAGCCTGAGGAGCTGCCCGTGGTTTAACCACGATTTTCTGCTGGAACAAGTGGAAAAGCTTTCTGTCTTTCATCTGGGATCAGGCTGCTAAGCCTCTGATCTCAGTTCTTATCAAGATTTTTTCTGAAGTACTTTTTTTTTATTATTTTTTTTCTCTGTTTAAACACTTTAAGCAGATGATCCCCACTATTTTTGTCCCTTTAACCAGGTTTGCAGTGGCTTTCACCGTGGAGATGAAGGAGCTGGCAGCAGCAGAGTGGGTATGTCTGTGATGCTCATGCTTACAGTATTAGCAGATCTCCACCCCCCTAAAACATTTCCTAAATGGTGCCAGAGAATTGCAGTAATCTCCATTGTTCCCAGGCCTGCTTTTCCTTCCAGGCAATGTTGATGTGCTTCAACAGGTCAAAGAGATCTGGAATTAAACTCTGTTGAGTATTAGAGTGTAGAACAGTTTAGGAAATGCTTCTCTGTAACATTTAAAACAAATCATTTCTTGTTACCCGGTCTCTGCTGATGTCAAATTGTTACTTTTTGCATCACTCACTAAACTTTATGTTGACAAAATTCCTCCAGACAGCAGTAGGTAGAATAAAGAATAGAATAGAATAGAATAGAATAGAATAGAATACAATACAATACGATACAATACAATACAATACAATACAATACAATACAATACAATACAATACAGGTGGAAGTATAATTTGGAAATACTCATTTTGTCAACTCTGTAAACAGAATAAACTTCTTAAGGCAGAGGTAAATTAGATTTTCTGTGCTGAACTCCAGCTCCAGTGAGGGGTGAGCATTTTTCCATTWGGGATAAAAGCCTCAAGGCAGCTCCTCCCTCTTGCAGTGAGGTGTTGGCTCCCCTCCCCTCACCTGGGGAACATCAGCTGGAGCTGAACAATTAATGCAAGAAGTCAAAACAAAGTGCTTGGTACCGCTTCAGTTCTAATTTGCATCATAATATAATCATTAATGCACCCTTGCCTAAAAAATAATCACTGAGTGGAGCTTGCACACCACAGCAGCAGGATGTGCAATTCCTTAGTTCAGCATTAATTGATTTTTAAAATCTATTTGCATTAAAAGGATACATGAGCAGACATGGGAATTGGTATTTTATTTTACGAATGTAATTTGATTTTAACAGTTGCTACAATGAACTTCACGGTGGGTAAATGTGAAAGGGCACAGCTTCTGTCAGAGATGTTAAGGAAGAAAAGGACAAAAGTAACAGTGTAAGGAGAAGAAACAAGAWAGAGGTTTGGAATAGCTTCAAAATCAGCACCTCAAAGGCTTTTTAATTTTGATTTTACCGAAACATTTCTGTAGTTTTGTGAGATGAATTCAGTGTTTTGGAGACTGTTTGGCAGACGGGGAATTGGAGGCAAATCTGGCACACCCCAAACTGAAATCCCACTGCTGACCTGGGCCTTTAATGCTCAGGGTTTGGGTCCTGCTCTGCTGGGTCTTTGTGAGACCAAACTCCCCAAATTTGCTTCCCAGCAGTGAAGGATTGGGCACATCCTCCCCCCACAGTTCATGGGGTATTCATGATTTTTACACATGAACTCCCATTGCTGTGAACTGCCTCATTCCCCCAGTGTTGGCTTTATTAGTTAGGGGAGTCAGTCAGGAATTTAAATTACACACATTGCACTGCACTCAAAGGCTTCTCTCTTCCAACAAATTCTATTCTATTACACTGGATAAATTACCCTTAATTATGAAGTATGTAACCCAGCCCTCGTAACAATCTGTATTCCACGTGAGTTTGAAATACTGGGAAAGATCTCGTGCTTCTGGCCAGCCTTTTATTTCAGCAGCATAAAAACTGCTGCAGAAGAATTACCTAAGCCACTTTTATCAGCTTTCAATTTCATTTTCCATTCTCCTCCAGCCCATTTAAAATAAAGAACATAAGRGCAGATTGATCTGTGGTGTGAGAACATCTCCATGCCCTGTCCCACAGTATTCCTGTTTTCTTCTGGATTATCCCAGCCCTGCCAGGGTTGGATTTACTCCCCCTGAGCCACGTGGGCTCCAGCAGAGCATGAAAAAATATGTTTAATTTGAACTTCTTTTTGAAATTTGGTGGTTTTGCAGTCTTTGCAAGGGGTTTTTATCATTGGAAGATGCTGTAAAATTCAACATGTTAGTCACGGGAGGTCCCGGGTTAAGTGATAAAACAACGTAATGATGTATTAAACWATTTTTAATATTTTTAAATCCTTTGAACACAAAAGCCCCAAAAAAGATGCAATCCATGGAATATGTTCAGGCTTTCACTGTAGCACAGAGTTTTTTCTCCCTCACCTCATTCCCAGGTGGATTTGGTGGTTTTTGTGTCATTTTGGTGAATTGTTCACTCTGGTTCTCAGGATCCACCTCCCTCCCATCCGTGAGCTGCCTGGAGGTGATTTTGGAAGGGATTTCTCCTCTTTCAGTCTCTTCTCCCAGTTCATTTTTAGCAGCTGCAGGGGACTGAGGGGCAGCCTCAAAGGAGCAACAGGGAAAGCCAAAATCCCTGCAATTAAAAAATCACTTCTGTGGCTTCCTATTTTCTGAGCTGGCTGGTTCAAGAGTTGGTTGCTTACAAGTTTGTTTCTGGATTGATTTTCTTTTCATTAAAATAAAAAAAAAAAGAAATATTTCACAAATCCAGAGCTGGAGTTGTAGAAAGATATTGAAAGAGGAAATTGCTTCTTTAATCACCTAAATTAAATAACTAGCAGAACAGCACTTCAGGAGCGATTTTGGAAGTGTTGTAATTACCTCTTTTACTGCAGCTATTTCCAAGTGATTTATTTTGCAATTTTTATTTGGGAACGTTCTGCAATAACTACCAGGCACCAGTTTTCCTGTCTAGGCAAGTCTACATATTTGACAGCAGTTTCTGAAACTGATACATTTATAAATTGTATTATGGATAAATGKGAGCTATAAATTGTATTATGGATAAATGTGGATTTTCAAGACCAACAGCTTTTTGGGAACTGGAGCTGATTTTCAGCTAGGCAGTTAAAATTTGTTTTATTGTGGGAAAATAGGATAATGATCCAAAGAAAGGGCACAGAGACAAACTAAAAAATATATTTTTACTGACTTGGTAATTGTGTTAATTGCAAAATTGATTAATTGACACCGTAAATGGACGTAGTGAATGTAAATTACATTGTTCACTTTTGGTGTTACTTAATGTGTCTGATAGTTGGGTTTGATTTTTCATGGTCAAAAAAAAAWTTACATTGACGTGGTTTGTTCCTCTTTATTGTGGTTTATTTTTGAAGATTGAACGGATATTTTTATGCTGAACACTGAAAGTTATTTTTCTCCTCCTTCTCTTTAAAGCCTGATGCCAGGAAGAAAATCTATGTCCAAAGCCAAGGTGAGAGCTTTGAAATCCTGATTAAGACATTCAATTTCTTTGCTCCGTGTGCCTGTTTGTGTGTCTGCCTCCTTTGGCCCAGCCACGCTTTGCTGCAATGGGCTTTGCAGTCCTGCTTTTTGCCACTGACATTAATCCAGGCACTTTCAGCCCCTCAGCCAAAAAATTTTCCACTCGTTTGGTGCTTTTCTAGAAGTTTTCCCAGCTGCCTTCCAGCAGGAATGGGAAAGGTCAGGTAGCACTGAGATTTCTCCAAAGGCTGCAGAAGTTTTTATGATGCTGAATAATTATTTCCTGAGCCCCCTCAAATTCYTTTAAATGCTCCAAGTTGAATTCCCAGCCCAGTGCCAGCCCAGGGACATCACTCAGTGAGTGATCCAAGGGACACAACTCACTAGTTCAGGTGTGCTGACTTCATTTCTTAATTTTATTGATTTAAAACCARCTCTCTGTGGGTTCCAAACCCCATTCCATTCTGGGTATTTCACTTTCAAAGCAAATGACATTCCTTTCCAGACTGTGCTGTTGCAATGACTCATTGTGAACTCTCTTTAGCCCGTATTTAGTTTGTGTTCAAATCTCTGCTGAGGCAATATTAAATAAGAGGTTAAATAAATTAATAAAGTAGTTTCACCATTAAAATAATCAATCTTTATCATAAGGAAAACCAAATACATTAATATTTGGGCTAGATTAATACTTAATTTGTATAGAAATGTAATTTACTTCCTTTTCTGTTGAGGGCTGTGGGTGGCAGCTGCCCTGGATGTGTTTTGGGAGGATTTGCCCCCTCAGATGCTGTTCTCTCCTGTGGGGTTTCAGAAGGCCAAATTTAGCAGGGTTGTGTTGCTGGGGAASTTCAAACCCCGGGTGATTGCACAGAATTTTCCACTGAATTTCAGCCTGTGGARTCACAGGCAACCTGAGATTTCTGGGGTGAGGAGAGCTGCAGGTGGGAATTCGGGGTGCTGGGCAGGAATATTTCACTTTTAGACTTCCCAAACCTTCAGGAGCCACAGCTCAGCCCCCCAGGGCACGTTAAACATGGGAGTCTCTTTTGTTYTTTTACACAGGAATTAAAACAACTCCCAGTGAAACATTTGACTGGTACAGATTTCTACAAAATGCAGGTAAAACTCGTTTTTTCCCCTGTGTTTATTCTAATAGGCGGCAGGGATGAAAGAAACTTAGAGTCAGAGTTTAGCTAATTATGTAATGAAGTGCCTTAATTATATGAGAAATGGCAGAGTATCCATCAGACGAGACTGGTTCACCAGCCTGGCCCCAAATCTCTGCTCTGGCAGGGCTGAGCTTTGTGTAAAGCTCACAGCCTGTGGGTCAGAGGCCCTAAAATGTGATTTTAGAGCTCAGCACSCATTGCTGATGTTTATTGTGTGACAATCTGGGGCTGTCCCAGCAGTGGAGAACTCTGGAGTGGAGAAACATCAGAAATACRTGCCGAGATCTGATTTTTTTGGTTTTGAGTTGGAGTTTCTGCTGTCACCAAAGCAGTACCAGGTCAGGCAGGTGACCTAATTCCGAGTCACCTGATGGTGGCAATGCTTTAATCACTTCATCTCTCCCCAAAGGAATGACTGATGGGCATTCCACCCTGGGAAAAACGCCCCAGTTTCCCATCCATCAGCTGGGTCTCTGCTGGTGCAGCTGCTCCCTGTGCTGCAGATGAGTCCTCAGCAGYTCCCGTGGCATTGTCACGTCAGGARATGTGTGCCATCAGTCAGAGGCAGTGGCAATTTGGGATTGAGCATTGGGAGGTTGTTTTGTTCCCAGTAAATCAGGGCCCAGGAGCGCCGTGCCACGGAGACGGATGGTTTTCCGAGGGGAAATGATTTGTCACTTTGCTGGCACAGCCCGAGCCTTGGGTTGAGCTCTTGTCCAACCRTTTTGGGGATTAAATCAGCAGTCAACAGGTTGAGGAGGGGGAAGCTCCCYCCACAAAGTGAATTTCTGATATATTACAGGCTTTTTTTTTGCCTAATGTGTACTAAGACAAAAGTGCAAAATAACTCATGATGTACACGRAGAGCAAACTCAAATGTGACTCCAACATCTGTGCCTTATTAAATAATAACTCGAAAAGTGGCATCAGATCATTCAGYGTTGTTTTTATGACTGTTTCATCTCATTTGTCTCCTCTGCCTTGTGCCTGTGTCCATCTCTGGTGGCAGCCTACAATTTCCACTTGTTTTAATATTGCCCACAAAGTCAGGCTKTTTTGGCTGTGCCTTTGTGCTTTCCAGGGACTAATTAGGAGTTCCCAGTAAATGGCTTTTTTTTTTTTTCCTGGGTATTTGCAGCTCCAGAGTGTTGAAAATTCTGCTGAACTTGGAGCAATCAGAAGAAAAAACTGTCAGAAGCAGGAGGCGGTTTTGCTCAGAAAAATGTGATTTTGGGAGTGTGGGCTTGCACAACGTGCACTTGACCAGGCCCTGAGCTTTAATGCAGATAAATTTMATGCAGATAAAGCTGTCCAGTCTCCTGCAGCTCGTGGCATTYGTGATTCTTTTAAAGACTTTTTTTTTCATGAAGTTCTATTCCATGTCTGAAGGCACTTAATGATATTTTGGGGAGAAATTCTTCTCCAGACAAGCCTTGGCTGTGCCTTTAACAGAACCCTTGAACATTTGTGAAATTCAAATCCCCAGGACAGAGCAGCACACACCCTCAGTGCAGGTGTGGATTCATTTGAGGCATCACTGTTAAACACCCCTGTCCTCACAAACAGCAGCAGCCCCAGCAGTTATTCACTGCAGGGTGTGAGCAGCAGCCTCAACACTCCGGGTGAGGTTATTCCCTGCCTTGATTTGTGAGCAGCAAAATGCTTTGTGAGGTAAAACRGCACAACAATAAACGTCTGACATCTCTAGGGGGTGAAGTGTGGTACTGGAATAAGGACTAATTGGGCTCCTAATTATCAAATTTGTGTCTGAAGTGACTTCAGTCCAGGCAGGAGGAGCTGCAGCAGGACGTCACCTCAGGCCCAAACTTGGCTGTTCTGCAGCTGCCCCGGGAAAGGGACACAAACCCAAACTCGAGATTTGTGCCACAGCTGGGCAAATTTATCTCTGCTTCATGCTCAGGATAATAAAGTCATTGTCTTAAAGACTGAAAAATCAGCAATCAAGCAGTGGATTTCCTTTTGGAGGAGAGCAGTCAATGCTTTCAGGTGCTCAGGAGGTGGAAAAATGAAATATTTTCAAGAGAAATAAAAGACCTGCTGTGGTTAAAAATTACCAGGAAAGAAAATAAGGTTATTTCCCCTCACTGTCTCATCATGGCTTGGATTTTGTTTCTGAACAAAACCAGAGATGGACAAATAAACCTAAATAATGTGGACCTGGTGTTGTTCTCTAAAGGTCTGTAGAGCACAACAGTCAACTTGGAATCAGGGGTTGGAAAATTAATTTTTAAATCTTCTTCTTTACCTCTCAGCAAGATAATGCTTGGTATGACTCATTCACTTCCAGGCCTGCAGCTTTCAGTGAGATTAAAGATTCGCAGTAATACATTTATTTTTATTGTGCACCTATGACTGCTGTGGGTTTTTTTTCCTGCTAATACCTGGAGGGATGGAGTTAAATGAATCTCCACTTCCAAAATCTCTTTAGATAACACTTGTACTTATTCCTGCCTTTCTCAGAAAAACAATGTCCCTGCTGAAGCCTCAGAAATTATTTAGACTTTTTGTGTTTGCTGTGCAGGTTTTTCTAATGGCCCAGTGTAAACTGTCACAATCCTGTTTTCTCCTGTCACAAGCAATAGGGCAAAAGGAAATGGCCTCAAATTGTKCCAGGGGAKGAGGAGCTTGGAGATTAGGATAAATTTCTTGACCCCAAGGGGTGTCAAGCACTGGCACAGCTGCCCAGGGCAGTTCAGTGGTAGTTGGGAATAATAATAATAGTAATAATAATAATAATAATAATAATAATAATGATAAATTCAGTGGTGGTTGCAGGTGTGTGTGAGTGGTGGCCTTGGCACTGCTGGGTTGGTGGTTGGATTTTGTGATCCCATGGTTCTGTGTTTCTGGGATGGAATTTTCAGTGAAATGGTTGATGTGACGAGCAGCTGCCCTGTGAAAATGCCCCCCCTGATTTCTGATTTCCACTTCTGATGTTCTCCATTAATTGTTCCAGGCATTCCTACAGACACAGGCAGTTTACATCTGTTCCTTTTGGTCTGTGGGCTGAGAAGAGTCAAAGACCCTCTGTATTTAGTGGACGTTTTCTCAGGTGAGTAGTGGCTATTTGAATATCCTGAATATTCTTGTTTTGTCACTCAGTTCRTTCCTTTAACGTTTCTAAGTTTGGCACGAGCTGTGATATTCATTGCAGGAAAACGTCACCACATCTTTGCATCTGAAAAAAAGAAATTCTTATGTAACCATTGATCTGTTCAACACGTTATTTCTGTGCCGTGTCTTTTCCATCCTGCTGGGAATAACAAATCAAAGCAATATTTGATGGTTCTACTTGCTGAGAAAACTGTTTTGCTGTTACATGCAATATTGATGGAAGACAAAAGAAAAGATCATCTGCTTCAAAATAACTTTTTTTTTTATCTTGCTGTCCCGTGGCTGTCCCATTGATTTGCATGTGTGCTAATTAATGCCACTGAAGCTGCAAACAAATTTTCCCACCTGTTGTTCTGGTTCAGTGCTCAGACTGGGCTGAAGTTTCCTCAGAGTCACAAAATGGAATATTTTATCTCTGTGTCTGTGAAAGGTTTGAGCATTCCAAGCTGGAAATTCATCCTGCACTCTTGACCTGACTTYTCTAACCCCTGAAGCCTTGTGATGATGCTGAGTAACAAATGCAGCTGGGAGTGAGCTGCACTGTTAATTTTGGGATTCAGAGAGCAGCAGATTTCTCTGGTGCACGTTAGTGAGCARTGATTGTAGTGGCTGCTGTTACTTCCACGGGTTCCTTTGCACAGGAAAATATTCCAGTAATTTTGGCTCAGTGGCCAGAGTCGCTGCATTATGCAGAGCCTTGTTCTCTTGAGTGATTCAAAATTAATATCTGAGCTTAGTTAAATAACCCTCGAGTCAGAAGAGATTGCATGAAGCAGAAAGGCTAAATGCTGACTTTCAGGTGTGCTAATATTTGAATTCTGAGGAGTACTGTGAGGGCTGAGCACATCATCTGGTGCACGTTCAGTCCTTTAAGTAGCAATACAATATTTGTCTAATTTTTTTAATCGTGGGKCTRTTTACACTGATTAAAAAATTGATGATTTTTATTAATAAAACAGTTGTTCCTCTTCTGTTTCAGATTGGCACCGAAAGGATCCCAGTGTCCATCTGGGCATTATTGGACCTGCAGTAAGTTGCTGCTGTAATTTTTATTTCTAAATGGAAATAAAATCCCTGCCTCTGGGATAGCACAGCTCTATTCCAAAGTGAACCCAGGTCAGAGGGGTTTTGTTGAGGAGATAAGGAGGTCCAGCCTCAGGCCCTGCAGAGGCTGTTCCCAGCAGGGCTGAACTGGGGGAGTGAGCCCAGAGTTCCAAAGTCCAGGAGTGTCAATCCAAGGGCTCCTGCCCTGCAGAGGGACCAGCTCTGGGGCTTTTCCTGGAGGAGACACTGAGGCTGTTCAGTGCTTCCTTCCTTTACAGAAAGCAGTTCTGAATAAAAAACCATCAAAAAACACTTGGGTTCTACCCCTGGCTGCTCTCGTCAGACACTCACAAACTACTAAAACATGTACTTTTGCAAATAAAATATGAGCAATGCCTATTTCAGTGGGAATAACTTAGAAATGAGCCCATCCAAATGTTTTGGAAGGCAGCAGTTGCCAYCCAGGAGGATTTTTTTCCACAGGCATTGCTAATGAGGGTTTTTAATGTGGTGGTTATCCCTGTTCTCACATCTTTTGTTCACGTGGAGCTTTGGGTCCTTGTCCCATCTGGGCTTTGATGCCACCTCTGGGTTCATGCTCAATTAACMGTTTTCAGCAGGTGCAAAATGATGTTCAGGTCCTGTCTGGCACCAAGGACAGAGCTGGAGCTCACAAAACCAGCCCAGCTCCTTTTCCATTTCCAATCTCAGGGCACTAAAGCCTGGGATAAACTGAGAGGGTTTTTTTAAAGAATAATCTTAAAGTTGGTGCCTCTGTCCTGATTCTTCTGCGTGCTGCCTGTGTAACTTTGTGCTAAAGTCCCAAAAGTAATTTCTTTGGAGGAAGAAATGGGTGTTCTCCAGGCAGATCCTGCAGCACAGGGCTGGGGAAGGAGCCTTGGTTTGAGCAGTGGGAAAGGCCTGAGGAGGCAGCAGGGGAGTGTGAACAAACTCTCCCTGGTGCTTGGAGGGGACTGAAAGCTTCCCTGTTTCATGTGGATAACGTGTTCCCTCTGTATCACCTCMTCTCTGAGTCATCCCCACGTGAGCCTGACAACTCACAGGCAATTTGCTTCAGAAAAAAGCCAGACAGACTCTCAGCAGGCAAATAAGGACAATTTCTCTATTTCCTCGCTCGGTTTTATTCTTTGCAAATTTTGGGACGTAGGGTTTTGTTGTTAAAAGCTGTTTTTACATTTTTATTTCATTTGTTGGGGTTTTTTTGGGTTTTGTTTTTTTTTTCCCCACGCCAAGGCACAAAATGCTTTGGGAGTGAAGTGGTGGGGAAGGCAAATCTAGAGCAGGTGTAATGAAGCTGTGCTTTAGAATCCCAAGATGCACTTGCTGCCTCCAGTGAGGATTTTAAACATTTTAGTCGTCTTTTAAAATTTGTTTCACTTTTTCATAAGCTAATGTCTTTACAGACCAGAAATAACCCCATGGCAGTGCATAGGCTGAACCTCCTTAAAACATTTTAGAGCATATTTCTCTCCTGGAACTAAAATATTGCTAAAGGGAAAAAAAAAATAATACATCTCAGCTCTACTGGTATTTAGCTGTACTCTTCTTATTCATGTTGCTTCTCAAACCACAAAAATCTTAAGAAAATCAGTGCCACCATCTATGAAGCCATGTAATTTTTTTATTGTGGATGTTAAAAGCCCATGCAGCGCGATTATATTAATTAAGAAGAGAAAGAACAAAGGCCCCCACTCTATTTTCTGCTTTGCTTCCATGAGATGATATATTTGCTGCCATAAGATTATATATTATTCCCTGTATTTTCTGTGCACGATTGTCTCAAACGGTGCAATCCAGGTAATGTTGCAGGATTGAGGTCTCTGTTATGTAAAATTTTTCACCATTTGTCTCCACTTCCAGCTTTCCTTTTGTTCACTTCTCTAATGAAATTTGGAATAGCAGCTCCACGTTCCAAGAATAGGAGCTTATGAAACTTCAAAAAAAAAACCCCAAAAACTCAGGGACACAAAACTTTAAAGTTTTTTTAAAGCACTCAGCTTCCAGGTAACCTCTCAGAGCTCGTTTTGGGGKTTTTTTTAACCATTATTGTTGGCAGTCCAGAGCATTTCTCCATCAGATAACCAGGGGAAYGTGGGGTCACCTGCTGCTGGGGGTAAAGGGGATCCCTTTCCCAGTGCTGCTGCCAAAACCTGAAAAAAAACAAACCTGAGGAACTGGGGAAACTGAAAACCTGAGGAACTGAGGGAGTTCTCCCTCTCCATATTGAATTTCTTGGCAGATTCCTCAAGCTCTTCACTCTGGTGATGCTCTGACAGAATTTTAAATGTCCTGAGACCTGTTTTCCCCCACAAGGTCTGGAGCCTCAGCACTCCTGAGATGTTCCTGGGCCCTTATTTCAGTCTGAGTTAATATTTATATGGCAGCATTTTAATAGTGTGTGTTTGGGATGGTTTTTGGGTGCCTGGATGGAAGAGCATCGTTTATGGGATGGTTTTTGGGTGCCTGGATGGAAGAGCATCGTTTATGGGATGGTTTTTGGGTGCCTGGATGGAAGAGCATCGTTTATGGGATGGTTTTGGGTATCTGGGTGGAAGAACATTATTTTCAAGATGGTTTTGAGTGCCTGAATGAAAGAAAATTGTTTTCATGATGGTTTTGGGTGCCTGGGTGGAAGAATGTTGTTTTATTTTCGTTAGAAGATGTGCTAAACTTTATTTCTCAGGGCATTTCAAACACARGCTGCAGTGCTCAGTGCCCCTGACCTCTGTGTGTGCTCCTTTCTAGGTYGATCCACATTTTACCAGTGAAGTTAAGGAGAAAGTGAAAAGGTAAGACATCAGTGTTAAACCTTCTATCTGCTGCCTGAAAGCAGCTGGCTGCCCCTTTTTAAATCATAATGTATATATAGATATTTGTATATATATGTACACCTAATATTTATATATTTTATATATCTATATACATATAATATATATATTTATATATGTATACATAAATATCTGTTATATTATATACATTATATATTCTATATTATTTATATTATTTATATTATTTATATTATAATATATAATAGATATTAGATATTAGATGTTAGATATTAGATATTAGATATTAGATATAATATTGGCATGAGCTGTTCTATCCATTGCTGGAAAACGTCATCACATATTTACATTTGAAAAAAGAAATTCTTATGTGACCATTGATCTGTTCAACACATTATTAATTATATATATATTACATATATATT